>JAHGAU010000022.1:600000-978342 GCA_019925105.1 Niebla homalea
TCACCAAAATTATCACCTACTTAGATCGAGCAATTCATCACGGCATAGGCAAATAAATTCATATTCACAACATTCCGTCCCTTTTCAGGAGGGACGGAATGTTTATGTAATAGACTAGTAGTGGTAGTAGACCCGGGGATCACCCGGATTACCTTAACTTAGGGGTACCTAAGCTTAAGAAAGTTATTATAAAACCACCGGAATTTAGCCTTAATCCCGCTTAAGCGGCCCAACTTTTAGTGGCGAGTATAACTTTCTTAAGGGCTTAAGTAGTTAGGAGCGTTCTCCCAACTTAATTATTTATATATTAACCCCCCAAAAAGAAATTTATTTACTTAAACCGCTCCCGATTTACTTATAATCGAATCATATAAATTATAAGCGCTTTAAGCGGTCTTTAATAATAATAAAGAAGTTAAGAATAAAGGACGTTTAAAACAGTAAAATAAGGGTTTTATCTTAAAACAATTCTTTTTATTAAGCTTTTTCATCCGCAAATTTATTTTTCAGTATATAAGTGCTCTGAGGCCAGGTAAACTAATTAAGCATAAAACCCTTATATCCGCCTTTATTTAACCTCCGAGTATTTATAGGTTTCTTAAATGCTTAAAAACGTTTATAATTTTCTTTATTTACTTATAAGTTTATTATTTACTGGTGAGTTGTTAACTCTAACGTTTTTTTGTTGAACCCTTTTAAGTACCTTTACCCTTAATATTAATACCGTTAGTTCCTAGGGTAACTTTTAATTAAAAAACCGGAATCTATAACTCATTTTTTAAAAAGTTAAACATTACGGCTTATAGGGTTTAGTCTAGCTACTAGCTAATTTGCCGGACATGCGGAATAGCCACTTATCGGCTAAGCGGCTCTTTAGGGGCCGTACGGGGGAGCTCAGAGATTTATTCGAGTTAACTTATTTAAATCCCTAAGTTCTTTATCTTATTATTAAGGACTTACTTAAATAACGGCTTTCATTAAAATTATTCTATATACGTCTTTTCTATTAAAAGCTTATTATTTCCTTTTTATTACCGTACCCGGTAAACTAGCCAACGTATTTATTATTATATTTACCTGTTTGGATTTTATTATTACCGCTCGTTCCACCCGATCGGCTTTACGTGGTAAAGCTGTTCCAGCCGGGGGCCCTTATTATTAAAGGGATTAATTAAGGCGTCCTCCGTAATTAAGAAGGTAACGGATTGTACTTTATATGGTTAAGTTAAAAAGCTTATTAACGGTAGATTTACGTCCGGGTTTACGTTACGATCTTGTTTTTATTACGTTTATATTATAAACTTATAGCCGTTAACCGAACTTAATACTTTCGATCTTAATAACGATAATAATATCGACCTATAAGAGATTAAAGTTTATTATATATAAGGGCTTATTACTTAATAACTTAATTAGCCTGGGGCCCTACCCCTATAAATACCGTAAGCCGTAGAGTGGCTATACGTACCAGCCGGATAGACCTTATTTACTTATATGCCTTATTAATAATCTTAATCGTCGTTTCTTTAATATAAATAGTTTTAAATTAAAATAAAGAATATAACCTTGGAGTCGGGAACCTTATAAAGCTTATATTATAATAAATATAAAATGTCCGTTAAGGGTATTTTATTAAATACGTTTCTCTATAAGTACCGCAATATTTATATTAAGTTTTTTTTAATTAAGAAGTTTTAATTTACCGTTATATAAAAAGGGGATTTAAACTGTTTAACCCTCGAAAAAAATGTAATATAATATTATTCTTTCGGAATTAAGCCTTAAGATAAGGAGAATATATTTAAGAAAAAATACCGGTTATTAATTACCGATATCGATATTTATTCTATAATTCTTTATTATTTTGATCTAAATAGACGGCTCGAAATATATAAAACTTTTATAATATACCGGGTTTATCTTTTTAAATTATTAATTTGTATTTATATCTGTATTTATACTACGAATTTAACTAGGCTATTTCGGTGTTCTATAACTGCTTTTATTTCGGGGTTTACCGGGTATTGTAAAACCTGATTCCAGGGAAAATTAATATATACCCTGTTTTCCTCGGCAGCCTAATAAGTATACCTTATACGTTCCTTTACCGATCGATTATTTTTATTATTATAACCGTTTCTATATCTAGTTTATCCCTTTTTCTGTCTGGTTTTTTTATCCAGCGTATTTACTCTTTTAGCTTTTATTATTAACCGTTAACCTTTTACCCCTTATCATATTTAACCAGGCCTGTAACCTACGTAAAGATACTCCTTTCCGGATTGTATATAGGGTAAATCCTTTAGCTTCTTTTCCTTTTACTGTTTTTGGGTTTATAGTGTCTTAATCTAACCTTTTTAATTTTAATAACTTCCTTTATTTTAATTACGATTTTAAATTCCTAGTTCGTATAAGGGGGTTCTTAGCCCTGGCTTCACCCCGTGGCCGGGCCATGGCGGGGGGTACCTTGACGGCGAGGTCCCTATAGCTCAGGTCCTGAGATAGGCCAATCAAAAACACTATATATCCACATATATACGTAACAGGGATCGAGCAAATTGAAGGGGGGCTACGGCTATACCTAAACGTTAAGAAAGCTTAAGAAATTTTTTTTTAAAAAAGTTAAACTGTTATTTTACGAATTTAAACGTTTTTTATTTTTAAATTTTTAGTTGCTTAAAACCGCTTAAAGCGCTTATGAGTTTTATAATCCACTTATAAATGACTTATAAGCGGTCTAAGTAAATATACTCCCTTTTTTTTTTTTTAGATTCTTGATCTACGTAAATGATAAAGTTCCTAATGTTTAAAGTATACATATAAACGTAACTCCCCTTATAAACTATAATATTTAACCTTTTTTACCTTAAGATTAATTAAAGATTCTGGATTTTTCAGTTAGAAGTTACCCTAGGAACTAATAGTTTAATAAAGGGGGGACAGTTAAAGGGGCTAATTTAGAAAAACGTTAAGTTAAAATAATTATTTATTTTACGCATATATAAGAAACATACGAGCATATAAAGAACTTATAAACGGTAGAAAAGATGGGAAGCAATGAAAGAGTAAAAGTGATGAAATAGCAGGTAGCAATGGAGTGCAATTGAAGATGGGCCGCAGCCCCCATATAAGTGAGTAAGGTATATAATCTCTGCTATGGTAATTTATTATACTCTCCCTTTTTAAAGTGTATACGAAGTGATTCCACCCTCAGTTAGCCCTTTTAATGTTTTCATTCCTTCATACACTTAACCGCAAGTTCTGTGTCTTTCTTGGTTTCCCCCTTTCCAACGGTTAAAAACTAAGTAAAAAGAGATATAATATTTTTTTTTTGTTGGATTCGCGTATATTTAAAGTATTGATATATTAGAAAATAAATTCTTAGATATTATTAAGGTTTTTATGGACTTAATATATATATTACGATAGTAATATACCGCCTTCCGGCCACTAAGTTTATTTCTCCCTTTATAACCCTTCTTAGAAGTATTTAAGTATCCTTTAACTTCTCCTTATAAAAGGAAGTCGACGCGTTTCGGGAAATTGCTCCTTACTTTTAAGGTCGGATATCGATTAATTAGTAAAGTAAATATCTTACGTTAAAAAAATTGGAATAAAACTATTCAGAATAACTTAGTTATAAGAAATAATTACTTAATTATTAAGCAATATAAGTGTTATATTATTATTTAAAATTATTAAAGGATAGTTATTTAAATCCCGAGTTAATTATAATATTTAATATTTAGATTTTCCAATTTAAATATACGGATATTTAAGCTACAAGTATCAGAGTATAAAATGATAGAGTACGAGATATCGGCTACCCCCTTAATAGGTATAGGTACGATGAGAAGGCTCGAGAACATGATTTATATTAGTAAATCTGCGACCTGCTCGGATCGAATAGCTAAAAAAAGAGGAATTCATTGACTCAGACCGCTCGTAAGTTACTTATAAGTATCCAGGATGATAAGGGCCGTGCTTGGAATGAGATTATAAGGGTATGTATTAATCGAAAGAATAACTATGAAGAGTAAAAGTATAAATGTTAAACAAAAAGGCCTTTTATTAATAAGCGCTAAGCCACCTTACCACTTATAGTTAATAACCGGAATAAGCGACCCGAGTGGCTTGCGTATATATTATTACCGTAATACTTATAGTTTATCCATTAAATATATTACTTAATAGCCCTTATAAGTTAATATACTTATAATATTACCCTTCCCTTTTCTTAAATATCGACCGTAATATATAAACGTATATTAACCGTTATAAAAGTTAAAGAATATATTTGAAATTATACCGTTATAAATAATAAGTGGAGAAAAACCTAAAATTATAAGAATTAAGATAATAGCGTAATATCCGATGAATAGCCGGTTAATATATTCTTTCCTTAAATAATTTAACGTTTAAATTATCCTCGCCTTTATAATCGATTATAAAGACCCGGTTTATATAATTATTAACGGTAAAATTTAGCGATTATATTAACTATATACTTAAACTTATTTCTATTAATATGATATTATTTAAAATTTAAATTGCACTTAACTTAATTAACTTTATATTATAAGCGTTTATTTAAAAATTAAGAATTTAAAATGTCGTTTACGGTTTATTCCTTTTAATCGTTAATAATAACCGTATTTATTAAAATAAATTCTTATTTCAGTAACGGATCCTTTATTATTATCCTTAAGAAACCGGAATAAAATATACTCTTTATATAAATATCCCTTTTTATTTATAATCTTATAAAAATTAATTATTTTATAATTTAATTTCTTATACAATCTGGTAATCTTAATGTTTTCAATAAATAAATAAATTTAATTATTAATTTTATAAACAATTTCCTTTTAGTAACGGTTTACTTAAATTATTATAAATAATTATATTGCTTCTAAATTACTCCTTCCGTATTTAAGTACTTTTTATATATAATTAATAATATTCTTAATAATACGGCTTATAACTCGCCTTTTTATGTTAATATAAATAGTATTATCCGGGGTAAAATTTATACGGAAATAATGACCGTAATTAAAAAAGAAAAATAATAATCCCGTAAAAGTTGATTCTTAATTATTGTTAACAAATTCTATTATATTAATATAGTTTAATTAGTTGTTTTATTATATATTATAATATATTTATAATTTATTTTTAATATTTTAATTAATTTATTTAATTTATCCGTTTAATTTTAAATAATATATTATTAAGTAAATAACTTTAATATTTAATCTTTTATAAAAAATACCCTTAAAAATAAATATAAATTAAAATCCTTAATTTAACACGATTAAAATAAAAAGATTATAATACTAATATACTTCTTATAGGAAGATATTTATAAGTAATTTTATTAACGTTCCTTTATTCCGTATTCTTATTTAAAATATATACGTCAAAATAATACTTAAATAACATATAATAAAATATAAAGATAATATTAAATTCTTTCGATTTTAATAATCCGGTAATTAAATCTATAAATAAGTCTTCTCATTATTAATTTAATATCAATAATAAATAAAATAAATTATTTTTCCTATTTTTTAAAGCTTTAATCCGTTTATAGATTTAATAATTATAAAGATATTTTTCGATTATAACGCGGAATTAAGGAATATAATAATAATATTGAATAAGTTCTATAATTTATTTGATTCCTCAATAAATAAACGATAATAAAAAGTAAATTTCTTTAAGAACTTTGATTCTTATATTTATTAATATATAAATTTTACTATAATAATATAAGATTCCGTTTTTATTAAAGTATTCATTAAAATAATTATTATTAATTACTTGAATCCGGATTTTTATATATTTTTTATTAATAAAGTTGATTTATTTAATCTTTATAGGAAAGTCTTCTTTTGGTTTTTTAATTTTAAATTCTTTAAGGTTATTAATTAATTTTAGTTATATTTATTTTGACGGTAATATTATTTAATATATATGTTTTTCGCGATTATTACATCTGCAAATTTGTGAACCAGCATATAAGCACTCCGAGTGCAAGCGAGTAGGTTAAGCAGATTGAGCTTATGTCCCCCCTCGCTTGGCCTCTAAGCGCTCGCGAGTATCCGGTTTACTCGTGAGTTTCTTGGATACTCGTAAGTTTTATTTTTTTTTGAACTTAACGTTTTTTTTAATTAAATTACCCCCTTTAACTCCCCCCCCTTAAGGATAAATTACTAGCTACTAGGGTAACTTTTAACTAAAAAACCTGAATCTATAATTAATTTTTAAAAACGTTGAATATTACGGCTTATAGGGGGGGTTACGGCTATACCTGTTGTTAAGAAAACTTAAAAACAATTAATAAAAAATAAAAACCGTTATTTTACCGTTTTTATTTTTAACTTTTTTTTACCCGCTTAGAACCGCTCGGAACGCTCGTCCGTTTTCCGGGATATTCGTGAATAACTCACGATCGGTCTGAGTGAATAAATTCCTTTTTTTATTTTTTTTAGCTATTCGATCTGAGCAGGTCGCAGATTTGCTCATGTATTAATTAAAGTAAATATTAAGTTTACTATCTTTATTAAAGCTTTTATTTTTTCATTTTTCTTTATAATAATATAAATAATCTTAAAATTATAACGGGCAAATAAATTTACTTATTAAATTAATTTTCTTATTAATTTCTTTGTTTCTATAAAATATTTAAGATTTTTATAATCTATAAAGATCTTAATAAAAGTATTTATACTCTTAAAGTCCGCCTTTCAAGTTTTAAGCCCGTTAATAATAGTTAAAAGCTTTTTATTATAGATTTCGTAATTATATTATATTAATATAAAATTTTCATTATAAAACATAACGGGGTAAAATACGTTATTATTAATGTATTAAAAAACTATTCTTATATTAATAAAATTTAAGGAATCAGTTTTAAGGTTAAGTTCTTTTTTCCAATTAAAATTCTTTAATATTAATATTAATATAATTATTATTTTTAATTTTTCGGAAATTATTTAATAAGCTTTATTTTATTTAAATTTAAAATCTTTTTTAGTTAACTAATATAATAACTTTATAATATATAAGAAATTTTTGATAAACCGTTTATAAAAGTTATAGAATCCAATAAAGGATTATATTTACTTTAATATTGTAGGTTAAATTCAATTTTATACGGTTTAAACCTTATATAAGTCCATTTTAATCCCCTTAATAGAAAATAAACGCCGGTTTTTGCCTTAACGTTATAAGTATCAGGTTTTTACGGTTACTAATATGGCTAAAAGGCCGCGTATTAAGGAACGCCGGAATTAGCTTAGCTAGATCCGTAGTATAAATCAATCAATCAATCAATCAAAATAATTATTAATTAAGTTGATTAATATTAATATTTATAACTTTTTTTCCTTAATTACGTTAATAATAAAAATAATTAATTTTTTAAACCAGTATTTATTTCCTGGATCTTATCAACTTTTACTTCATCCTTATTTAAATAAATCGTTAAGATATATTTAAATTACTTATAATAATAATAAAATCCGAGATAATATTTATTTTTAAAACCTTTTACTTTATTATTATCTTTATCAAAAGAACCGGCCGTATATATAGTTTTTTTCCCTTTATAATTTTAATAATATCTTTTTTAAACCTTATCTTATTTTCTTTCTTTTTTTTAATATTTATAATTTAGTTATTATTTAATTATTAAAGTTAATTATATATAGTCTTTATTATACTTAAGTAATAAATTTAAGGGTTTATTCGAGTATATTTTTAAGTTATAATATTATTTAATTATATAAATCGTTTTATATTTAATTATTACGGTGTTTAAGAATATTAATAAATCGGAATATGTTACATTTAAAGCTTTTTAACTTATTAATATTACCTTAATAAAGCGTATAATACTTATAACGTACCTTATTTTATCGTTTAATTTTTTTTTTATAAATATTACTTAAATAATTAAAGACATCTTTTAATTAAAAATATAAATTATTTAATATCTTCTTTTATCGTAAATAAATATATTTTAATACTTTTCTTCCCGTATTATTATATATCAATATTACTTTAATATCAATTATAAAATAAAGATTATAATTAACTTTAAAACGGTCTTAAATAATTATTTAATAATTTTTATATAAAATATTATCACTTATTTTATTTATAAAAATAAAGGGATCCTTTATTTTTAATATAAGTTTCTTACGTTTATCTTCTTTACCGGGCGTACCGGTTTATACTTATTCCCGTAAACGTATATTATCCGTATATACTAATTTAATTACTTTAAAGATATTCTTAAATTAATTATTAATATTAATAATTGAAATATTAAGGTTTATATTTTTAATATAAAATTATTAAATTTCAATTTAAATAGTATTTTTGAAGTTATTAATATAAGTAACTTCCTTAATAAGCTTAATGTTTTTATTACGTTTAACTTAAAGTTATTTAAGTATTTTCAAGATTTTCTTAAGGTTATTTTATATTTATTAAAGTAAATAATATTTATTTACGATGTTTTAAATAATTATTATATTCTTTTTATCTTATGACCAGATGTTATCTACGAAGCGAGGCATCCGGGCAGCCGCTAGGTTTATAATATCTACCGGACTACTATTATAGTTTAGCCTCGCTACAGAGATAAACGAGGTTACCGAAGATTTTACGGAGAAAGCCACCCTCATCACCCTCATCACCCTCATCACCCTCATCACCCTCATCACCCTCATCACTCTCATCACCCTCATCACCCTCATTACCCTTATTAACCTCACCCTTACTCTCACCCTTACCTGTACCCTTACCACCACCCTTACCTCCACCCTTATTACCCCGCGTCTTGGCGGGATCTTGGCATATCCCGATCCCATCCCGCCGGGATAGGGATGGGATAGGATGGGATTCAGCTTCATCCCGTCCCACGCGGGATGGGATAAGTGAATTAAAAAACCGTCCCATCCCGTCCCGCTTCCCGGAGTAAGGAACGCCGGAATTAGCTTAACTAGATCCGTAATATAAATCAATCAATCAATCAATATTCTTTTTATATATAAAGTTATTAAATAATATAACTATAGGACGTAAATTTAACTTATATAAAAAAGAATTCGTTAAAATTAAAATTTATTATATTTATATTATTATTATTAACTTTAAATTTTAAGGAATCGAAAATCTTATAAAAATAAGTTTCTCTTAAAAATTAAATTAAGTAAAAAAATAAGCTATTTTATATAAAATAATAAAAGTATATGAAATATAAAATATATTCTTAATATTTAAAATAATAAAGACTTAAGGTTTTATCTCTATTTATATTCCGGTTCCGGTTTTATATTTTTAAATTTTTTTAAAAAGGATTTAAGTTACCTTTTCTTTATAACGTTTTATATACGATTAATTACTATTAATTAAAAAAACTTATCGTCTTTTAATTTTTATCTTAATATATATCATAGGACTTATTAATTCTGGTAAAAATCAGGGCTCTTAGGGTCTATTTAAAAAAAGTTACGTTTATATATAATTATAGGAAAAGTTAGTAATTATTTTTATAATAAGGGTTATACTTAAAATAAGATTATAAGGGTATATGTTAATCGAAAGAATATCTATAAAGAGTTAAAGTATAACTATTAATTAAAAAGCCTTTTATTAATAAGGGTTAAGTTACTCTACCACTTATAACTAGTAACCGGGATAGGCGACCCGAGTAACTCGCGTATATATTATTACCGCAATACTTATGGTCCATCTACCAGCTGCACCACCCAGTAGCCCTTATGAGCCAGCATGCTTATAACACAGGAAACTTACGAGCGCTCTAAGCGGTCCCGAATAAGTAGAAAAAGTTAAAAATAAAAACGTTTAAAAAGGTAAAATAACGGTTTTTATTCTTTATAATTTTTTTAATTAACCTTTCTTAGCAACGGGTATACCCGTAACCCCTTTTATTAGCCGTATTATTTAATTTTTTCAAAGATAGATTATAGATTCGGTGAATTTAACTAAAAGTT
Organism: Niebla homalea; assembly: GCA_019925105.1. NCBI lineage: Eukaryota > Fungi > Ascomycota > Lecanoromycetes > Lecanorales > Ramalinaceae > Niebla > Niebla homalea. The sequence continues at coordinate 610,029 of JAHGAU010000022.1, forward strand.
ACCCTTAAAGTTAATAATTTATCCTTAAAAAGGGGTAGTTAAAAAGGGTAATTTAATTAAAGAAACTTTAAGTTAAGAATTCACGACTAAGTGGTAAACTCATAAGTAAATAGTGAAACTTATAAGTAAGCCGGATACTCGCGAGCGCTTAAAAACTAAGCGAAAACGGATATACGATTTTTATACTCGTTCTGCTCGCTTACACTTGGAGTGCTTATATGCTGGTTCATAAATTTGTGGATATAATACTTATGGTCTTCAGCTAAAATATGGTTATTTTCAATATCAATAAAAATATCAATATCAATAAAAATAACAATAATGATAATAATAATAATGATAATAATAATAATAATAATAATAATAATAATAATAATAATAATAATAATAATAATAATAATAATAATAATAATAATAATAATAATAATAATAATAATAATAATAATAATAATAATAATAATAATAATAATAATAATAATAATAATAATAATAATAATAATAATAATAATAATAATAATAATAATAATAATAATAATAATAATAATAATAATAATAATAATAATAATAATAATAATAATAATAATAATAATAATAATAATAATAATAATAATAATAATAATAATAATAATAATAATAATAATAGTAATCAAATATTAAGTATAAGTTTAAATATATGTAGTTTTTTCTTATTTTTCAAAATCTTTATCAAATGTATAATAAATTGAAGTAATAATAATAAGAATATTTAATTCTTAAGTATAACCTTGATTACATAAAAAAGTTATTTGTTTCTTAAGATTTCTTAAAAATAATTATTCTAATAAAAACAATAGGAATCTATAAGAATTCAATATATTTTCCAATATACATATTATTTACTTATTTAAAATTCAAGATTTTGAAAATACTTATAACTGTTAGAGTGCAAGCCCCTTTAAGGTGGTTGAGAGGCAAAGGGTGTATTGCGTATAACTAAAGACATTAAAGTACAGAAGTGTAGGAGTGAAGGGGCCGAAGGCCCTAATATACCCAGTCGGTGACACTCCCTATGCCGGAGTAACCCCGGGCCAAGCCCGGGGTAGGCCCGGTAGGGCCTGCACCTGGGCTACTATCACCCCTGAACCCTAACATTACCCCCCCCCCTAAAAAAGGCTCGCCCTCGAGCCTATAAATACGCTAAAAAGGAAAAAAATTTTGAACTCAGAATCACCCTTCTTACCCGTCACTATTTAGCCGGGTAGCTAAAGTGAGGTCCAATTACCACCCAGCTTACCCGTTACTGGTTTAGCCGGGTAATCGATGTGAGAATTATAGGGGTAGTATCGTAACGGTAACCGGGTAAGTAATATGAACATGCGGGGGTAGGATGGTGGCAATAACCCCCCTAATGGGCCCTAAAACGCGATTTCGTCCGGGGGGTTCCCGGGCTGGTGTCGTTTTTTGCGATTTACCCCCCTTTTAAAATATTTTTTCAACCTTCTTACCTTATATATAAAATTTATATTAATAAAGGGGTATATAATCCATATAAATAAGTAATATTAATGGTAATTGCTTTAATAACTTTAAGGAGCTATAAGGCCATTTTAAGGGATTTTTACGCCCAGTAAAAACGCAATATATAGCCTATAATATTAAGTTTTAAGCCCGGAGTAATCGTTATTTAATTTAAATATTCCGGATAACCTTTAAAGGCTACTTAAAGTATCGCGATATTAATTAAATCTCCGGGTTATAATCCGGGCTTATCCGGGTATTTCTTATAAAAAACTTTAATTAATCTTTAAGTATAAAGGAATTCTTTTATATTAACGTAATATTAAGTATTATCCGGGGTAAGTTTACTTATTTAATTTTATACTATAACCTTTATCTTCGGTCAATACGTTGGGAATTAATAATTTCTTTAAGTTCTTACTCCTTAATACCTTCCTCGTTTATAATAACGGGTTTAAAAGGTAGATTAATCTATTAATAATAAAGGTAGTTTCTCTTTAACCGGGATACGGGTTAAATTATTTATATAGAAAATAAAGTAAGCTTAAAAATATTTAAAACGTTTAATTTATAGGAGGAATAATATTATTTAAGGATAATATAAAAATTTAAACGTTTATAATTAAGTTTTTTATTAAGTTAATTAATTTTTAAATATTTAACGTTTACGTAAACCTTATTATTAATCTTAAACTTTACGTTTTTATATTAATAATTAACTTATTTAAATATTTTATTATAAGTTTTATTAAGATTAAAACGGGCTATATTAAGAATTTCTTATATAATTTTAATAATATCGATAGCTTCTTCAACCTAAAGTTATTTACGGATAATAACGTAATTAATATTATTAAAATTAAATAATATCCTTAAGTAAAAGCCTTTATTAAAATAAAAAAATATTATTTTAATTGATTAATTTAGGTTATTATTATCCGTAAATTCCATTATAAATAGTTATTATATTTAATTATCTTATAAATAATTTACGTAAATCCGGAGTTTTTATTTTATTTTTTAGTTTATTTTTTAGTTTAATTATTACTTTTAATATAATAAAGAATTAAAATTTAAAGGTCGATTTTAAGTTAATATAATTAAAAGCGTTATATTTTATTAATAAATTATAAATTATAATTTAAAATAATATTATCCGGAAGGCCGTAATATTTAAATACTTCTTTAATAAAAAGTTAAATTATCTCTTTAATAAAGGTTCCTTCCTCTTTAATATAATAGGGGATATAATATCGGCCTTTAAATAATATATAAATTACGGTAAGGATAGCGTTTATACCCTTATACTTAAATAGTCCGGTAATAAAGTTAACTGAGAAATTAATTTATTTTTATTCCGGGATTTCTGGTTAATAAAGTAATCTTACGGGCTTTTATCGTAAGGCTTTAAACCGAAAATAAATATCGTAATTTAAAATATAATGGTCGATATTATTTTATAAAGTAAATTAAAAGAAGTACCGGAAAATAAGTTCAATTATATAATCCCGGTCGGGATAATTATTATTTAATTTATTATAAATATATTTTAAAATATCCGTAATAAATAACGTTAATACTTATAATTTATTTTTATTAATAAGGATATCGGACTGAAATTTAATATAAATTAAAAATACGCCTTTGAAATTAAATAATTCATTTTTTATAATTACTTTTTTAAACTCCGTTAAGCCTTTATCGGTACAATTAACTTCACGGACTTACTTATAAAACCCGAGTTCCTTAGGTATTAAATAGGCTAATACCAATACCTTTTCCCCCTTATTGAGGGCTAAGACTTTAAAACGTTTAAGGGGTAGGACGATTTAAAATTGATTTTTAACCCTATTATCGTCATCACCTTATAATTAATAGCCGGGTATTTGAGTAAAAGTATCGGTTTTATTATTTTATTTATCCGGGCGGTAAATTACCTTAAAATTAAACTCAGAAAGAATATTTAAATATTTAACTTAACGTTTAATAAGCTTCTGACTCTTAATAAAGTATTTTAAGGCTTAATTATCGTTGAAAATTCGGAAGGGCTTTTTTATTATTTTTAATTTAAGCCGTTAATTCTTTAAATACCGGATAATAACGAAGAGTTCCTTATTATAAATATTATAATTATACTTAACCGGTAATATACTCTTAAAGTAATAAATTACCAGGTATAATTCCCTAGCCTTATTATATTAAGAGAGGATACCGACAGAAACGTAATCCGAAAAGTCCGTTTTAAGGATTATTTCTTTATTAAAGTTATAATAAATTAATACGGAGGTTATAATAAGAGCTTCTTTGAATATAATATAGGCCTTTTAATATTCCGGGGATTATAATAAAAGGGTTTCCTTTTTAATAAGCTTTAAGAAAGGCTTTATTATTTTAAAGAATTAAGGGATAAATCTTTAATAAAAGTTATAAAAACCAATAAATCCTTAAAGGGCTTTAAAATTAATAAAGACCGGTTAATCCTTAATCTTACTTACTTTATTAAGGTTTATTTCCAGCCCGTTAATAATAAGAATAAAACCTAAAAACTTAATTTATTATACTTTAAATTTATACTTTTAGATATTTACTTATAAGTCGGCGTTACGTAAACGCTCCAAAATTAAACGTATATAACGGGTATATTCTTTTTTAATAATATTATAAATAATAATATTATTTAAGTAAGTTTAAATTAAAATATTTAAATAATTAAATAAAACTTTATTTATATATTATTAATATAAAACGGGGTTATTAATTAAACCGAAAAATATAACTTTATATTTAAAAACGTTTAATAAAGTAATAAATATTATAAAGTTTTTATTCTCCGGGTATATATAAAGCTTATTAAAAGCCACGATAATATTTAAGCGGGTAATCTATTTATAACCGGTAATTCAAGATAATATTTTTCGATTAAAAGAATAAAATATCGGTTCCTCTTAATAATAACGTTAATACTACGGTAATCCACGTATAATCATAAGTTACCGTTAAATTTAAAGGCAAAAAGGATAAGGGATTTATAGGGGGCTTTATTAAGCTTAATAAATCCTTTTTTTAAGTTCTTAATAATATATTCCTTCAATTTTTAAAACTTATAACTTAAAAGTAAATAAATATAATTCCGGGGTAGAATTTTTTCCGAGGTTAAATTAATTTTATAATTATAGTCCCGGTACGGGGGTAATTTATCTGCCGTTATACGATTAAAAATATCCTTAAAATTATAATATTCAGCCGGAAGATTAATTATAATTTTATTTATAAAAACCGTTTCCTCCGTAAAATTATCCTTATAAATTATTATAATTAAGATATTAATTAAGGTATTATTAAGGAAATCCAAATAATTATTAAGGTCCGTTACGGAAGTATAAAAGGTTTTAATCCTTTTTTCCTTCTAAATTATTATAAAGGTATAGAAAACCGTTACGTTAATAACTTTAACCGAAAAAACCCTTTTTTTTTCTTTAATAAGTTTAAGGGAAAGAAGATCACTTTATATTTTCTTCTTCTTTTCCTAAGGCTTAAAAGGTAATTTCAGTTCCTTTTATAAGGCCTTAAATAATGCTAATTTCTTATTTTTAAGGAATATATTTAAAGCTTAATAAATTAAGGCTATAATTTATAGGAATTCCGGGATAAACTTTACGTTTTAATAATTAACCTTTTAATAATTATATTAATTTAATATAAAGAATATCTCGTTAATTACGGGGTAAATAAATATATAATACCATTTTATTTAAATTTTTTAAGGATCGTATTATATATCTTAAGCCGGATAATAAATATAAAAAATTGGGTTTTTAAGTAATTTTTTATAATTATCCGGGGATAAATTACGTAAATAATAAACCGTATATATTTACCCTTATAATTTTAAATAAACTTAAATCGGAAAAGGGCTAAAAAGAAATTTAAAGTATTACGTAAACTTATAGGATAATTCATTTATTAATAAAATAATAACCGGTAACGTTTAAATTAATTAAAAAAATAAAGGAAAATATTAATTTCCGTAACTTATAAACTTATTAATAATCTAGGGTTTATTATCTTAAACGTTAAAAAGGTTTTTAATATTATTAATATAACCGATTACTAAAATCTGAAAATAATACGCGTTTTTATCCTTTATAATAACTTTTATAAAGCTTAATTTTTTATTAACGGCCCGTCCGAGTTATTAAATAAAGTATTGTTAGGGGTATAAAAGATCCGGCCGCCTTTATTACGGGTAGGTTTTTTATTTAAGTCGAGGGTTATTTAATAAATTTAAACGGAACACTTCCGAGTATTATTTTAACTACATTAACGGTTAAAACAATTAACTTAAAAATAATTCCCTTAATAAGTAAAGCATTTAATATTTAAAGGAAAAATTAACTTTATAACGGTAAAAATAAGTTAACGGAAGCCGGACCCTTTGAAACCTTTTATTCCGGCGGAAAGTTTAAAGGAAATAATACGGGTTCTCGTAATCTCCTTTATTTCCTTAATAAAAGTCTTATTCGGTTCGAGGGTTTTTTATTAATGGTAATATTTTAAACGTTAGAAACGGTTTATTTTTTCGAGGTATATCCGGGTCTTATTTAGGTTATTTAAGTTATAATTTCCTTAAAGGAGATTATTATAAAACCGGTTAAGGAGTCGGGTAATTAATTCGTAAATTACAATTTTCAGGTTTTTCTCAAGATTTACGTACTTAAAAACCTTAGCCAAGCGGGTAAAATTAAGGTAAAACGTTATGAATTTATCCTTATTTAATATTCTTAAGGCTTAAAAGTTATTAATTTAATCCTTTTTTTTAATTAATATTTTTAAAAATTCAATTTAAGAAAATCTAGAATTCCTTAAGGGTTCAGAAGTTTAATAAAACTTTTTTATTATATTTTATTTTTAATTACTTAAAAATTTAAAACTTAATAATACCAAGATATAGTCGACTTAAGCCTATATAATCGGGTATTAATTTTTATTTATCCGGAGCTTAATAATTATACGGCGTTTAAAGAAACGATATTAATTACGGTCCTCCCTTATAAAAAGTTCCGGGTCTTTAATTTTAATAAACTTAAGCTTCTTATAAAGAATTAAGGATATTAAAGATCGGTATATTAAGAAGGTTAAATTATTTTATTAAAGATTTTTAAGTTCAATAATAAGGTTTACGTTCCGGTTTTTTAATTTACGGTTATAAGTCTTTAATACCTAAAAACGGTTTATATTTCTTAAGGGTAAAAAGCTTAAGAAGCTATATTATTATAAGTAAGTAATTTAATTAATTTTTAATTATATGTTCCTCTTAATATTATTTAATTCTATTTAAAGAACTTATATTTTATTATTTATATCTTTATAATATTATATATTAACGTCCCGTTCTTAGCGTAAAAGGTTTAATTACTTTAAGAATTCCTTAGATCTCTTTAATATTAAAGTTTAAAAGGTAAAATAAACGGGGGTTTTTATAAAATAAAGAGTACGTTCGATTAATTCCTTTAAGGCGGTACCCTTTAATTTATAGCGATACCGGTAAGTAATATATTTCTTATATCCCCGTAGTTATTATCTAAAACCGGATTCCTAGTAACTAAATAATCGGTTAGGTCCTTATCTTTTTTATTTAGTCGGGAAGAAGCCTTATTTTCGATGGATTATATTGATTAATTAAGGTCCTTTTAAGAACCGCTTTATAAGTTATATTTAAACGTAAAGGTTTTCAATAGAAAAAGTTATTAAAGTTTATGATTTATAATTTTAATAAGTAAATTATAAGTAATAAGCAAGTTAAAATATAAAAAGGATAAAGGTAAGTAAAAGAAAAGGTAGGGAAGAAGGAAAAAGATAAATCTGTTAACCCTTCCGTTAAACGGTATCCGTATTATAAGGATAATATCGTAAAGTAAAATAATGAAATTTATATTATAATAAGGTTAATATTACTCCCCTATATTGTAGAGTATTCTTTAAAGTATTTTTCTTTAAGTATTAAGTATTTTATATTATAAATATAAAATTAAATATTTTATTTAAAGGTTCTAAGGAATAAAAAGGTATATAATAAATAAGGATTCTATAGGCTCCTATAGGCTTATTCTTAATTAAATTTATAATAATTCTTTTAAGGTTTACTTTATTTATAACCTTTAAATCGCTTTATTAAGGCTTAACCCTTTAAATTAATTCTTCATATAGTTTAGTAAAATCAATATCTACTTATTTAAAGTTATCGTAACCTCCCGTCTTAATTATTAACGTTTTTTTATAACCCGTCCGGATACTAATCGCCGTACGTTTTAACCGTAATTACCGCCCGTTTAATACCGTTATTAACTATCGGCTTACCGTCCGTTATTAATAAGTATTATTAAATAAGAGTTTTTATTTTATTTTATTATTCCTTACGAAGGTATAAATAGGTTAATTTTAATGTAATATTAAAGTATAAGCTCCTTTAAAGTGGTTAAGAAGTAAAGGGTATATTACGTATAATTAGAGATATTAAAGTACAGAAGTATAAAAGTAAAGGGGCTGAAGGCCCTAATATACCCAGTCGGTGACACTCCCTATGCCGGAGTAACCCTGGGCTACTATCACCCCTGAACCCTGACAATAACAATTTTAAATAATAGTTATTAGAATATACAATAAATAAATACATATTAATTATATAAAGTTTTCATAATTTTCTTAAGCTTTCTAAACTAGCTATAGTAGGGGAAAGTTACCCTTAAAGTCCACTTTACTTTATAAAGAATTTACTTAATAATAATATTCAATTATGAAACGACGTATACTTATGTACATAGCATTAGGGTCTGCGGTAAGTATAAGTATAGCGGGTAACTCCCGGGTGGTCTTGGTGCATATATACTTTAAATCTATAGCTATATATATAGCTACTTTTTAATTATATAATATATATATTATACTTATTATATTCTTAATAAATAATAGTTATAGCTAGGTCGGTCCTCTATATATCGTTATATATATAGTACCTTTTATTTAAGACCCTTAATATATACCCAGAGTCTATAATTATATAGACTTTAAAAACTCTTACTCCGGTAATACTTTACCGTATAACTTAATATTCAGCTCTTTAATATAGAGCTTCTTATAAGCCTTAAGATAATAAACCCCTAAGAATAAGAAGAAGAAATAAAAAGTTATTAATAATAACTCTTTATCCTTAAAGCCTATTATAGAAGACCTTAATATAAAAATAAGCTCGTTAACGGTAATAATAATAATAATATACTTACTTAGATACCCTCATAGGTTGCTTAAGTTTATGCTTAAGCTGAAAGCTTAACTTAAGCTTAAATAGGTTAAATTTTGAGTTTTATTCGTAAATAAGCCGTTAACTTATTAATAATACTCAAAGGATCCATTAATATAAAATTTAATTAGCTTATAAGAGTCCTTAACTATTAAGAGCGTTAGGTAAGCGTCGAAGAACCTTACTTATTACTTATAAATCTATGGATTAATATATTAAATGTACGAAATTCATTAAATCTATTAAATCTATTAAATCCATTAAATCCATTAAATCCACTAATGCCTCCACTAAATCCTTAAGCTTTTAATATAGGTATTATTCTTCCGTAATTAAATATACTAATAAATTAAGTAATAACTATGCTAAATACCCGCTAACGAAGTAAAGAGCTTAGAACCTACGACCTTATACTGAATAACGTCTATACCTTTACAAATTAAGTACGCTAAGTAATTAATCTCCGTAGCTATAGATTTATTTAATTTAATCTTAACTTTTAATTACGTAACTTAGTTTCAACGTGGTATAAAACTGGAGTTTACCGATTTAGAATAACGTTACTTAAAACACTTTATATTTATCGACTTATATATTAAAAACCTCATTAAGAGATTTCAAAAAAACCTTATTAAGGCTCTTTATAAGCTAGATAAATCACGTTATATACGTATTAACGTAATAATAAAGAAAAACCCAATTATTTACTTATATAAAACACTTCAATTATTACGTTATTTAAATAGTTATATTACGTTGGATAAGCTTATTATAGTCTTTTAATATATCGAATATAACTTATAACTTACCCTCTTAAAACTTATTATTCATAATATTTAATCCTTTATTAACCAGCTTGCTTCTCGTAAATATATATAATATATATAATACGAGAACTTTAGGCCTTAAAAGTCCAAACTATAATAATTATCGATTCCTTAATTAACGATAAGAATACCGATATCCACTTATAAGCCCTTCTTTAACCTTTTTATAAATAAGCCTTAATAAATCCTTAAATCACGATTTAAAGCCGATCTTATATATACTATATAGGTAACGACTCTTATAATATATATAATACGTAATACTGATAAGAGACGGACTATATATAAGATAAACTATATTAATAAGAACCCTTAATATATATTATTAATAATAATTACGATTTATAATTATATAATAACCTTACATAGTTTTATAAGCCCGGTAAACGAAATAACTATAAGTAACTTCCATAAATACCGTTTTAATAGTAACTTAATTAAAAAAAGACCGGTTAAACCCCGGAGATACGTTTTTAAGTGATTTTACTTGAAGTCAGGTTTTAAGAATTACGATTATTTCCCGGGTAATCGCAATAAACTTCCGGCTTACGGTTTTTTCGGTTTTTGATATACGTATACCTTACTGCCCTAATACTCTACCATTATATTACTTATATAATTCCTTAACTTAGTTAACGTTTATTATATATATTCTTTAACTTTAAGGCCGCTTTTAATTACGGAGCTTATTATCGTAAACTTTATAACGAGGACGTTACTTTTTTATCTTTTAACCGGTGTATTATTATAAAACGGCGTATACGTATATATATAGCATTACGGTCTGCGGTAAATATAAGCATAACGGGTAGCTCCCGGGTAATCTTAACGCGTATATACCTTAAATCCATAGCTGTATTTATAATTACTTATCAGCATATTATATATATATTATACTTATCACATTCTTAATATTTTGTTTAAGTAAAATAGAATATTTTTAACTAATAAATATAAGGGTATATAAATATTATATATAATATTGAGTATATAAAGTGTTTATTTATCTCCTAAAATCTTAAGATAAAACGTAATATTATTGAGTAATAATTATAAAAGTATATAGTTTTTAATTCAACTTTATATATTTAAAGCGTTTATTTATTTTATAAGGTTATTATATAAAGTATTATACTTTTAAATAATTATAAGAATACGTAAATATTCGATTTTATTTCAAGTATATAAAGTAATAATAACTCTAATTAAAACTTTGGGTTTTATATTAAATACGGTAATCTTGAATGATAATTACAAAAATATAAAAGGTATAAATATATTAAATAGAACATTTAATATTTAGAAGGTATATATTTATTCTTTAAAATCTTTATATAAGAATTAATAATTTTAAATAATAATAATAAGAACAAATAAGTACTATCTTTACTTATTATAATATTCTTACTCTTTAACTGATATAGAAAAAGTAATTATATAAGGACGTTCTTTTGTTTTTTTTTAATATAAAGTATAGGCTTTCTATATTAATACATAATATATATATATTGGTATTTGTTAAGAACGTCATAAGTGTAGAACGTGATAAGTGTGATGTATGAATGATAAGTAGTTATGTATGCAGCTATGGATTTGAGGTGTGTGCGCGCCAAGACCACCCGGGAGCTACCCGCTATCCTCATACCTACCGCAGACCGTGATGCTATGTACATGCGCATGCGCGGTTTCGTAACAGTATTACGTGCTTTTTAATATATTTATTTAAATTTTGAGAAAATTATTACTATTATTCGTTCCTTAAAATTTTAGTTTAAATCGAGCAGTTATATATATTCTAAAAGCCTGTTTATAAATAAGCCTTTACAGCGACTGCGAGCGTAATGGGGCCGAGTCGGTTTTTTAGTGTCCTTATTTTTTATACCTTTATTCTTACTTACTGAATTTACTCCGGGAAGCGGGACTGGATAAAGACGGGATAGGCATAAGATAGGATAAAGTAAACAGAATCCTACCCCGTCTTAATATAGGATAAAACGGGATAGGATCAGGATAGATTAAGATCCCGTAACGGATAAAATAAGGGAAAACCCGGTTAAAATACTAAATTTATAGTTAAATTAATATAAAAATCATTATAAATATTTTTCAATAATTTATCGATAACCAGAAAAACTATAACCCGGTTATCCACAAAACATTAAAAAACATTTATAATAATCTTATAATAATCCCCTTTTTCTACCTTTACCTATCTCTTACCATTACCCTTACCTACACTATTACCTTCACTTAGACACTTACCTTCACTCTTACCACCACCCTTACCTTTACCCTCACGTTTACCACCATCTTTACCTATACTTTTACTTATACCCTTACCTTTACCCTTATTACCACCTTTATTAATTTATTATTACCCTATATCTCAACGGGATCTTAATAAATCTTGATTTTATCTTACCGGGATAAGAATAAAATAAAATAAGTAAATTAAAAAACTATTTTATCCCGTTTGGCTTCTTATAGTAATTAAATTGTTCATTAAATTATTAATAAAATTACTTATTAAATCTTTATGAAAAGAAACTTTATATATTTACTTTTTTGAATAAATTTCTTTTAAATAAGCCATAAATTAAATGAAAAATTTAAGAGATAAATAAATACTTTATATACTTAGAATTATGTTTTTTACTTTTATACTTTTATAGTTATTTCCGTTAAACGAGACGGAATATATCTTATAAAATAAAAACGGGATAAAAACGGGACAAAAATAGGACGGGATAAAGTAAATAAAATTCTATCTTATATTAATATGGGATAAAGTAAAATAGGACGGATCGGGATATATTAAGATCCTAAGTTTACTATTTATTATATAAGAATTATTATATTAAAAAAATTCAATATTAGAAACAAATTACTTACTTAATACGGTTAACGCCGCCAAGAATTAAGGTCTTAATATATTTTAATCTTATCCCGCCGGGATAAAAATAGGATAAGATGGGATTTAATCTTATCCCGTCCCACGCGGGATGGGATAAGTGAATTGAAAAACCGTCTTATCCCGGCCCGCTTCCCGCAGTACCTATAGTTATTACTTAATAATGCCGTAATTTAACTAAAAAACCTATAAAATAAACAAGCTTTTCGGTAAGTTTTTTAAATAAGCTTTTTACCATAATCCGACGCTTAATACCTGTATGGCTTTACCGCAATTGGCCTAAAAATACCGTTATTTAGATAAAGAATTTAATGGCCGAATAAAGCCTCCTTACCTATTAAGAAACGCTTAATATCCGTATACCTTTATTATAATAAGCTTAAAAACATTTAATCTTAAACCTAAAACCTAAAACCTTAAAGCAGAATAAACGCTTAATACGTATAAAGCTATACTTAAGTATTAACACCCGTATGCTCCTATAGCTACCACTTAAATTCACAGCGTTTTGCCTGGAGACTCTACGTCCTAAAGAGACCCTTTAATAAGTCCTTTAGTAAATCCTTTAATAAGCCTTTTATTAAGCCTGGAAAAAGGGAAACCACGGAAAACATAGAACTTGCGATTAAGTATATAAAGGAATGGAAACATTAAAAGGGCTTATTAAGGGTGGAATTACTTTATATACACTTTAAAAAGAAAGAGTAAAATTAAGTAGACTAGTAAGTAGCTTATATCTTACTCACTTATATAAAGGCTTTGGCTTATCCTTAATTACTCTTTATTATATATTGCTATTTTATGACTTCTGCTTTTTTATTATTTCCTATCTTTTTTAAGCTTTTTTTTTTATAAAGAAACGCCTAATACTTATATATCTTAATTGTAATAGGCTCAAAAACACAGTAATTTATACGGAGAACCTGAGAAAGAAATAAACATTTTATACGTATAAAGCAAAATTTAATATTAATATGCTTATATAATTATTATTAAAAATTACCGCGTTTAATATAAAGAACCTAAGAGGTAAATAAAGATTTTATACGTATAAAGCGATATTTTATACCTATATACCCTTATAATTATTACTTAAAAATTACCGTGTTTCATATAGAAAACCCGAGAACAAAATATTTACTTTATACGTATGAAGCGATACTTAATATTAATATACTTTTCTATTTATTATTTAATAATATCACGTTCTATATAGGAAAACCTAAGAGGTGAACAAAGGCTTTTATTACTTTATACGGCTTAAGCAATACCTCTTACCTATATGCTCCTATAACTATTACTTAAACTTACCGCGTTTTACATAAGGAACGTAAAATTCAAATAAGGTTTATATCACTTTATAGGTATAAAGCGATATTTAATACTTATATGCTTTTATACTTATTATTTAAAATCACCGTTATATAAAACCTATATATTCTTATAATAATAACTTAAATTCCCGCGTTTTATATAAAATAAAATTTAAGAGTTAAGTAAACGTTTTTTACGTATAAAGATATATTTAATATTTATATACTTTTATAATTAATACTTAAAATTACCGCGTTTTATATATAAAACTTAAAAGTTAAACGACGTCTTTATTATTTTATACGTATAAATGATATTTTATATTTATACGCTTTTATAATTATTAATTAAAGATACCGTAATTAATTTTAAGGCCTTATATTTTAAGTAAATGCCTTTAATACTTAAAGTAACGCTTAATATCCGTATATTCCGACTACTATTACCTAAAATAACCGTACTTCGGTTAGAAAACCCTAAAGATAAGTATATACTCTATATAGTTCAAGCTATACTTAATACCTATATATTCCTATTGTTATTACCTAAAATAACCGGGTTTTAACTGGAGAACCTAAGTCTTAAGTATATCTATGAGCCCTATTATCGTACCGATACCCTATAAAGGGTGCCAATATCTCGTTAAATAAAATTTTATGTATATATATATATATATGTTTATGTTTAAAAGACTTTATATAAAACGTAATATTTTTAGGTAATATTTATAAAAATATAAAGTATTAAGTTTAACTTTATATCAATAAAGAGTTTGCTTATTTTTAAAAAATCATAAGGTAACATTTGTAAAGAATACTTATAAAAGTATATAAATATTAAATCCATTTTTAATGGTAAGAAAACTTTTTTTAATTCTTAAATTCTCTATTTAAGATATAATAATTTTAAACTTATTTCACTATGGTAAACTATAAAAAACGGTAATTAAAGAACTTAATAAAGTTTCTATTAAGCAGGAACTAATACTTTTTGAAATTACTGGGTCCGGGGGGTATAAGAACGTAAGAAATAAATAAAAAATAATAATGGAATAAAAATATTTATCGTAATACTTTTTTAAACTTAATTTAAAAGTTAATTAATAAGGAATGATATTAAAAAAGAGGAATATAATTTTAGGGTTATGGTTAGGGTTAGGGTTATAAGTTAGCCGGAGGAACGGCCGTGATTATAATATAACCGATAACGCGAATATTAACATTATAAATAGAAAGAGTAACGGGCCTTATAGG
Organism: Niebla homalea; assembly: GCA_019925105.1. Classification (NCBI taxonomy): domain Eukaryota; kingdom Fungi; phylum Ascomycota; class Lecanoromycetes; order Lecanorales; family Ramalinaceae; genus Niebla; species Niebla homalea. The sequence goes on from JAHGAU010000022.1 coordinate 625,128, forward strand.
AACGCCAATAAAAACATTAATAAAATAAAAAACTTAAAAAGCAATAAAAAGAATAGAATTATTAAAAACGGTAAAAACATTAATAATAAAGATAAGTAATAAGGGCGAAGAAAACATATAATAAAAATAGAGTTATTTAAATTAATTAAATTATTTAAAATAGGTATAAAGCTTTTAATAAAGTAAATTATAACTATATCGAGGTTATAAAGTCAAAATATATTATTTTATATAATATCTTTAAAAATAAAAAAGAGATTAAAAAAGTGAATAATATAAATTAATAAAAATATATTTAGGATAATAAAGATTTTACGTTAATCCTTTACGGTTACGGTAAACGGATTATATTAATATATCTTAAGGAGGGAAATAAGGAACGGGCTTTAAATCAGTTAAAAAAAGGAGGATATTATATTTTTCCGGGGTTAAAAGTAATTAATTTATATTACGGATCTAGTTAACTTAATTCCGGCGTTCCTTAATAATCGGTTATTAAGTTTTATTAATAACCGTAAAAACCTGATATATATAACGTTGAAATTAAAAACCGGTATTTACCCAGCCTTTATTCTTATCCTAAAAATAATAATATTTACGGCCGTTCAAAGAATAATAATCTATTTATATATTTTTTTTAAGAAAATTTATAATATTATAATTAAATCCTTTTAAGGGTTATATTTAGCTTTATATTGCTATTTTTACCTTATAAGTCCGTTTTATATTATCGTTTTAAATCGTATCCTCAAATACTTTAATTAATATATATATTATTATTATTTATTTTTACGTAACGTTTTTTATAATAAATATTATTACCATTTATACCGATTTTTTTAATATTGCCTTAATATCGAGGGCCTTAAACCCTTATTCTATATAACTTTTTCGCCACGTTTTTTTATTCCGAGATTAATAACGGGGCTTCTTTATAAGGTTGTTTATTACTTTATTTATTTTATTAATTAAATTAAACTATAATACTAAATCCGTAGATATTATAAATTTAATAACCGCTTTAATACCATTTTTTATAATTAATATTTAACGGTAATTATTAATTCCCGTTTTCTTAATCAACCTTATTTTAATCCTTATAAATAACGGATAAAAGATAAATATATATATAACGTTTTACCTTTTTTTATTTATATTCATAGTCAATAACTACTCAGTTATTAACGTATATAATAAAAAGGAAGTAAATCAGGCTGTTTTTACCCGTCCAGAGTTAAATTATTAACGTATTATTATCCTTTTCTATAATCTTATAATAATAAAAATACTTATTAATAATTTCTTTACTATTTAAAGCCGGAGAATATCGCCCTTAAAAGATCGATCTGTTATGGCAGTACCTACCCTGGAGCAAGGGCTCCGGGGTAGGGCCTACCCCTGGGGGTGATCCCCCGGGTAGACTACCTTCTTATATATGGTAATAGCGGCTTACCCCTAAGCGCTATTATTTACCCCGGATAGCTACTTTTATCTATAAGATAGCCGAGTGGTTATTATTTTAACAGAATAATAGCGCAACTTCAGGGTAATATACCCCCGGAGTTAACCCTAAGGGTTTAAAGGGGTAGGTCTATAGTTTGAATCCGAGGACGCCTATAAAGTGAGACTTTTAAGTAACTTAGGAGGTAAGATTAAGCGTAAGTACGGGGGCGGGTAGGACCCGCTACCCTATAGTACCGGGGGCCGAGGTCCGAGGTATAGCGGGGGGGCCGGAATGCCCGAAAACTACCGATGCGGGGGCCGAAATGCCCGAAAACTACCGATGCGGGGGCCAAAATGCCTGAAAACTACCGATGCGGGGGCTGAAACGCCCTAAAACTACGCGGGTTAATCGTGGGACCGTAGGTAAGGCACCCTAAGACGTGGCCTTTACCTGCCCAATAAGGAACGGTGCGGGTACGGGTACCTACTGAAGGTCACCCGGGCCTGCCCAATGAGAGATACGGGTTATTCCTAACGAGGACACTGAACCCCGGGTTATACCCTTGCAAAGTCACTGAGCCCCTAGATCATGCCTACGGGCCACTGAATCCGGGTCCGGCCTAGGAGGTTCGGACCCACACCAGGAGGTGATCTCCCTTAGGTAAGGAGCTCTCAGCCCCCACTTACCTACCCAATCAGGTTCTGAGAGGACCTCCAGCCCAGGGGGTAAGAGATGGCCGAGTGGTTATCACCCTGACACGATCTTTTATATTTACGTTAATAATTAAATTATTACGTTATAACCTGTTTAATAATTACCGTTATTTTTAATTTTACGTTTCACTTAACCTCCGCTTCCTTTATACCGGATAACGGTTTATATATATTTATATTAACCTTTTAAATATAAATTAAAATTAGTTTCCTTCCTAGCTGATTCTAACTTTACCTTAATAAAAAGGATAAATATTTCCTTTTCGCTTTTTTCATTTAAGACTTCTTGATATTTAAGTAAATATATATTTTTTTTTTATTAACGTAACCGGTTATATATTTTTCTTAATTTTTATTTAAACGATTATGTAATTAAAAGGTAACTTAATTAGTAATATAAAAACCTTAAACTTCAATACCCGGATAACGAACGCATTCGCCAGAACTGCAAGAGGCCTTAAACAAAAAGGCGCAGAAAAACGGTACCTACCCTTCCTACGGAAGTCAAACTGGAGTGGACCAAAAAAGAGGTCGACCTAACTTACGTTCAAAAAGCTGACGTAAGAGTATATAAACTTTTACTTAAAGTAAAAATAACGGAAAAGAAGAAAACTATAAGGATGAAGTTAACGGCGATTACCCTATAGATTATAGGGAGGTAAATAAAACGTTAACGTAAATATAAAGAATTAATCCCTTAAGGGTAATAATATCCGGCGTTAAATAACGATAAAATCATTAATAAGCATTTTTAATATTACGGGATTATAAGGAAAAATAATAATACGTTAATAATCCAATTCCGGATAAATAAAAACGGCTTAACTTACTTTTTCTTTATTATATATATCGATAACCGGATTAACGTTAATTATAAATATAAATAGTAAAAGTAGGACGCCGTATATATATTTATTTTTTATTTATTATTTAAGGAGCTTAAACCGGGATTAATTAAAAAGGTAAAAATTAACGATTATCGTTAAATACTTATTAATAAAAAGGGTATTAAGGTAACCGTTAAATTTATAATAATTACGGGTTTATTATTATAATTCAGCTTAATTAAAGAAATAAATAAAATAATTAAAAACTTAATTAAGAAACCTTATTACCGATCTAAGGGTAAAAAGTAGTAACGGAAAAACTATACTTAATAAAGGGTTAAGGGGGCTATAGATATTAAAATAATATAAAAGATAATATTATATCGGTTAATAAAGTCGTATAAATAAGGTAATAATAATATATATATTAATAAAAATATTTAATAATATAATCAGAATTTTAATATTTTAATATTAAATAGACCCGTAAAGTAACGGAAGAGTAATCAGTTTAAAAGTAACCTTTAAGTGGATTCAATTATAATATTATAGGTTTTCTTGGAAAAAACATATAAATAAATTCTTACTCTTTAGACGGCCGTAAATACTCTTAGCCCTTAAGACGTGAATAAAGGCTGGGTGGATACCGGTTTTTATTTTTAACGTTATAGATATCGGGTTCTTTTACGGTTATTAATAAGGCCAAATGGCCGAGTATTAAGGAACGCCGGAATTAACTTAGCTAGATCCGTAGTATAAATCAATTAATCAATCAATCAATACCCGGATAAAGGTTATTTTATAAGCGTTATTAATTACTTTTAAGTATTAATTTTAAACTTTTTATAGTTATTGAATAAGCCTTTTTGTATATTTAAAGGTAATTCTAACTACGTATTAAATAGCTATGACATACGTTATAACGGTTTTCTTATTATTTCATAAACCGTCTTAACCTTTTATAGGATAGCTTTTTACGTTAATATTATAAGGTGAATAAAGCCCCTTCCTTATAAAATTACTTTCTTTTAAACCTTTTTATATAATCTCTTTGATTTAATGTTCCGTTGATTTAAAGGTTAAGAAATTTAATAATAACTTCCGGTTTTATTATCATTTTATTATAATTTTCTTATAATTTATTATAATTATTATATTGTATAACTTTAAGCTTTTAATTATATAAATAAGTTTCTATTTATATAACGTAAATTAAACATTATATATTTTTATTTATTATACATAGATTTTATAAGTTTATTTTAACGTTAAATAGTTTAAATAAATTAATATATTATAGGTTAAAAAATAAATATTATTAATAAAGCCCCTTATTTAAATTTTTTACTTTAATTTTATTGGTTTTTTAATTAACGGATTATTAAAGAAAAAGAATAAAATTAAAAAATAAATAACTTTTAAAACTTTTTAATTATAGCTCATTTTATTGGGTTTATTTTTTAACTTAAATGAATTAATATTACCCGGTTATTTAAAAAGCTTTTTATTGAATTAAAAAAAAATCCCTTTATTTTATAAATTATATAATAATCTTTAATAATTTACTTTATCAAATTTTTTAATAAGGTTTAAGAAAAAGAAATTTATAACGTATTTTTCTTATAATCTTATACCGTATATACGCGGTTAATTAAATTTTTTAAGGCCGATCTTATTAATTTTTTATCCCTTATATTTTTTTATTAATTAAGGAGTAGTCCGTATTTTTCTATATAATTATTAAGGATCTTTATAATTACCGTTTTTAAAGCTTTCCTTAATATATAAAGGAATATAATTAACCTACAAGTTTTTATTTTTAAGTAAGTTAATTTAATTAATTTCTGAAAAATAATCGTTTTAACTTTTTTAAACTTATAAAAGTAATAATTAACCTTGAAATAAACTTAAAATAAGTATATAAAGATCTTTTTAAATAGTAATATTATTATTATTAAGAATTTATTTAGAGTTCCGTTTAATTTAAAGGTTTTATTTTTTCAGCCAATTAATCTTTTTAATTATTATTTCCTGGGTAATTTTTTTGATTAATAACTACCGGATGGGGATAAATAATTCCATTAATATCCGTTAAACTTAAGTTTAATAAAGAAAGGAAAAAGCTTTTTAAAGGTTTTAATTTTACCGTTAAAAACGTTAATTATTAAATTATTAAACCTTTTAAAAGATAGGAATTTAAAAATAAATCCAAGCTTTCTATTTTACTTTCTATTATATTTTATTAGCTTTTATACCTTATAAAAAGAGATAGTTAAATCGTAAATTATTAATTAAAAACATTGATTGATTGATTTATTAACATATTTATAAGTCTAGCTATTTTATTAATTTCAGCGCTCCGCAATATTAATAATTAGGCTACGATTTCTTAGTATTTATCCTTATTTTGAACTTATCGCTTTAGTTTTAAAAGAGAAAAAGAAACCGTAATCGGTTAACTTAACCTTAATTTACCTTAAATATTAACCCGATTTAAATAAAAAACTCTTCCTTGTAATTATTTACCTTAATATTACGACCGAGTCCTTACGTTAATCTAATTAAGATTAATAAATACCTTAAATCTTTGATTTATTATTTTTATTAAGAATTTAATATTATTATAATAGTTTATAATAAAGACTTAATAACTTTATTAAGCTTAATTAAAGGGAGGCGGTTCCGATTATATAATATTATTACTTTTAATGCTGGAACTTTACCTTCAGTACTTTATTATCTAGTTGTTTTTAAATTAATTTTATTTAATTTTAATTTTAACTTTTCAACGTTAAATCCTTATAACTTTTTTTTACCGGCCTTATATAATAATTAGGCTTAACTAAGGTTAATTATAAATATTAATTAATCGTCGGATATTTATTATTATTTTATTTATATTAATTATATAATTTACCAGATAAAATTTAAGGGCTCTTAATGTAATCGTCCTTTACCCTTAAAATATTCAATTATTCTATAGTTTATCTTCCGTACGTAAAAATGTCATTTCGTTGCGCTCGCCCCTTAATTAAAGATATATTTATTTTATTTATTTTAATACTTTTTTCCTTCTTTTCTTAAGCTTCTTTTAATTATATAAATATCTTTTAATATTTATATTTAATAATTTATTTAATTAACGTTTTTATTTTTATAATCGTTATTATATACTTTCTATTTTAATAGGTTTTAACTTTTTAAGATAATTTTATTATTAAGACCGTTTTATTTATTATTTATTTTAACGCTTTTATTACCCGCTTTATAAAGAAATCGATTTAATCTTTGTTATTTAGCCGGGGAAGTTCTATCAATTAAATTATTACTGTCACGGACATGCATAAAGCATATGGAGTGAGTGGGTGTAAAATGTATGATGGGTAGCTATCTAGCTATGAAGGTGCGTAATATAAGTATATACGCTAAGCATACGGAAGAAGGTAAGCCCGCTCCGTGCCAAGGAATCCTCCCATGGTCCATACCGTGATAACATGCCTATAAAAAAGAGAAAAAAGCGACGTCCACGTCGTACCATATTTACTATAAAATACCATAAATATTGGTATACTCGGTAATAAAGGTAATTAAGGGGAAGCTCCGAGTATATAGACCATATTAATTAAATAGGTAACTATTAAGAAATAAAGGGTGGTAAGATCGCATATTAATAAAATTGAAAAACCGTAAACCGAGTAATTCTCGTGATTTACCCGGGAAATAGTCGTGGATCTAAAGTTTATAATTAAGTTAAATCGCTTAAAAACGTAATCTCTAAGGTATTCCCAAGTTATATACTATAGGGTTTAAGTACGGTAAAGGCGCTATTACTTAAATAGCTTATAAGTACGTTAACGATATTTTTATTTATTAATAATATTATAGCTTTTTTAACGAATATTACTGAAGTTAACTCAAGTGTATTCAAAGACGTAGTCGTTAAGGACATAAAGGAAGGGACCAAGGTCGTTATTATCGATAGGCTCGGCCTAGTATATTAACGTATTTACGTGATTTCCGGTAAGGAGTTGGCCTTAATTTAGGTAATTATTACGGGGTGGGTAAAAACGTCAATCACGATTGAATCGTTTATTGCGATCGTAATTACTGGGAATAAATAATAAAGTCAATAATATCGATTATTATAAATAAAGTGATTTACTATAAATACGGTATTGCTTATATTATACTATTTACCGAATCTATACTTAAAATATAAAGTAATCTATATTACCGTTATTATTAAAAAAGGGCAAGCTACTTCATAATAATAACTTAAATTTAATAAAAATTAATTATAAACTACCCTTTTAATTTAATCATTTAATAAGAATTATAACTTGGCCAATAAAGGCTATTATAAGCTTCTTATCTATAGCGTCTTTACGTATATACCGTATTTAATTCAGTTAATTAAGGGTTTGGTACTCTGGTATCCCAAACCGAGAAATGAATATATCGTAAAGGGAGCTATTAACTTAATGGCGAAAGTTAGGTCTCTATAGCTATTACTTAAGAGTTTAAATATTTATTAGTTATAAGCTTTATTTAATCCTGTTAAATTTATAAAGTTAAGGACTATATAGTCTTTAATAAGCTTATTACTCTTTACCTTAATAAAGGTTTTAATTCTGTTAATAAACGTATAAACGTTATTAATACCGTTAAAATACTTAAGTTCTTTAACTTGAAAACGGTCTTTTTCTAAGGTAATTATAAATATAGATTTCTCTTTTAACTTTATATCGATTAAAAGTAAAAGTTTTCATTATCGCTCCTTTAAAGGTATATATACTTTAAGTTTAAAAACTTTACGGGTAAACTTTTTATTAACTTACTTAAGTATATTAAATCTCTTCTTAACGTTTAAGGTAAAATGCTAAAGTATAGCTTTAAAATTATTATTAATAAAACCTACTTTTAGCTTTTAAGGTTTTTACGGAAGTTACTAAACTTACCTTTATAGTATTTATAATTTCAATTAAGTAATACGGCCTTATTTATCGTTTAACATAAGAGGATATAAGGATAACGTTAAAGGGCCTTTTAAAGGGATCGATAAGTTAAATATTAAAGAAGTACGTTTAACGTAATTATTATAAGAGTTACAATATAATTAAACCGATTACGGTATATTAACGGTTATACTAAAGCTATAGGAACGTCTAAATTATTAAGTTATTGCTATTATTTACTACGGATATATATAAAGTATATAAAGTGAGTAAGTATAAAATATATAATAAGTAACTATCTAGCTATAAAGGTACGCAATATAAGTGTATACGCCAAGCATACGGAAGAAGGTAAGCCCGCTCCGTGCCAAGGAATCCTCCCATGGTCTATACCGTAACAATTACCTTTTCTGTTTTTATATATACCTTTACTTTTTTAATTATTTTCTATACTTTCCTTATTAATATTAACGGTATTATATTAACCGATTAATTGAAAATTAGTTATATCGGTATATAGTTTAAGTTATTCTTTAAGACTTTTTAAAATTTATACGTTATTATTTTTTAATAGTCCTTTCTATATTTAACGTTAAATTAATCGTTATTTAAAATCCTTGCTTTTCTTACGTTATAATATGTTAAAATATTAATAATAAAAAATCAAATAGCGTAATAATTATTAATAGCTTCTTTAACTACGTATAATTATTGATTAATTGATTGATTGATTTATACTACGGGTCTAGTTAAGCTAATTCCGGCGTTCCTTAATATGCAGCCTTTTAACCTTACTAATAACCGTAAAAACCTGATACTTATAACGTTAAGGTAAAAACCGGCGTTTACCAGGCTTTTACCCTTTATCCTTTAAGGTAAAGGATATTAACGGCCGTTTAAAAAGTAATAATTTATTTATATATTTCCTATATTTTAACTCCCCCAAGAAAATCCGTAATATTACGATTATATCCTTATAAGGGCTATCTTTAAACTTATTATTCTTCCGCTCCTTTATATATTTATATTATTTTAATCTTATATAATACTTTTAAATATCCTTATTAATATTTACGTACTTAATATATACCCCTTTTATATTATTATCGCCGTTAACTCCTTTAAAGACTTTTAGTAAATATTTATTATTATATCCTTACGGCTATAAAAGATGCTTTCCGGTTTATATAATTAACGTAACCGGTTTCCGTTCCTCTTTTTCTTCCTTAACCGGTAACGGGCCTTTTTTATAAGGTTTTTAATAACCTTATTTATCTTTATAGCGAGGTTAAATTATAATAGTAATCCGGTAAATATTATAAACTTAACGGCTATCTAAATACTTTACTTTATAAATAATATTTAATAATAATTATACGTATTAATTTTTATAATAAGTTTTAACTTAACCTTTATAAATAAGGAATAAAAAATAAAGACGTATACGGCGTCCTATTTCCTTTATCCGTATTTATATCCGGCGTTTATCCGACCCCCGGTATATATAATAAATAAGAAGTAAATTAAACCATTCTTATTCGTCCGGAGTTAAATTATTAATATATTATTATCCTTCTTTATAATATTATAATAACGAAGATATTTATTAATAATCTTTTTATCGTTAAAAGTTAAAGTATAATAACTTTAAGGTATAAAGTCCTTATATTTTTATTAACGTTTAATTTATTTTATTATAACCTATAAAGCAATTACTATAACCTTTACTCTTTAAATCCCCTTAATTTTAATCTTTTTTATGCCTGGTGGGAGTTTATACCCACTTAAGTTAACCTCCGGGATATTAATAAAATTAATTTCCTTTTCCGCCTATTTTTATTTTATTTTAATAAGAGGGAAAATAGGTATCTTTAATTTATTTTTTTTAACTTTAAGTTTATTAAGATTCTAGCGGATCCGTCCGTTTCCTATTATTATAATTAAGTATATATATCTCTTTAATTTTATTTAAATAATTATTTAATTTAACGAGACTTCGATCGGTAATATAAAAACCTTAAACTTTAATACCGGGATAAAGATTACTTTATAAGTATTATTAATTACTTTTAAATATTAATTCTAGACTTTCTATAATATCTAAATAAGCTCTTTCTTATATCCCGGAGTATTTTTAAGTATATATTAAATAACTATAATATATATTATAATTAACTTTATTACAGCTTAGTAAATAGTCCGGGCCTTTTATAATATAGCTTTTTATATTAATATAATAAGATAAGTAAAACCTTTTTCCTATAAAGTTATTTTCTTTTAAACCTTTCTTATATAGTCTTTTTAATTAAGCTTTTTATTTACTTAAAGGCTAAAGACTTTAATATTAGTATCCGGCTTTACTATAACTTTATTTAAGTTTACTATAATTATTATATTATATAGCCTTAAGCTTTTAATTATATAAATAAGTTCGTACTTATATGGCGTAAATTAAGCCTTATAGGTTCTCGTTTACCGAAAATAAACTTTATAGGCCTATTTTAATTTTAAATAATTTATACATATAAAAATATTATAAACTAAAAGGTAAATATTATTAATAAAGCCTTTAACTTAAATTTTTTATCTTAACTTAACGAACTTTTTAATTAATAAACCGTTAAAAAATAGGAATAATATAGGAGAAATAAACGATTTTTAAAGAATCCCCGTTATAACGGGCTTTATTAAATTTATCTTTTACCCCAGGTTAATTAATATAACTCGGTCGCTTAAAAAACTCTTCATTTACTTAATTAAAAAGGGTAATATCCCCTTTTTCTTTAAGTTATATAATAACCTTAAATAATTTATTTTATTAAAAGTATTTATAATATCGAGAAAAAAAAGACTTATAATATACTTCTTCCCGTAACCTTATACCGTATATACGCCGTTAATTAATCCTTTAAAAACTATTTCTATTAACCGATTTCTTTTTACTCTTATTTATTAATCGGGGAGAAATTCGTAATTTTCTATATAATCGTTAAGGATCCTCGTTATTACCGTTTTTAAGGCCTTTTTCAGCATATATAGGAATATAATAAGTTTATAAGACTTTATTTTAAAGTAATCCGGCTTAATAAGCTTCTTAAGGATAATTATCTTTATTTCCTTAAATTTATATAAGTAATAATTAACGTTAAAATATGCTTAAAAAAGGTAAATAAAGACTTTTTTAAAAAACAAGATTATTATTATTAAGAATCTATTAAGAATCTTATTCGGTTTTGGGGCTTTATCCTTTTTTAATTTATTAATCGCTTTAATTATTATATCTTATATTATTATTTTATTTATTAATATAAGGTTAAGGTATAAAGTATTATTAATATCGTTTAAATTAACTTTTAACGGAGGAAAGAAAATACTTTTTTAAAGACCTTAATTTTACCATTAAAGGTATTAATTAATATATTATCGGGTTTCTTAAAAGCGGGAATTTAAAAATAAGTTTTAATTCCTTACTTTATTCTTTATTATACTTTATTAACTTTTAGATATTATAAAATAAAACCGTTAAGTTATATACTATAAACTGAAAGTATATTTACTTAATTTTCTTAATAATCTTTTCCTTTTTTTTTTTAAATAACCCTTAATTAATTAAGTATTTCCTAATTCTTATATTTAAAAGTTTATTTTATAGTTTTTTCGCCTTTATAATCGTAATTATATACCCTTTATTTTAATAGGTTTTAACTCTTTAAAAAGTTTTATTATCGGGATAATTTTATTGATTATTTCGTTTAATACTTTTATTATTTATTCTATAAAAAAGTTAATCCAGTTTTTATTATTTAATTAAGGGAGGTCCGTAAATTATATTATTATCTCCCCGCTTTTATATAAACCTTTATTTCTTTAACCGTTTTTTATATTTTTTTTGCCGGTAATAATATAATTATATTAACGGTTTAATTTAAGGTTATCTATATTAATATATAATTTAAGCCATATTTTAAGTCCTTTTATAACCTATATATTGCGACCGCGTTAACAACCTTTTCCGTATTAAAGATTAAATTAATCGTCGTTTTAAATTTATAACTTTCTTACATAATAATCTTTTATAATATTAATAATAAAAGGTTAATTTAAGTAATAATTAATAATAAGTTATCCGATTTAACGTAATTTATCGTATACTTTTCTTTATTCTATATATAATAATATAGGTTAAAGTTTTTAAGTAATATATATTTATTTAACGTAATTAAGATTTCTTTAAGTAATAATATTATAAAAAGTTTTTCTTTATTAATTAATAACAGATTATATATATTATAAATATTAAGGTCGCCCTTTAAGTCCTTTTTTTTTTATAATATAGAATATATAAAGGTTTTTATTATAATAAGTAATATCTTAATTATTTACGTTAAGCCGCTTATTCATAAAGAAATATATTTTAATCGTTTTATCCCCTTAAAGGTTAAATAAAACCTTTCCCCGGGTTAATAAATAAATATATATATAAATTATATAGTAATTCCTATATTATTATAACGTTAATATCCTCGACTTTTTTAAACTTAAATATTGGTATTATAACTTTAATTTTTTCGTTATAAACGTTATATTATATTATTCTTAAAAATATTAATATATTATATATTAACCTTTATAAAGGCTCCTTTTTTATATCCGTTTAAATTACGGACTTTCTATTAAAGCCGAGCATTTTCTAATTTAATACCTTCCCGGCTACTATTAAAGACGTAAGACGGCCGGTTTTTAAGGTTAAAATTATAAGGAGTTTTTTCTTTTTTATTATTATTTACCTTTTATTATTTAATTAATTAAATTTACGTTTTAAGGCTACCTTTAATTGGCTTATTAGATTAATCTTATACGTATTATATTATTAGATTTTCGCGGTTATCCGGGTTTTTTTATATTTAATTTTTTTAACTCTTATTATATACTTAAAATCCTATACTGGATATCTTTCCTTATTATATACGGTATATTTAAATATATCCTTTATAAGCCTTTTAATTATTAGCTTTATATATTTATAGGTATTATAACCTTTAATGTAAACTATATATTTTATAATATTAAAATATTTTATAATAATATATTTTTAGTTTTAATACTTAAAATATTAATAAATATTAACCGCCTTATTTTATAATTAAGTTATCTTAAAAAATCCCCTTTTAATAATCCTTTTATTTAAGACGTTATTATATATCTTTATTGATATTACGCTTAATATAACGGTAAAATATTTCTTTACGTATCTTAAGGAGTTAGGTCTTTTTATTACCGGCGGAAGCTTATAATTAATAATCTTAAACCCTAAATAAAAAACCGTATTTTCCCTTTTTATATTCCCTAATATAATTTCTTTCTTAGCTTCTTTAAAATATAATAGGTATATCTTATTTATTATAACGGTAAACGATTACTTTAAAACCTTAATTAACTTATACTTTCCTTTATTAATTTAAGTTTTAAATCTCTTTAAATTTTCTTTTATTTTTAAAGATATTATATTAAGGAGGATATTTTTACTTTATAATTTACGTATTATAATAATTTATTTTATTAATAATTCTATTATTACCTTAAAAGTTTTTATTAATTATAATGGGTTTATTTTTATTACCGTATTTTTTTTTATTATTAAATAGGCGGACCGTTATTATTTTCGCCTTCTTTAATACGGCTGCCCTTTCCTCCGTTATCCTTTTATTCTTTATTACGGGTACCCCTTTATTACTTTTATCGTTTAACTTTTTTTTTCGTTTAAGGGGCCGTTATTTTCATACCCTCGTTTTATATACTTAACCTTAAACCGTTATTTTTATTTTTTATTAACGTTTTTACTCCCGCCCCTTAAAAGCCCCGTAAGCGCTCTGTTTCCCTTAACCTTATTTCTACCTTTATATAGAAGTCCCTTACGTTTTTTAATTCAATCTATAATATTAATTAAGTCTTTAATATAATATCCTTTTACTTTATTATAAGGAGTCCTTTTAAGGCCTTTACCGCCTCCTTTACCGTCCTTTTGCCTTCCCTTATCGGGCGATATATTATTTCCGCCTTTTACCTTTAATCCTTTAAGGTCCCGTCCTTTTTATTAACTTTATTTCCCTTTTATATACCCTTAATAATACTTTTACTACGGTCTTTTTACCTTTTTTTCCCGCTTACACCCTTCGTTATTAATACCGTACCGGCCTTTTTACCCTTTTATTTACTTATTACTTCCGTATTATTATTATGCGTTTTACGCGCTTTAATACGTATATTTTATTAACCTTAATTTTTTTACTTATTTTAAGCGTTATCCGGCTTATTATTATTATATTATCCGTACGTATCGCCGCCGTTTCTATTAATATAGGCTACTTACCCGTTTACCATTTTATTCTTAACCATTACGCTATTTCCACTTATCGCACTTAATATACTCCCTTACTATCGCTAGAGTTATGTATATACGCATCGTTTTGGACCTCTGGGGTCCCTTTGTTCGTCGCCATGCCTTCCGCCATAATATCTACGTATAATTAATCGTACGGTTTTTTTAATTTTATATATTATAATAAAGGTTAAAATTTTTTAATATAATAAATTTATGAAGTATAAATATAATAACTTTAAGTAACGGTATTATAAAAGATTCTATTTTATTTACTGGCGGCGGGTTATATATATTATAAATATTTAAATCGCTTTTTATATTCTTTTCTTACGTAATCTAAAACGTATATAGGTTTTTATTATAATAAGTAATCTTTTAGCTATTTACGTTTAACGTTTTATGTATACATAAATACGTCCGGGTTATCTTATTTCCTTTAAATATTAAGTAAAATCTCTTACCCGGGTTAATTAAGGAATACATTAACGGACTATATAATAACTTATAGATTATTATAATATTAACGTTTTTTATTTTTTTAAACTTAAATATTAAAAATACTACCTTAATTATCTTACTTTATATATTTCATTATATTATTCTTAAAAGTATTAATATATTATATATTAATTTTCGTTAAAGTTTTCCCGTTAAATTTTATTTAAACTACTGGCTTTTTATTAAATTTAAACGTTATTTATTCCGGTTTCTTTATAATTATTATTATTACTTTAAGGCGGCCGGACATAAAAATTAATATCATAATAAGTCTTCTTTTCTTTACATTATTTATTACAATTTTATATCCGTTTTTATCTAATTAATTTTATCTTATCTTAAAACCGTTGTTAATCAATTTATTAATTTAATTTTATATAAGTAATATTATTAAACTTTAATAATTATTTTAATTTCCTTACATTTAATTTCCTTAATCCTTACCTGGTATTTTAAGTTATATAATAAGTATTTATCCTTTTTATACGTTATATACTTATATACGTCCTTAATAAGGCTTTTATTTATTCAGCTTATATACTTATATATATTATACCGTTAAGGTATTTTATAATAAAATATTTGTATTTTTAAGATTTAAACTATTAATAAATATCCGCCGCTTTATTTTATAGCCGGGTTAATTTAAGGGGCTCTCCTTTTATAATCCTTTTATTTAGGATATTATTATATGTTTTTATTAATATTATATTCAATATAACCGTAAAGTATTTATTTACTTATTTTAAGGTATTTAGCCTTTTATTACCGGAACGAACTTACAATTAATAATTTATAATTTAAAATAAAAACTACGTTCTCTTTTTTATATGTTTTAAAATAAGCTCCCTTTTTACTTTTATAACACGTATTAAATATATTTCATCATTTCTAATAATAAATAATTATTTTAATATTTTTATTATTTTAAAGTTATATTTATTCATTTATATTTTTAACTTTTTTAAGTTTTTCTTTATTTATAAGGACATTATATTAAGGAGGATATTTTTATTTCATAGTTTATATATAATAATAATTTGTTTTATTAATAATTTTTTATTACTTTAAACGCCTTTATAAACTATAAAGGGTTTATTTTTGTAACGATATTCTTTTCTTTTTTAGTTAATAAACGCATCGTTACTGTTTTCGCCATCCTTAATACCGCCGTTTTCTCTTTAACCTATATTATTTTCTTTTCGGTTATTATATACCCCTTTTTTACGGTTTTTATTATTTAAGTTTTTCTTATTTAAAGGGCTTTTACCGTTATTTTTTTTATTTTATACCTCTGCTTTTTAATCTTTATCCCCGCTTTTTACCGGTATTTTTAGTACCGCTTTTTAAGTTTAATTTAATCAACTTAGTTTTTCTATTTTTGCCCTTACCTTTTTATAGAAATACCTTATTCCCCGTAGTTTTATTAATCGTATCGGTTAAGTTTTTAACGTAATAATTATTCACTCCATTATAAATAGCTTATTTAAGGCTTTTATTATTTCTTTTTCTATTTTAATTCCTTTATATATTTAACGTATTATTTCTTTTATTTTTTATCCTTAATTATTTGTAAGTTTATTATTTTTATTATTTTTATATCCCTTTCATATACCTTTAGTACCGTTAATATTGCCTTTACTTTATATATATTTATCGTTTTTTCTCCCCGTTATTACTGCCGCTTTAATTTCCTTAATACCCTTTTTATTTATTATCTTTTTACGTATTTTACGCGTCCTTTTATATATATTTTATTAGTTATAATTCTTTTATTTAGTTTAACGGCCGTTAATTACGTTATTATTACGTTATTTATACGATTACCCACTACTTTTATTAATATAAACCACTTATTAATATATTCCCTCGTTCTTAATCATTATATTACCTATATTTATCGCAATTAAGGCATTAACTTCGTTATCGTTTAAGCTATACGTATAAGTATCGTTTTGGACCTTTAAGGTCCCTTTATTCGTGGCCATTCTATTAAGAATATATATGAGAAGTATTATTCGTAATTAATTTAAATTTATTCTTAATTATAAAGAAGCTTAATTAATATAAACGGGTAAAAATGTATTTAATAGTTTTTGTAAATGTATATAAAACATTAATAACGGGGATATATAATCATATCTTAAATAAACAGGTAAAGGAATGTTTTAAATTAATTTAGTCTTCAAATATAATAACGGATATCGGTTAATACTTTAATTTTTAAGGGTATAAATATATTTATTATAAAATATATAAATACGATTATATTCATAAAAAATATGGAGGGGTATAATAAAAATATAATAATATATATAATATACGATTAAAAGAATACCCGGTATAGAATTTAAAGTGCTGAAATCAAGTAAAAAAAGGTCAAGCGGAAATATTAAAGGATTTTCAATAAAATAATACGGTACTATAAAAAAGTCAATAAAACCTTTACGACGAATCCATAAAAAGGAGATTATAAGACGAAGAAATTAAAAATATACCGGTGGTATTAGTCTTATAAATTAACTATTTAAAACAGATAATTATAACAGCGAAAAGGCTAAAGTAATAAACCTTAAGATCAACGGGATAAATAATTTATTAAGTAGTTAAATAAGAGTAAATAAAGAATTTGGCATATATATCTTGATAAGTACCATATCAAGAATATTGAAAATAATATAATCTACCGTTTGGAGTAAAATAATTAAAAGAATATATTTATTATTTATATTAATAAAAGTTAAGATATAAGAATTATTATATAATAAATTTAGTTATCTCTTGATTAGTTTGAAGGAACGTTTTTATTTAATCTTTAAATATAATAGATTATTAAAATCTTAATTCAATATAAATAAAAAATAACATATTGATAACCTTCTTATTATAAAAGGATAAGGCTATATTATTAAGAATAACTTAAATCGATAAAAGAAGTAAAACGATTATTGATTTTATATTAATTACGGGGAAATAAATAAGTATATAGAATCCCGAAAGGATTATCTTCATATTAACTCCGGTTTTAACCGGGTATAACAAGGGGTAATAAAATAGTAATTCATAATATATATCGAAGGAATAACTACGGTATAAAAGGGTTTTAAGCGGAAGGAAACAGAAAGAACACAATAACGGTTATAATAATATAAGTAATTAGTGAAGGAAATAATGCGTCAAATATACTTATTAAATTACCGGAAAGGCTTAAAAAGGCTAAAATAAAATATGAATTGATTTTATCTTAGAGTTAAGTCCCATAATATTTTATAAACTTAAGAATAAAAATGGACGTAGAATACCGAAATAACCTGGTAAAAACCAAAATATAAATATAAACTTAGTTATGAATTTAACGGCATTATTAATGGTCTAAAAGCTCCTAAAGTATAAAAGAGAATATTGTAAAAGCTAAAACTTATCCTTAAATTCCACTTATTAAAGGAACTTAATAATACGTTCTAAATTCGCCTAATTAAAGAAACTTAAGGATACGTTAAGAAGTACCTCCAATAATAAGACTAAAGCCTCAATAAGAGTATCCCCCCGCCCCCGGCGGAAGTTGATCTGGAAAGTATTATTATACGGGTTTACTTTAAACCGGTTTAAATAGAAAAAAAATATGAGTATAAAAGTTAATAATTAAAACGATTAACCCGCCGAAAAAGACAAAGCTTTAGGCCTTAATATAATACTTAAAGGTTTTAATTATAATATTCATTCACCTATTTTAAACATATTTAATAATAAAATATTACCTTTATAAATTTAAGGACGTAAAAATAATCATCCTTAAGAACTTATTAAAGTTAAATTACTTAAAGGTAACACCTTATAATTGTACTATTATATAACTTGAATAAAACTTTAAAAACGGTAATATTAAGAACTTTCAATAAATATATATAAGAAAATAACTTCTTTTCCGATTAATAAATCAGGATAAGAAGGGGTCGCTTAATAAGAGTAATATTAAAAGGGTTTATTAATGATATTTATACGGGTTAAAGGTACGGGAGTAAATATATAATAAGCCTATCTTTTTCATTAAACGTTTATATTGAACGTTAATATAACGTTTAATAAAGTAAATTTTCGAGGAGTATTCTATAATATATAAAGGAAAGAGGTCTTCTATTCATTATCAATAAAATTAAAGCCTTATTAATAAATAAAACAATATTAATTCATCTGAAATAAAAAATAAGCTTAATAAAGCTAATTATAATAGATATCCTTTAATATTCTTTCTATTAATCCTTTTCCTCTTCTTTAATAGGCCGTTACTTGAATAACTGAAAGTTATAATAAAAAGTATAAATCGGAACCTTTATTATTAACGTTTATTTATTAACGTTCGGAATTATTATGGTTCTAATAGGCCTTGTAATAGGCCTTGCTCCCAGGTTCGGCCTACTTACCCCATAAGCACTAGCTCCCGGGGGGTCTTAACGCATATACCTATTATACGTGGATAACCTATAGATATAACCATAGCTATTATTACGTTTATAGCTTAACCTTATAGATTAATGCCGTAATCGAAACGTATTTAAGATTAAAATAAATATATAAAGTTTATTTAAAAGATAAAGAAATATTAAATATCCAATTCTTTTTTTATAAATATGAATATAAACTAATTTACTTAATAAAATATCTAAAAAGATATAAATTAAAAGCGATAATCAACTCCGGATTAATAACTATAAAAGCTAAATTGAATATTGCAATTTTAAGTTCTTGAATCGGTAAGAACTTTAATTAAAAGCGGTCTATAATGAAGTTCAGGAATAAAATAATTTTATAAAATAAAATCCTTATTTACTCTATAACGTTTATATAAAAGGCCGGGATAATATATTAAGTAGTAAGAAGGTTAATAATAACGTGCGTAATAATAATATTATATACGTCCTATAATACTTTAAGAACTAGGAAAGCCCTTTTATAATAATCTTAAATAACTTAAAACTATTACTTTCAGATAAATCTAAATACGTATAGGGTAATATTATTAATACTTTTTAAATTAAAAACTCAATAAAATAATTTAATGTTATTTAAATTCAATAGTTATTTAATTAAATTTAAAGGAATGAATTTAACCGGTACTTAAGATGAAAAATATACGGATAAAATAAAATTCAAAAGATATTAAAAAACGGAAATAAGTAAAAGATTTACTTTACATTAATATCTTAATTTAAAATAAAAGTAGAATAAATAAAGTTTAATATATATATATTGAAGACCCGGTTTATTATGGTTTTAAGTGGCTTTACTCCTAGGCTCGGTTTACTTATTATATAAAGGATTAGCTCCTGGAGGGTCTTAATATATATACTTATTATAAGTATATCACCTATAGTATAGCTATTTTTATAGTTGTTATTCATTTATTATTTAATTTACCTTATAGCAATACCCTAAAATAACAATAGTTATCCGTAATTATACTATGACGTTTACTCCCCCAACCGGTACGGGATTGATCCCGCGGGATAGGTACGGTATAGGTACGGGACCGGTGCGGGATAAGGAAAGGGTACCCTTATCCCGTACCGGTAATAACGGTATGGGACCGGTACGGGACCGGGAATTGCCTAGATACCGTTTTACTATTTATAGTATAATATATACCAAAATTAATAGAAAAAAAATCCAAACATTCAATAATGGAAGTAAATTTTTCTCCTAAATAGGCTTAGCGGCTCGTTTATTATTAAAAATAGTATCTTCTATACTTAGAATAGAAAAATATATTATTAATATTTTTCTCACCGGGATCTTGGCATTTCCCGGTCCCATACCGGCGGGATAGGGACGGTACGGGAACGGGATATACCCTTATACCGTACCGGCCGGTATAGGAAGACCATATTTGATTCCCGTCCCATACCGTCCCGGTTGGGGGAGTAATGACGTTATACTAGTTATTACGTACCCAGGAACCCCTCGCGTAAACCATTTAGGCTGTTACCGAGTTTAAGCCGCTTATTAAGAAATTATTTACAAAGTCTTCTTATACCTGCCTGCATTATACTACCTTATATAATAAGAAAATTAAGGTCTTTATTATTTAGGCGTTTCGATATTATCGAGCTATTAATAAGAACGTAAGAACGTAAACCGCTTAATAAAAGATTCAAGACTTATAACTTATTTACTTTACTTCTTTTATTACCTTATTACCTTAATATTTATATTATAATATTTCAATTTATACTCAAAATCGTATAACTTATATAACTGCTTAAACTTATAATATAAATAACTTGATAACTTAAATCTAAAAGGGGACAATACCGTTTTACCTTTATTATCATGGAAATTAAGTTAATAAATCTAGAACTTTATAATTATAAATACGGATTTATAATCTTCGTTAAATTCAATAAACCCACATTTAATATTATATTTACTTATTTCTATAAATCTCGAAATATCTACTAAAATAATAAAGAACTTACGGCTGAAAATTAAAAGCTTAATATTTAAAACATAAAGCTTATTACTTAAATTATTAAGCTTAAAGGATAACTTCATAATATTATTGAGGAGGAGGCCATTTATAATAATAGTATCTATAACTTAAACAATGAATATACTATTAAAAACGTTAAATTATTAAATATAAAAATTTACTTATTGCTTATACTCCGTAATATATCCCGTTATACGGATTTAACCCTATATAAAGAGCGAATAGAAAACACTTAAACGTATTCTTATTCCGCGGTTAAATAAGTTATAAAATAGTTAAAGATTATATTTCGTTAAAAATTCCATTAAAGTATTATTTTCTTTAGTTACAAGTCCGATAGAATAAATTATTTCCGCGATTATAAAAAGATAATAAAACTAACCTACTTAGATTTTAAACCGGTCTATTATTAAACAACTTATTTACTTTACCGGTTCAAATAATCAAAAATTTAAATAGTATATTTAATATATATAATGTTTAGTTCTCTTGATTAGACTTTAATATAAGTAAGAATAAGACGTTTCATAAGTTTTATATTCAATTCTCTACTATAGTTATACCTTTAAGCTATTCTAAGCTTTATAAAATCTTAACCTTACGTAAGCTCTTTATTTTAAAGCTCTATTATTAAATTATAGACCGGTTTACTTTTAAATTATATCGTAACTCGTTAATCATCTACGTTAAGCTAAGAGCATAAGCTTTTAAAGCCGGTCTTAATTGCCTTAATCGATTAAAATAATACTTAATTAACAACCTTGAAGAAATTATTATCTATGATTTTAAAACCACTTACCTTAACATCTTTAAAGATAAATTTTACGTCGTGAGCTATAAGTTAATTTCCCGAGACCTAGATACCTGCTTACTTATACCGGTATACTTCATAAGGGTTCTGCTTTACTCTGATATATAAAAAGCAAAAAAATATACCTTAATTATAAGATTTATAAGATTTAAATTAAAATATATACCTTTTAAAAAAAAGTAAAAAATAACGGCGAATACAGAACCCAATATAGTCTAAGCGTAGACCAATACAAGCAGCTTATACGATAGTGAATCTACTATAATAAATATAACGAGTAGAAATAAAGGAATAATTAAAAAGGAAGGGGTTATTAATTAAAGCGGGGTCGGGATTAACGAACGCGATAAAAGAATTATAAATAATTAGTAATATTAATAAAGGATAAACTTAAGATAAACATAAAGGATAGAAAGACTATATAACGTATAACAAAACGCGTAAAGTACGTAATAGAATCATAATAATAAAGAAAAAAGGAAAAATAATAATAAAAACTTTAAAAGGATCCTGTGGCGTACTCACTATAAAGGTGGGTAAAACGTATATATTAGGTATTATTATTAAGTAGTTAACTATATAGGTATTATATATATAAAGGTGCGTGCGTTAAGCAATGCGGAACCCGTTCCGCAGTAAGGATTAACACTATTAAGTCCCTAATAATTTATTGGTAATAAAAAAATGCGCTTACCTTAAGGGTTATCCATAAATAACAACCAATAAAAAAAACCATAGCAAGCCTCTCGGACATAAAGAGTATATGTATAGAGGCCCGAGCATATAGAGTAGTAAGTATATAAGGTAGTTATTAAGTATTAATGTATAATGGTAAGTATAAGTTGAGAAAATCGAGAAATATTTATATCCCGGAAAATTTTCGTAAAGGCAAAACGTACCCGGGATATAAGTAGTCGTGGCTTTATGAGTGCTGAATCGTTTAAAACTGTGATCTCCGAGGTATTGCGGAAATTAAGTCTATGGCCCCGGTAAGAGCAGGGGAAAGGGCCTGGTAGCCGTAAGTTACTCCTAGAGTAGGTATTATATTGGAGTACTAATAACTCTTAATGGTGTTATCTAGTGTATATACGTATTAACTTAGAAGTATTATATATATTAAAGTACCTGGTCGTATATATTAAAACGGTTAGGTATCCTTTAATAATAAATCTACTTTTCTTATATATACTTAAATAGCTTGATTTATAGATACGTTATATACTTATAGTATTAAATTATAAGCCCCGCGTAATTATAATTATATATTAGAATTTTTTTATATAGTTAGTTTATTCAATAAATCAAAATGTAGATTACTTATTATATTATAAGATATTAATTATAATAATAGTAATAATCCTTTAAAGGAGAGAAGAGTTTTTAATACCGCCGATAATAAGAAGTAAACGGAAAAGGCTTAATATTCAATTAATTAATTATATAAAAATAATAAAGTTAAAGGGATCGTTAAATTATATATTATAATATGTAAACGTTTAACGGGCCCTTATTATAATAAATATATAAGAAATCGTTAAAAAGAATATCCTTTAAAATATTAACGTTACTACTTTATTGATTACTCCCGCAACCGGTACGGGATTAATACCGCGGGATAGGTACGGGATAAATACGGGACCGGTACGGGATAAGGAAAGGATATTTTTATCCCGTACCGGTAGTAAACGGTACAGGACGGTATGGGACCGGGAAATGCCAAGATACCGGTGGCGGATTAAATAAGGGGCTGGAAGGGTAAAAAGGGGCTAAAAGGGTGAAAAAGGGTGTAGGTAAGGGTATAGGTGGTGGTACAGGTAAGGGTGTTAATAAGGTATAGGTGATCTTAATGAGGGTGATAAAGGTATAGGGGTTGATAAGGTGGTAAGGGTGGTGAGGGTGGTGAGGGTGGTGAGGGTGATAAGGGTGATGAGGGTGGTGAGGGTGGTAAGGGTGGTTAGGGTGGTTATAAGTCCGTAGAGTAAATATTTAGGCCAAAAAAGAATTGGAATTATAATATTATTAGAATAACTTAATCAGAATAAATTATTACTTGGATTATTAATATAAAGCTTTTATCAGTAAAATTATTACCTGTTTAGATTAAGCCGTTAAAAAAAGGTGAGTTATTTACTCAGACCGCTCCCAAGTTACTTATAAGTGTATAAGTGAATCATGAAACTTAGGAGCGCTTTAACCGGTCCTGAAAAATTAAAAGAAAGTCAAAAAAGAATATATAAAACGGTAAAATAACGGGTTTATTTTTTTAGAAATTATTTTTAAGGGTGTAGTTTAGCTACTAGTTAATTTGCCGGATATGCGGAATAGCCACTTGTCGGCTAAGCGGCTCTTCAGGGGCTGTGCGGGGGAGCTTAGAGATTTGTATAAGCCAGTTCACCTAAATCTTTGAGTTCTTTATCTCACCATTAAGGACCTGCTTGGACAACGGCTTTTGTTAAAATTACTCCCCCAACCGGTACGGGATAGGTACGGGACCGGTACGGGATAGGGAAAGGGTACCCTTATCCCGTACCGGTGGCAAGCGGTATGGGACGGTATGGGACCGGGAAATGCTAAGATACCGTTTTACTATTTATAGTATATAAATAATAATATATACCTTAAAATACCCTAAAATTAATGGGAAAAAAAGCCAAAAAACTCGATATTAGAAGTGAATAATTCTCCTAAATAGGCTTAGCGGCTCGCTTAATACTAAAAATAGTATATTTTATACTTAAAATAAATAAATATCACGTTATTTAAGGATTATATCTTTACCACCGGGATCTTGGCATTCCCCGGTCCCATACCGCCGGGATAGGGACGGTACGGGAACGGGATATACCCTTATACCGTACCGGCCGGTATGGGATGACCATGATTAAATCCCGTCCCGTACCGTCCCGGTTGGGGGAGTAGCTAAAATTGCCCACCCACCCGCTCCTTTTGTGTATATAGCTCTACATAGATAGCCCTAAGTTCCCAGCTCGTGCGGGGGGGTTCTCAGCCCTGGGCCCCTGGCTTCACCCCGTGGCCGGGCCATGGCGGGGGGTGCCTCGACGGCGAGGTCTCTGTAGCTTAGGCCCTGAGACAGGCCAATCAAAACACTACAAACACCAAAAACGCCACATATCCACATATACACGTAGCAGGGATCGAGCAAATTAGCCAAGCTTTTTTAACGTACGGGTATAACCGTAATCCCCCTTATAAGCCGTAATATCCAAGGTTTTTTAAAGATGATTATAGATTCCGTTTTGGAACTAAAAGTTACCATAGGGACTAGTAGTATTATAGGGGGGGGTTAATTGAAGGGGATAACTTAATAAAAGGTTAAGCTAAAAAACTTACGAGCATTGAAAAGACTTACGAGCGTTCAGAAATTAAGTAAAAAGGGATATAAGATCTTCCTGTTTTGTTAACTTGCGTGGACTTAAAGCACTTATATGTTGGAAAATAAATCTTCGGGTATATAGGTTTAAATATATATAATGTTTTTTAATTTTGAAACTCTTATATAAGATATAATAATTTTAAGTAATAATAATAAGTGTACTTGTTCCTTAAGTATAACCTTACTTATATAGAACAGCTATTTAATCCTTAAAATTTCTATAAAAGCCTTACTAAAAGTATGAATAATATAATATATAAATTATTATTTATGTAAGTATAGTAATAGTAAGTTATATATTATGCGAGTACGGGTATTAACTAATACGGAACCGGTTCCGCGGTAAGGATTAAATCTATGAAGTCCTTAATAATTTTTAACCAAAACATAATTATCATCTTCACCCTTACCTGCGGCGAATCCTCACCGTAAGAAGCGGTACCTTATAATATATAAGGTTAAATCTGTATTAACGTGAATAAGCAGCCCCGCCAGCGATAATAAACGGGAAAACGCGTTGAAAACGCGTAATAACGCGTCCTTATGCTTTTTTTAATAGTTAAAGTTTACTTATATAATTATTAATGAAAAAATAAATAAAAAATACGCGTTAAAAGAGCTTAAAGTATATAAAGTCCCTATGTTAATCAATTTAAAAACTTTATATTAATTAAACTAAAGGATTTTACTTTAAGGTTAAGTATAATCCATAATAGTTTAAGTTTATTTTAATAATTAATAATTAAAAGTTTTTAACGGTTTAAGTCCGTTTATATAATTATAAATTAAAACGTAATTAAGCCCGGAAATAAATAACCTTTTAATTTAATTAATTAAGTTACTTCGGTAAAGATCAAATAAGTAATTTTTATAAACTATTTATTAAAAAGTGTTATTTAAAAGCCCCGTTAATATTAATTTTAAAGACCTTATTAATATCAATTCCTACTTAAGTAAGTTCTTTAATTAATATAAGTTACCTTTAATTTTAATATAAGCCACCCTTAGGGGTTAAGGGTTATAAATTATAAATTATAATCTAAACGTATCGGGTTACGTCCGGTAAATATAAAGGTATAATTATAAAAACCATCCGATTAATAACTATTATAAGTTAACGTTATAAATTAAAGCCGGTTTTTATTAAAAAATATATTAATTTATTAATTATTAAATAAGAAATAAGAAATTTTTAAGGTTTATAAACTATTGTATATAAAAAACTTATTAATATCGGTTTTTATATCTTTTAAAAATTCAAGTTTTTTTAATATAATTATCGATTCAAAAATAAAGCTATAGATTTTATTATAAATATAATTAAATACTTAATATAACTTTCCTTAATTAAGAAGGCAGAAATATTACGTTATTCCTATCTAATAAAAAGGTTAATAAAATAGACTTTATAAAATATAATTAACCGTTATAAAAAAGATCCCTTATAATAACGTAAAATAAGTAAAGTTTATAAAACGTAATATATAATAATAATTACCGTTAATTATAAAATTAAAGGAAATTACTTATATAGCATAAAAAATAATACGTATATTAAAATATATAATAACTAAAAGTCTTACCTTATTTACGACGGGGCTTATAATAAAGTAAGAGTTAAAGCGGTAATACATAAAATTACCTATAATATACTTAAGGAATAAACTAGGATTGACTTAGGTATCGATAATCTCGTTTACCGGAAATAGAAATCCTTACTTATCGTTAAAGAGTCCGGACCTTTTCATAATAAAAGGTAACGGTAATACGGTAAAAATAAACCTAAAAAAGGACTTAAAGAGCAGGATATAAGCTCCTGTATCGATCTTAGCCGGCCCTAAATAGCGAGGAGATTATTAATAAGTACCTCCGCCGTTACGGGATTATAAAGAAAGGTAATAATACGTTAACAATTTAACTCCGGACGGGTAAAAATAACCTAACTTACTTCCTTTTTATTATATACGTTAATAACCGAGTAGATATTAATTATAAATATGGATAAAGGAAGTAGAACGTTATATACGTATGTATTTCTTATTTATTATTTATAAAGATTAAGATAAAACTAAAAAAAAAAAAAGCGGAAATTATCGATTATTATTAAATATTAATTATAAAAAGGGGCATTAAGGTAACTATTAAGTATATAATATTTACGAAATTATTATTATAGTTTAATTTAATTAATAAAATAAATAAATTATTAAAAACCTTATTAAGAAATCCGACCCTTAATTTTAAAATAGAAAGATACGGCGGAAAAGCTATATTTAATAAAATTTTAAGGCCGTTAGTATTAAGGTAATATAAGAAAAGTTAATATAAGAAATATTAGCGTTTATTATAAAAACGTTATATATAAATAAAAAATAATATATATATTAATAAAAATATTTAAAAATACGATTTAAGAAAATAATATAAAGTAAACTTATAAGGTATAAGAAGCGATATAGGGTTAAAAGTAACCCTTAAAAGGATTTAATTATAATATTATAAGTGTTCTTAGAAACAACGTATAAATAAATTAATATTCTTTAAATAGCCGTAAATACTTTTATCCTTTAAAACGAGAGTAAAAGTTGGATAAATACCGGTTTTTAGTCTTAACGTTACGTTTTTACGGTTATTAATAAGGCCTAATAGCCGATTATTAAGAAACGCCGGAATTAACTTAGTTAAACCCGTAATATGGATTAATCAATTAATCAATCAAAATATAATTATTTTAAGTAAAAATATGTTACGGTATAAGGGCTGCGATGCTGATAGCTAAGAGCCCAGTCAGTGCGCTAGGCCCAATTGAGCCTAGCGCATGCCCTCCGTACACTTGTATATATGCATACTATACCATAGATTTCTCTTTATAGTTAAAATTCAGTCATATTTACCTTACTTTTACTAAGTCCTTAATATAATTTCAATTATCTTTTTTAAGAGACGGACGTTAATTAAATTATATAAAACTATTGCTGAATCTTAACTAAAGGGTTTAGTAACCTATTAAAGTAGGTATTATTAAGTACGGACGCACCTTAAAATTATAATAAGATTTAACCTAAAAGCTCGATTTAAGTAAACGGGTTATATTATAAGTAACGATCCGAGTTAAGAAACAATAAGAAAAACTTTATAGATATTAATATTAATAATAATAAAGAAACTATTTCCAATATTAAAGTAACGTACGCTTAAAAGTTACTTCCATACGAGTCCGGTAATAAGGGGGACAATAATAATCTCGATAACCTTAAGCGTAATATACTTATACTTAAAAAGAAAAAAAGCCGATATAAAAAGAGAAAAAGAAGTATATATTAAATATAAATAATATAATTATAATAATAAAGATAATCGATAATAAAAATTAAATACTCCGCGTTAAGAACTTAAAAGACCTTAAGAAGTTAATTAATTATAACCTATAAATATAAGTAAACGTTATTAAATATATAATTACCATTAATTTATTACTATAATAAAAGGTTAATATATTAGCGTCGGATATAATTAAAGTAAAAAATTAAATTATAGAAAATAAGAAAACGAAGAAATATATAAACGAAATAATATAAAAAACATAAAGAGCCCTTAAGGAGTTAATATTTATTACTTAAGGTATAAAGATTAATTTATTTTTATCAGAGGATAGAATCAAGAAAATCCGAAATTATTATAATTAATATCGATAAGAAGCAGATAATTATTTATAAAAAGTTAAAAGATTAAAAACGGAAATTATATAATTAAGTAAAAATAATTATTTACATAAGGTATTTAACAATTTAAAAGACGATATAAACGTTAAAACTTACGAAAAAACTTACCTTATATTAAGGGGATTAAGTTATTACCGAGATTAACGCTATACTCTTAAAGGATTATACCGATATTAAAAGAGTAAGGTCGGGGGAAATATTCGTTACTTAAACTTAAAAGTATTTAAAAGTAATAATAATACTTATAAATAAAATATTTAAAGAATAAAAATAAACTTTAAATTTTAATAAAGCGTTATCCTTTTCTTTAATAAATAATTAAAAATTATATATATTTAGGATTATTATAAATTAATTATATTCGAAATTATTAAAGTATACTTTATATTAGATAATAATAACTTATATTTAATAATAAGAAAGATTATAATTAACTTTATAAGTTTATTTAAAGAATTTAATTAAAAAGAAAAGTTAGATACTTTATTTTATAACTTTAACTTCCCGATAAGTTCTATAAATAAAGATAAAAAATTTAATAGATTCCTTATACGATTTATAATAATCATCGCTTTATTATAAATAATTATTTTATAAAAGATTTTAAATTTAAAATAAATAATTATATTTAAGTTATAATAAAAAGTTACGGACGGTATAATATATATTAATTTCCTTATATACATTAATTATTTACGGTAATATAACTTAGATATACGTATTATTAATATATTTAACTTAATATTATTAAAAGAGAAAGTTATTATTATAAAAATAAAGAAAAACGATAAGTTAACGTTTAAAATACGACCCCGTTAAGTTAATTATCGTAATATTAATTTTAACTTAATTAAACACCCTTTTTATATTATATAAAGATTAATAAAAAACGGTCGTTACTTTACGTACGGAGAAAAAGGATATTTAATAATTAATAACTTACTTTTATATAAAAGGAAAAAGTGGGTTCTTTTAAATAAACTTATTATTAAGCTAGAATATACTAAGTTTAATCTTAATAAAAATAATATTAACGATAATAAAAACGTTATATTAAATAAATCGGAAAAAAAAATAATCTTTAATAGAAATTATAATTAAAAACTCCTTATATAAGTATATAAAAAAATTATATAATTAAAGGATATTAATTAACTTATTATTATTTAACTATCGTTATATTATTTATAACCGTTAAAATAGCTTAAATAAAAACGATAATTTAATTTCAATAAATATATTATATTATTAAAGGGAAAGAAAAAGGTAAAATATCTTATTAATACCGGTATATTAACGTTAACGTTTATAAATAAGGCCTTTATTAAAGCCTATTATCTATATATATATTCTTTAATAAAGTTTTATAGGCTTAAATATATTAATAATAAATTCAAGGCGGATATTACTTATATAATTAAAGTTATTTTGTCCTTAAAAGATTACGTTAATAAAATATAATATATAATAATAATATTAAGAAAATATAATATAATATTAAGTATATTATAGTTAAAATTATATAATTTAAAAATAAAGTTCTTTATACGCTTTATAATATTTAATTCCGACTATTATATAATTTATAATTTTTATCATTATAAACCTATAATTATTATAAGTAGCGTATAAGGTTTATAACGAGATAAATTAATCTCTAAGTACGAATATCCGAGATCTTAATATACGCTTTTTTTAAAGCGTTATAAATAAACGATAATAATATAATAGTTATATAATTAAAGTATTTTAAGTAATTATAAAAGGGGATTTAAATAAAGCTACCGTTATAATAACTGATATTATAATAATTACGGTAAATAATTAGAAAAAGTTCTTTAATAAATTATTAAAGGAATTAATTATATAGGAGGAACTTAAAGATAAAATTCTAATAGTATATTACAATTTTCTTAATATATAGGACCCGAAGGAAGTTAATAAGGTATTTTTTTAAGGTTAATTAATTACGTTATTAAATTAAAGGATACTCCGTATTTATTTATAAGGAAAACCTTCGGAATATTAAAAGAATAAGTTTTTGTCGTAAAGAGTTACGTTAATAATATACTTAATAAAGGCTATATTAAATCCAATACGTTACTATATATAATATTAATATTAATCGTTAAAAAGCCCGATAGCGGATTAAAAATATACGTTAATTATAAAATATTAAATACTTTAATAATAAAAAATAAGAATATATTATTATTAATTTATAAGACTCTTTTAAGGCTTTATTAAACCCGGGTATGTATAAAATTTAATATTATAACGGTATTTAATAAGATACGGATAAAGGAAGGTTATAAGTTAAAAATAGTTTTTTTTACTTAATATAATTTATAAAAATATATTATAATATTATTTAGCCTTTATAACGCTTTAGGAATATTTTAATCTTTTACTAATAAAGTCCTATAAAAGTACCTTAATATTTTTTATATGGTATATTTAAATAATATATTAATCTATAATAACGATATATTAATATATACTTAATATATCCGAGTAATTTTAATAAAATTAAAATAAATATATTTATTCTTTAATACAAATAAATGTGAGTTTAATATTAGAAAAATTAAATATTTAGGACTTATAGTTATAACGGATAATCTTAAAATGGATAATATTAAGGTAAATACTATATAATAATAGTAAATACCTAAATATATTAAAGATATATAAGTATTCTTTAGTTTCATAAACTTTTATAGATAATTTATCGTTAATTATTTTAGGATAATTACATTATTAATAGACTTAATAAAAATAATATTTAAATAAGAATTTAAATATTTATAGCCGTTAAATAAACTTAAGTAAAAGGCATTTAATATACTTAAAATAGCCGTTATAATAACTTTTATCTTAATATACTTTAACTTAAATAAAAAGATTTAATTAAAAACGGACGCTTTAAACTATATAGTCGCTGCGGTTTTATTATAAAAAGACTTAAACGGAATATTATACTTAATCGCTTTCCTATTAAATAAGATATTATTTTAAGAATATAATTACGAAATATATAGTAAAAAGTTATTAATAATTATTAAAACGTTTAAAGAATAATACTTTAAGCTTATTAATATAATAATTAAAGACCTTATTAAGGTAATTACCGACCATAAGAATTTAAAGTACTTTATAATATCGAAATAATTAAATAAATCATAAGTTAAATAAGTTAAATTCCTTTTAGAATTTAACTTTTAAATTATATACCGACCGGGAAAATAAAATGTAAAACTTAATAACTTAATAAAACGATTAAGGGACCTCCTTACTATTAATAACGATAATAAAACCCACTTTTAAAGGTAAATCATATTAAAGTTATTGAATTTAAACCTTAATTTAAAGATTAATTTAATATAAATATTAATAAATAATTTTAAAACTTATATTTTAAATCTATATATAATAATTTATTTTTAAGTAAAAAAATACTTAAAAATAAAAGCTATTAAAATAATTATTTTTAAAGAATTATAAAAAAAATATATTTAATAAGGAGTTAATAAAATAATTATTTAATATTATCCTTAAGTCTTAAGCTAAGTTATTATAGAGGATTCAGAATATATATATCAATAATAACGTTATTTAACATATTATATAATTTAAGGAAATTAAGTATAAGAAAATTTTATTAAATATTGTAAAAAAAGGATTTTATTAAACTGGAATTAAATTATTATAACGTACGGAGTAAGTTACTTTACGTTATAAATAAATTGTTTATTCTTATAAATAAAGAATTACGTATAGATTTTATACGCTTAATCTACGAATACTTAATTAAAGATTACGTAAATAAAATAATAATATATAAGCGCCTAAGCTTATAGTATTATTAATTATGAATAACGGATTTAATTACCCGGTTCGTTAAGTCCTATTATATTTATAAAAGATCTAAAATATATTGCGAAAATAAATATAAACTTTTTAATTTACTTTTTATTCTTAATAAATATTAAACGGATATTTCCGTTAACTTTATTATTAAATTACCGAAATATAGACGTTATAATAAGGTCTATAAATATATAATAATTATCGTTAACCGTTTATTAAAAAAGAAAAAGTTTATATTATTAAATAAATTGAATATATTTATAATTATTTAAGTTTTTATCGATTAAGTTTAACGTAAAAAAGGATATTTAAAATTAATTATCTTAAATAAAGGTATATAATTTACTTCTTATTTTTAATAAAGGCTTTATTAAAGGGTAAGTATTAAGTTAAAGTTTTCTATTAGCTTTTACCTTAAGATTAACGGGCAGACGGAAAATATTAACGGTATATTTAAATAATATTTACGATCTTATATAAATTATAGTTAAGATAATTAAGTGGATTTTTTATTAATTATAGAATTTAAGGTAAACTTAATTATAAGCTTAATTACTTAACTTTCTTTATTTTTTATAATAAAAAAATATATACCGTAATTTAAACTTAAGGCTTTAAAGCTTATAAATACCAATATATTAAAATAAAAGAAAAAGGTAAAAATTTATAATATATTAATTAA
The DNA here is from genome assembly GCA_019925105.1 of Niebla homalea. Classification (NCBI taxonomy): domain Eukaryota; kingdom Fungi; phylum Ascomycota; class Lecanoromycetes; order Lecanorales; family Ramalinaceae; genus Niebla; species Niebla homalea. The sequence continues at coordinate 658,913 of JAHGAU010000022.1, forward strand.
TAAAATTAATAAGTTCCGAGAACTTATAAAAAAAGAAATAAAATAGGCTTAAGTTATATAAGCGGCGTAGGTTAATAAGTATTATTACTTTTAACTATAATTCCGGGTTAATAAGATAGTAGTACTGGACGTAAAAAATATTAAAATAAGCCGTCCTTTTAAGTTATTAAATTATAAGAACCTAGGATTATTTATGATTATTCGCGTTATTAATAACGTTATATATAAGTTACGGTTACCAGACTTAATAAAAAAGGTTTACCCTGTTTTTTACCCGGTATTTTTATATTATAACGCGTAGGGTCCATTATTAAGATAAGTTATATAATTACCTTTACCGGTTAACGTTAATAATAAAGGAATAAATTATAAAGCGTTTAAATTAATCGACTTAAAAATCGATAAAAGGAAGAATGACTTTCTTATAAACATAAAAAGCTATCTTATATATTAAATGAAATATATTAACTATCGTAAATAAAACGCACGTCTTTTATTAAAATATATATTAATATCGCCGGATATCCGCATTTAATCGCGGACTATTATTATTTATATCCCGATAAATTAAGCCTATATTTAAAATTTAAAATATTAAAAAATTAACGTTTTATACTTATTATTTTACTCGTTAACGGATAAGATTAAAAGTTAAAGCTTTAATTAACTTATCAAATTAAATCGATTAAGGAAGTATATTAAGCGTTAAAGTTAAGTAAGCTATTTTATTTAGATATAAAGGAGAGCTTATAAACCTGCCCTTAAGAGTATTTTAACTTTTTATAATAAGAGTATATATAAATAGCTCGCCGGAACTCGCTTTAAAAAGGGGGGGTAATATTACGGTATAAAGGCTATAATACTAATAGTTAAGAGCTTAGTTAATGCATTAGCTTTAATTGAGCCTAGCGTATGCCCTCCGTATACTTATATACATGCATACTGTACCATAGATTTCTCTTCATAGTTGAAATTCAGTCATATTCACCTTACCTCTACTGAGTCCCTGACAAAATAATAAGAATCAGGAACAAAAAGAACCAATATAAAAGAGAAAATAAGAGAATAATGAAATGTTTTTTAAAAATAGGCCGGCGCCCCTATATAAATAAGTAAGGTATAAGTTCTATATTATTTTATTGAACTATACTTTTCCTTTTCAAAATAATAGGTTAATTTTATCCTTAATTAGCCCCTTATATCATCTACATACTCTTATTCATTTAATTATATACTTAATATCTTTTATAATTTCTCCCTTTTTAATTTCCTTTATAAGAAGGTATTATCCTTAATACTTTTTTACTCTAGCCTATTTAATGTTTATTTACATACGTTTATGTTATATATTAAACTGTTTATAATACTTTCTATATAGCTTAAATTGTTAAAAGTATAAAAGTTAAAAAGGTTTTAACTAATACTTATCTATTTCTTATTCCCTTTATAATAAAATCGTTTTTCTATATTGTATATTATAGATAAGTAATCCTTATTCTTTAATACCGTTTATAGATATATTTATTTCCTTTCTTATAGCTTTATTTTTAAGTTTTATATATTAATAATTAATAAAAGTATTAAGAGTTTAAATTCTTAAAAACGATCCCTTCTGAAACTTTAAGATTTTAATAAGGGAGCCTTAATACTTCCTATTAATTTTTAAGGCTCAAGTTACGTTATATTTATATTTTCTTTAAGTACAATACGTTTAATCTGCTTAAAAATACAACGTATATTAATCCGTTTATTGAAAGATTATAAATACCGCCCTTTATAAGGAATAGAATATATAACCGGTTATACATTTTACTTTATTCCTTAATTCATATAAGTTTAATATCTTTTTTATTTTTTTTATTATTAAATATATCTAAAAAAAACTTATTACTTAATAGTTAAGTACTCCTTAAAGAAACTGTTAAGAACGTGCTAAGTGTAATGTATAATTAATATGATTTTTACTCCAGCTAGGTAGGTAGCTATGCATTTAAGTGAGTATGGGCGCCAAAACCCTACGGAAGCTACCCGCTATACTTATATTTATGCCAGACCGTGATGCTATATATATACGTCTGCGCCGTTTCATAAGAATATGCCGCTTTAAAGATATAAAAGTAACGCCTTCGTTATACATTATTACTTTTAATATAGTATTACTTATGCCCTTATCGGTAATAATTATAATATATCTGAAGCGCCGAGCATATTATAGAAATAAAGGGAACGAATAGTGGTAACGTATAAGGCCGGCATTAAAATTATATACTAAAAGTATAAGCTGAAAATTCCCGTATCCACTCGGTTTATTATCGTGGGTTTTAAGACTTAAGCTTAAGCTAAATCTCTTAAAAAACCTATCTCCGGTATTTTACTGGGTCGAGTCTTAAGTAGGTTACCATGGGAACAGCTTTTATGGTTGAGTACTAAAGTATTTAATCCAGTACTTAACTTACTTAATATATTCAGTGTCTTATAATAAAAGAGTAGATATAATAACTCATAACGGAGTAGGTAAAGGCTTTCAAGCCGGCTTTATTAATATAAGTATTTGTCAGACGTAAGGACGTATCAGAGTGGATGGGGTAGGTCTGGATTAAGTGTATTGCATTTATATGTATGATCTATATAGGAAGGATGAATCTATCTGCATAAAATACCCGGGTGGTATAAGATGTACGGCCAGGTAATGATATCTATAGTATCATAAGATACCACTTATTATTATGCTTATATCCAGGCTAATAGACCCCCTTAGGATTATGTTATTATTACGGTAATAAAACAGATCCTAAATACCCTTATTATAACCACCTCTTAATTATTAGTATACCGTAACTGTTGTAAGTAAAAGGTACGTCTTGAATTTAAGTTAAAAAATTGAATAAAAATTTAGAAAAATCGGTGACTTTAAAAGCAATAATAACAATAAAACCTTTATATTTTAGGTTACTTTAGAGTTTAATATATACTCGATCGAGCTCCGGGTATTAACTTAAGTAATCTTATTAAGTAATTATTAATAAGTATACGCTGAGAAAAGTTGAAAATTGATAAAACCACGAAAATAAACGAACCCGGAAAGATTATCGTATACCCGATTTATAGTCGTAATATTTTAAGAGCTGAATCTCTTAAAAACGATGTCTCCGGGGTTTTTCCGAGTCGTATTATAATATAGGGTTCTAAGTATTGTCTTTAAGGACGTAAAGTCCGTAGATTCTTATAAGGAATATTGCGGTTTATCCGTTGCGGTAAAGGCGGAGTTTCTCTGAATCAAAATGAACTCTTTTATCATTAAGAAGAGCGGTGGATACGACGTTGGTCGTAAAGTTAGGTATATAAGCCACGTTATGAAGTATAATGAAACCGTCACCTTTGGGGGTATCGACATTTACCTCGATTTTGCTATACGCAATGACTTTGAGGTTGCTATTGCCAGCGATGATGGTATCGTTCTTTCCATCTGTCTCTTTGATAAAGTGGTCTTTCATCGTCTCGTTGCAAATGTGAGAGCTTAAGCCGTGATCCAAAATCCATAATGATTGCAGGTCGTGGGTGCTTAATGATGGCTTTGCAACTTTGGTAATATTTTGAGATGAGGCCTGAGGCCCTTGCAATGCAGCGCTGAAAACGGCTGCTTTAGGAATATTTTACGGTTTGGATAAAGGCCCTTTTTGAAGTAAGGGCTTTTATTGCGGTTTGAATGAAGGCCCTTTTTCAGGTAAGGGCTCTTGAGAGGACGTCTTCTGAGAGGAGTGAGTCTTTACCTCCTTAGCTGCTTACGGAAGATGCTAAATTGCTTTATTAGCAGCATCTACGAGGAGCTGGTGCTATTAACTCGTAGTTATTAATTTAACGATAGATCTATCGATTTATTTAATATTACTTTGAGATTTAAATAAAGGCCCTTCTTAAGGTAAGGGCTTTTAAGGTAAAGGTAATGTCTCATTAATTAACTTCTGCGTTTTTGATTCTAAAGATATCTTTTAAGAGTAAGCAATATTTTAAGAGTGAGCATACGAGCTCTTTAATAATAATAAAGGTAATCTGGTTTTTAAAAACGGATTCAAAGGTGTTGCACGCGTTTTTAATGTGAATTTATTAAAGAGGTCCTCGAGTATTATACGGGGTAATACCCGTAATCGTGATTCTCATAGTAACACTAATAGTAACACTTTAAGTATTATCGATTTAATAAGATATTTAAGAGGTATAAATCTTATATAGAGATTATAAATAGTAAGATACCATTTAAGTAAGAAAAAGCTTATTATTAATAAGCTTACTAATGAATTTATTAATAAGCTCTTAAGTAAGCTCTTTAATAATAAGCTCTTACGTAAGCTCTTAAGTGACTTATTTGGTGAACTCTTTAATAACGAACTCTCTAATAAGTTCTTTAATAAGCTTTTGGATAAGCTTTTAAATAATAAGCTCTCGGGCGAGCTCTTTAATAATAAGCTCTTGGGTAAGCTTTTTAATAATAAGCTTTTAAGTGAGCTGTTTAATAAGCTCTTACGTAAGCTCGATAATAATTTAAGTGTTAATACGTATATTAAAGCTAAGCTCGTATTTAAACTCGTTACTAATATATATATCGATAACGAGTTTAAAGCTAAGCTCATATTTAAGCTCGCTCTTAAAGAGGTTAAGCTAACCGATAAAGCTCGAGATAATAAAGGTATTATCGATTTAATAAAGGATTTCGTTTAATTAAGGTTAAGAAGGAAAGGTAAAGGATATACTCTATAATTCCTTCTCGTTAATTTAAGTAGAGTAAGTGGAGTAAACGATCAATAAAGATACCCTTAAGTTGGTAATATGTATTAATCTTAAGGGATAAAAGGCTTTATTTAAGCCTTCTTTAAGTAATCAGGCCACCTTAAATTGAATAAGGAAATGAGTAATCGCTGTAATATGCGATTCCGGGCTTATAACTATCAGACGTAACATCTGCAAATTTGTGAACCAGTATATAAGCACTCCGAGTGTAAGCGAGTAGATTAAGCAGGTTGAGCTTATATCCCTCCTCGCTAGGCCTTTAAGCGCTCGCGAGTATCCGGCTTACTCGTGAGTTTCTTGGATTCTTATAAGTTTTACTTTTTTTTTTTTTTTTAACTTAAGGATTTTTTAATTAAATTACCCTTTTTAATTACCCCCTTAAGGATAAATTACTAGCTATTAGGGTAACTTTTAGCTAAAATAACTGAATCTATAATTAATTTTAAAAAACATTGAATATTACGGCTTAAAGGGGGGGTAACGGTAATACCCGCTGTTAAGAAAGCTTAAATAAAAAAATTTATAAAAAATAAAAATCATTATTTTACCGTTTTAAACGTTTTTATTTTTAACTTTTTTTTACCCGTTTAAGACCGCTCGGAGCGCTCGTAAGTTTCCCTGGATGCTCGTAAGTGAATTACGAGCGGTCTGAGTAAATAAATCCATTTTTTTTTATTCACTCGCTCCGAGCAGGTCGCAGATTTGCTGATGAAGGACGTATAAGAGTGGATAGGGTAAATCTGGATTAAGTATATTGCATTTATATATATAATCTATATAGGAAGGATGAATTTATCTACATAAAATACCCGGGTGGTATAAAATGTACGGCCAGGTGATAATATCTACAGTGTTATAAGATACCACCTACCACCATGCCTGCACCCAGGCTGACAGTATCAATCGATATTGTTAATTAAGTACGGGAAGAAAGATCTTTCGTTTAAATGTAGGCTTTACGAGTTATAACGGCCATATAGGAGGTATAACCAGCTTTTATACGGTGGCTTTACGTCGTAACGCTTACTCTTACTTTAACTTCTGTTATATAAATCTCTTATCGAGGTTTTGAAGTATTATATTAAATAAAGGTATTAATACTTTAAGGTTAAGTTTTATTGAGTTTAATTCTATTAACGAGTTAAGTAAAGCGTATCTTATATAAAGATCGTAAATAATAAGGTAATTTTTCATTTAAGATAATAAGTAGGTAAATATTAAGTTAAATCGTAAGCTTTATAATAAAGTTTAGGATAATTCAGATAAAGTAGATGTATTTAAGCTAGTGAATAACGCGGAGCTTATCAAGTAAATAAACGAAGGCATAACGATAAACCTAATAACCAACTAAATAAATCTGATTAAGACGATTTATAATAAGTACTATAGATACTCTAGGGCTCGTACTGTTAAACGAGCCATACGGTATTAACGGTATATTACCGGAGTGAGATTTTTTGAGTGGCCTCTGGGTATTGTATGCTTTAATTCATAACGAGATAATAGAATCGAGTTATTATATATATGAAGACATATAAAGGATCGAACCAGAAGCTATTGCTACCATTGATTAAGAACGTAATAAATACTTCCTTAACCGGGACCGTATAGGACGGGAGTTAATTATAATTATCCTATACCGGCCGGTACGGTATAAAGGTATACCCCGTTCCCGTACCGTCCCTATCCCGCCGGTATAAGACCGGGAAATGCCAAAATACCGGTATAACGGGGGTATAGCGGTAAGGGATAGCTAAAAGGGGTAATCTAAGGGTAAATAATAGATTTACATTAATACTTTTAATGGTTCTCGATAACCGGATTAACTATAAGCCGGTTATTAATAAACCACCAGAAAACTTTTTATATGAATCTTAATGTTAATATACCCTTAGATTACCCCCTTTAACGAGCCAGCTCTATAATATTACTTTTAAAATTTAATCTTTTATTATTAACGGATTTATCTATATAAGTTAAGTGGTTAACGCCGGTAATAAGGGTAATAATAAAACGGTTTAAATTTAGTTTTTATATAATAACCGCTATAATAATAACGTTAAGTATATTTAAAATATTTCCGGTAAAGATTAACTTAATTTTTAACTTTATTAACAATCTAATAAAGAATATATAAATCTTAAATTTATCCGGTAATATAGATAAATCCTTGTTTATTATTTTAAAATAGTTATAAAACGGATTATTTTCTTTTTTCTTAGCGGTTATTTTATATCTTTGAAAAGATTATAATAAGTTTAATAACGGGTTTTTAAATTGATTATTTAAGTTATCAAAAGTAATTTTATATCTTTAAAGGTAATGAAAAACCGAATCTTTAAAGAGTTAAGGGTTTAAATAATATAATTAATAAACTATAAGTAAAATAAAATAATATACGACCTTAATAAAATATATAATAAATGGTCCGGGCTTATTAAAAGGACTTTTTAAAGTCAATAAACTACCGATAATATTCACCCTTAAACTTATTTATATATTGAATTAAATAGTTAGCTTAAAACATTTATATAATTTATAAGGTAAAAAATCATATATAACCCGTTAAGCGGTAATAAAATAGACTTTCAATATTTCTCTTAATAGTTTTAAAACCCTAAAAAAGGATAATACTTAAAAACTTTAATCTTATTCTTTTAGTTATTCAGCTTTTATATAAGCTTTAATACTTAAGCTTTTACTATAATAGTATTACGTTGGCGTTATAATTTTTTAAGCGATCGGGGACTGTTTGTTATTTAGCCGGTATATTATTGAATATAATCTTTTTCCTAAGGAAAATTCTTAATTATATTGCGAAATTTATTTTTAAATTTTTTTTTTACTATTAATAACCTCCATAATTCGTTCCGGTAAATAAAAGGATATAGTTTATTAAAGGCCTTCTACCTTAAGAAAGAGAAGAATCGAAATATTAAATAAATCCGCCAGTTTATATTAATAAGGTTGGTTAAAAAGGGGTTATAGAAAACGTAAGCTAAAATTAAAAGTTAAAATAATTCTTAAGTAATTATAAACTGATTAAACGTAAACCCTTATTAAGTAACAGGTCTTAAGGGACTTGAACCTTAATAAAAATAACTTTAATCCTTAATTATAGTTGTATATACTTATATATAGAAGGCTTGAACTTTTAAGCTATTAGTTCTTAAAAGCTACCGCTCAGCCGGCGTACGCCACTTGATTATAAACATTAAGTAAGCCGGTGCTTAATATACTTATTAAACGCTAAGCCCCTAGCCGATAAATACTTTTATTATTATATTAAATAAGGAAAAGGGATAAAATGTTAAACGATTTAATTTCAAATTAATAAAAGACTTTTATATATATTCTTTTTACCGTTTATACGGACGGTTAAACCGATATTAAATATAAATAAATATAATAAAAATAAAACGTTATATATCCTTTTATTTTCTATCTATTATTTCTTAATTTATATATTAATTTTATTAAGAAAATAAGGGTAAATAAGTATTGGAGAATATCCTTTACCAAAAAGGGATTAAAACGGTAATAAGGTTTATAATAATAATAACTATTTTCTTATAATTTAATATAATAAAAGATTTAATAAAATAATAAGAGAAATCATTAATAAATTAAAAATTAAAAGGGAGGTAAAAGCGTATTAAGAGAAAGTTAACTTAAAAATAAAGTTTTTTAGATTATTACTTTTTAAGATTACGTATAATAAACAAGTCATAAATATTAAAAAAGAAATAAAAAAATATAAAAAATAATTAATAAAGGAATTAAAACGGATAAACTTATAATAGAAAAAGGATTAATAATTGAACCTATAAGAAGCTTAGTTATATAATATAAGAAATATATATTATAATAATAACGTAGTTATATAAAGGGTAACCTATAATACTCGTTCCCCGGAAAAGGAGTAATAAAGGTTTATAAACGCCGTTTTAATTTTAATAAGCTAAACGTTATGGTTATTAACGCGGTTATTAGGCTATATGATATAAGATAGCGAGATTATTATAGCCGAATTCGTAATATAAATATAAATTAAATCTAAGATAAACCGGTTTAATTTAAACCGATATAAATTAAATAAAAATTGACCTTCCCACATTATTCTAAATTCAAATTGTCACGGTATAGACCATAGGAGGATTCCTTGGCACGGAGCGGGCTTACCTTATTCAGTTACTTAGTATACGTATATAGATATCTTATTTACCATTTACTTAAATAACTTATTAATTATATATTTATTACTTTATTATTATATATACTGTATTCTCATAATAAATAATAGCAATAATATAGGGTCTATTTATTCCTATAGCTTTAAGTATAACCTTTATTTGCCTTATTATAAGGTAGTAACATTATAACTTTTATATAACCGCGTTAAATATATTCCTTTTATACTTAACTTGTTAATCCCTTTAAAAGGCCCTTTAACGTTATTATTACCTTATTCTTTATCTTATATTAAATAATAAGTATAATATTCGTTTAAAATAAATATTATAACCTCCGTAAGAACCCCCGTAGAAGAAGTTAAGAAAAAAGAAGACTTTAAAAATAAATAAAAATACGGAGGTTTTAAAAAATTTTATTAATTAGATAATAGCCCTTAATACAGAATTTAAGACTATTAGAAAGATAAATAAAGAGCTTATCGGTAAGGTTATTACCATTAAAGTATATTCATTTTTTACGTAATAAACTTAAATAAAGAGACTATTCTACCTTTTCTATTAAGGAGAACTTAAATAATAATAATATAAGTAATAAATAAAAAAGAAAAAAACTATATTTATATATTTATATTTGAAAAAGATTTCTTTTAAATTAAAGAGTTAAATTACTTTAATAATACCGGTAACGTTTATACCTTTATTAGCAGGCTTGAAACCGTTAATTATATTAAATCTATTAAGTTTATTAAGGATTATTTTATTTTCTCCTTTATGAATCTTAATAAATTAGTTAAGGCTTATAATTAATAAGCTTTCAAAATAAGTAACTCCGTTTAAAAAAGTTACTTAGAAATAATAGAATAAATCTTCTTTATAACGTATTTAAATTATAATTCAGAATGCTGGAGTACTAACTCCTTAATTAATTAAATTAAATACGGTATACTCGTAAGAACGCTATAGAGTAAAAGCCTACAATTACGTTTTATCGGTTAAATTATAACCCTTATTAAACGTTTAAATTAAAAGGGTAACTTATAGTTAACCTTTGTTAAATTTAAACCTTCTTTATATAATACGTTATTATACTTTAACAGCGATAATAACATAGATTACTTTATAGCTTAAGTATAAATTCAATAGATAATATGATATAAGCAATACCGCACCTATAGTAAATCTATTTACTTATAATTAATACCGTCGAGTTTATTACCTTATACTTATTAAGCTATTAATAATTATAATCGCGATAAACGATTTAATCGTAATCGACGTCTTTATCCACCTCTTAATAGCTACTTAAATTAAGGCCTTTACCCAGGCCAAAAACTCCTTACCGTAAATTACGGTAACGTATTAATAAATAATAATATATTAAAACGAGATTAACGATAACGATTTTAATTTATTTTTTTACGTTTATAATAATAACGTCCCTAAATATATTAAAGCTGACTTTAATAATGATCGTTAAAAAGGTTACGATCTTATTAATAAATAAGGGTATCGTTAACGGGCTTATAAGCTATTTAAGCAATAATACCTTTAATATATAACCCGGGAATACCTTAAGAATTACGTTTTTAAGAGATTTAGCTTAATTATAATCCTTATAAATTTACGATTATTTCCCGGGTAAATTATAATAATTATTCGGCTTATACTTTTCTCGGTTTTACAATACGCGGTTCTTACGGCCCTTTATTTCTCAATAACCACCTATTTAATTAATATATTCCATATACTTAGAGCTTCCCCTTAATTACCTTTATTATTAAGTATATTAATATCTATAATGTTTTATAATAAATATATACGACGTAAACGTCGTTTTTTTCTCTTTTTATAAGTATATTATTACGGTATAAACCATAAGAGGATTCCTTAACACGGAGTGGGCTTACCTTATTCCGTTGCTTGGTATACGCACATAGATATCTCACCTACCACCCACTTAGATAGCTTATTAATCATATATTTATTACTTTATTACCATATATACCGCATTCTCGTAATATAAATATTTAATTATTGAAATTTTTTAAATATCATAGGTAGGAAACATAAGATTTTTATTATTAAAATTATATTGAATATATTAAAAATACCTCCGTTATCTTTTCCGTCTTGAAATCTTTATTTAATATAATAAGATTCTTAAATTATAATATAATATTATAATTAAATAACTATAAAAATATTTCCGGAGAAGAGTATTCTTACCTAGGCCGGGTATAATACGGGGTAACGAGACGGTTATTGTAACAAGGATTAAAGGGAGAAATATAATTTAAGGATAATTTTAATAAGGAGATAATAAAAAGGGTATAACAACGCTTATAAAAATATTGGTAATTAAATAATAACTTAATACGTTAAATATATTTATTTAACCTTTTCATAGGTACTCCGGGAAGCGGGACGGGATATATCCCATAGGATAGGGACGGGATAGGGACGGAATAGGGATAGGACGGGATAAAGTGAATAAAATCCCATCCCGTATTAATACGGGATAGGATAGGACGGGATAAGGATATATTAAGATCCCAGTGGCGGATAAGATAAGGGAAAACCTGGTTAAAACAGTGAATTAAGGGGTAAAACAGGGGTGATTATCAGAAAGATCAGCATAAACATTTTTTTGGTGGTTTATCGATAAGCGGATTATGGTTTTTCCGGTTATCGATAAACCACCAAAAAAATGTTTGTGCTGATCTTTCTGATAATCACCCCTTTTTCCACCCTTATTTGGACCCTTACCCTCTCACCCTCACCCCCACCCTTACCCCCACCCTCACCTGCACCCTGACCACCACCCTCGCACCACCTTCACCTGCACCCTCACCACCACCCTCACCACCACCCTCACCACCGCCCTCACTACCACCCTCACCACCCTCACCACCCTTATTACCCTCATCACCCTTATCACCCTTATCACCCTCATTACCCTCATCACCCTCATTACCCTCATCACCCTCATCACCCTTATCACCCTCAGTAACCTCACCCTTACCTACACCCTTACCTACACCCTTACCTACACCCTTACCTACACCCTTACCACCACCCTTATTAATTCACTAGTACCCCGCGTCTTGGCGGGATCTTGGCATATCCCGATCCCATCCCGCCGGGATAGGGATGGGATAGGATGGGATTCAGCCTTATCCCGTCCCACGCGGGATGGGATAAGTGAATCGAAAAACCGTCCCATCCCGTCCCGCTTCCCGCAGTATTCATAGGTATGAGAAAGCTAAAATTACGTATATATTAACTTTTATTTGAATTAAGTTTTATAGTATTTAATAAATTAGGGGAGAAGAATAAACGCAGAATATAAATAGCCTGACTAACTTCGTATAGATATAAGTATAGATATAAGTATAAATCTAAGTATAAATCTAAGTATAAATCTAAGCATAAATCTAAATATAAATATAAATATAAATATAAATATAAACATAAATATAAATATAAATATAAATATAAATATAAATATAAATATAAATATAAATATAAATATAAATATAAATATAAATATAAATATAAATATAAATATAAATATAAATATAAATGTATAATTCTATATAAATAAAACCTTAAATATAAATCTATAATTTTATATCAATAAAACCTTATTTAATATTCAAGTATTATATAATAAGGGGTAATCTATAATATTATTTGTATAAATATATAAATATTAACCATGATTCTAAATATATAGAGTAATAAACATTTTATTTAAGATTATATTAAAGATTTAAAGTTATTATTTGAAGCTTAATAATAAATAAAGTTAAAATCTATGAAGATATTAAATATAAATCGTAATATATTAAACAATAACGATGGAAACATATAAATATGAAATATGACCTTTATAATATCAAAAATCCATTTATATATTAGTTTTCTATATAATTTAAAATGTTTTTTTATTATAATAGGCACTTATATGTTTTAAATATGTTTATGTTTATATAAAAATTAATATCTAATATTTAACTTCTTTAAATAAATCGTAAATTTCTCCTGAATTTATCTTAATAAGAATATACACGTATTAATATCATTATATAATAAAAGCTTCTTAAATAGCCTATTTATCTTTTTAATTATTTAATTAAGTCATAATAAATCTTGAATAATATTCAATTAAAGTATATGAATATTTAATATTTCCTGGATAAACTTCTTTAAAGGATTCTTGAATAAATAATTTGATAAATAAGTTTATAATTACTTTAATCAAAAATTAATAAATAATTTAATCGATTAAGAAAAAATTATAAGAAGCTAAGGATATATTATTAAGATATTAATAAGGAAATAAGGGTTTTATTTAATTAAACTAATAATTATTTTACGGGAAAAGCTTAATTAATTTAATAAGATAATATTTAAACTCTAAAAAATTTATTATTAAAATTTTATACTTTCGATTTAAACTTTCTATACATTATTTATTTTAAGTAGAGTCTAAAAAATTGTTTTAATGGTTTAAGAGTATATATATTATAACTAACGTATTAAATTTTAGATAAAACCGAAGGGTGGCTGATAGCGCCCTTATTAAAAGGGTGGTTTATATGGCCGTTTTACGATTGCAACATAGTAAGGCTGAGCCGGTTTATTAATATTTAGATACCCATACCCCTTACCACTCACTACCCTTACCTACCTTACCTACCTTACCATTATACTCCGTTACCCTCACCCTCACCCTCACCCTCACCCTCACCCTCACCCTCACCCTCACCCTCACCCTCACCCTCACCCTCACCCTCACCCTCACCCTCACCCTCACCCTCACCCTCACCCTCACCCTCACCCTCACCCCCTCACCCTCACCCTCACCCTCACCCCACCCTCACCCTCACCCTCACCCTCACCCTCACCCTCACCCTCACCCTCACCCTCACCCTCACCCTCACCCTCACCCTCACCCTCACCCTCACCCTCACCCTCACCCTCACCCTCACCCTCACCCTCACCCTCACCCTCACCCTCACCCTCACCCTCACCCTCACCCTCACCCTCACCCTCACCCTCACCCTCACCCTCACCCTCACCCCACCCTCACCCTCACCCTCACCCTCACCCTCACCCTCACCCTCACCCTCACCCTCACCCTCACCCTCACCCTCACCCTCACCCTCACCCTCACCCTCACCCTCACCCTCACCCTCACCCTCACCCTCACCCTCACCCTCACCCTCACCCTCACCCTCACCCTCACCACCCTCACCACCCTCACCACCCTCACCACCCTTACCACCCTCACCACCCTCACCACCCTCATTACCCTTACCTACACCTTATTACCACCCTCACCTGCACCACCACCTGCACCTTTACCTGCACCCCTTTTCACCCTTTTAGCCCCTTTCCACTCTTTCAGGCCCTTTTCACCCTTTCAACCCCTTATCTAATCCGCCACCGGTTTCTTGGCATTTCCCGGTCCCGTACCGTCCCATACCGTTTGCCACCGGTACGGGATAAGGATACCCTTTCCCTATCGCGTACCGGTCCCGTACCTATCCCGTACCTATCCCGCGGGATTAATACCGTACCGGTTGGGGGAGTATTAATTAATATAATATCTTGTTTACTATAATTAAGGTAAATATAAAGATATTATAAGTATATAAGCTTATAATAAGATTAATAGTTATTTTTTACGTAAACCCCTTTTAAGAAAATACTAAGATTTAATTCGAAATTTCTATAAATAAGAAAGCCCTTAAATATAATAAAAGCGTATAGGTATTAAAAAAGTATTTTATAATTAAAAGGTAAATAAAAATATATTGTAGAAACCCTATAGAATAACCCGTAAAAGCTTATCTTAAAAGGTTATTCTTAAAAAATTATTTCTCTTTTATTAATTTAAAGCAATCTTTATATTATATATAATAAAGGTTTATCCTTTACCTTTATTTTAATCTTTATATTTTTAAGCTTTTTAATATCCATAATTATAAAAAAATAACTTTAAAAAAGTAAATTTTTTTTTTAAAAAACTACAATATTAAAAAATTAAAAGGGTTATAACGGAATTATATAGAAAGTCCTTTAAAAAATAGTTTTAATATAAAGTATTACTCGTAAGTTAAGGAATAAAAGTACGTTTTATTAATAATCCTTAACGCTTTAATAATTAATAAAATACAAATACCGTATTGCCTGAAATGTATTAATTTCAAAAGTTTATAATATTAATAATACTAAAATTAAGCTTTATAAGATTAATTCAAAAAGTAATTAAAGAAATAAAGGATAAAGAGGTATATAAATTCCATTTTATAAGCTTTAAAGCGTTATAAGAGGCTACGGAAACCTTTTTATCAATAAATTTTAATATAAAATAACTTATATTAAGCCTCTAATATATACTTAATATATGTCTTAATAGTTTTACTTTTTACTATATATATAAAATAAATTATATTAATATAAAAGGATATAGAATTAATCCGAACGTTTAAGGGTAAATAACTCTTATCTAAAATTTAAATATTATTATGAAATTTTAAATTTAATTAATAAATTAAGTTTAATAGCCTTGTTAGGACGGATAACCACTCGGCCACTAAGGGCAAAAGTAGCTAACCTGGGCAGGTAATAGCGCTTAAAGGTAAGCCGCTATTACCATATAAGGGGTGTTAGGCCCTAAGGGCCACCCCTGCGGGGTGCGTATCGGCGCTAACATTACTTCCCCTCCTATGTACTCGTCCCCGAATCCACAGGCTACTAAAACCACGCCTCTAAGGGGTACCCCAGGCTGGAGGCCCCGTAAGGCCCGACTTCGGTATCCAGTAAGAGCCCCTGTGGGGATCACCTACCGGTAGTGGTGAGAGCCCCCGTAGGGGGTGACCACTTTGGACTCAGAGGCCCCCGCAATGGCATGTTCCCGGGTTGAGCCGGTCCCCCGCAAGGGTACCGTGCTCCAAGGTGAAGCCGGCCCCCGCAGGGCACCGCACTTCATGTTAAGCCGACCCCCGCAGGGTGTCGCACTCGGTAGGGCTCAGAGGCCCCCGCAAGGGCATGTCCCGAGGTTGAGCCGGTCCCCCGCAGGGTACCGCACTCGAAAGGCTCAGAGGCCCCGTAAGGCATGGCCTACTTTTCGGGTTCAGAGGCCCCCGTAAGGGCATAACCCAGCCGGCCCTTTAGGAGCGGATACCCTCGTAAGGGCACCCCGATAATTAAAGACCCGCAGTTAAGCCGGTCCCCGCAGGGCACCGTACTCGGAAATCGCAATCGAGCCGATCCCCGGAGGATACCATAAGCGGTCCACTCAGGGCATCACGTTTTGCTTACGAGCCCCCTGTGGGGTACTCGTTACCCGCAAAGAGTTTATTGGCTTAGGTTTACTTTGAAGTTTTCAGGGTTGCTCGTACCCTATTGGCTCGCTTTTTAGCCCACATTTCGGCAGTATTCGCTAGTTTAAGGCCGTTACACCCCTTATATGGTAATAGCGGCTTACCCCAGCTACGTCTTCCGAGAATCGAACCCTATCTATTCACTCCGGGGGGTGTACAGCCCCTGAAGTACGCTATTACAATGTTAGGACGGATAACCACTCGGCCACCAAGGGCAAAAGTAGCTAACCTGGGCAGGTAATAGCGCTTAGGGGTAAGCCGCTATTACCATATAAGGGGTGTTAGGCCCTAAGGCCACCCCTGCGGGGTGCGTATCGGCGCTAACAAGCCTTTTAAAATTATTAAATAATAAAAAATTGAACTTTTATTATAATATTATAAAAAGAAGTTTTATTAAATACGTTAAGATTAATTATAATGATTTTTCTGTTAATCCTGGCTTTAATTAAGGGGCTAAATTCCATTAAATTTTTTGATTAGATTTTTAGTTAAATTATTAGTTTTTAATTAAAAAGAAGCAATTTTATAAGAATAATATTATATTTAACTATATTCTTTAAATTAGGGACTTTTTATTAAGCAAATATATTCTTCTTAATAAAGGTTGTAATAAAAACTATTATTTTTAAGAATTATAATTAATTCGTTAATAACCGCAATAATACGTTGATAATCAATAAAAGTCTTATCCTTAAAGCCGTTTATAATTAATATTTAAGCTTTTTTTATGTTCATTATATTTATTATAAAGTTTTAGTTTTACTTTTTAAAGTAATAATCCTTTTATTAAGACATAAGTTTGAATAATATTACTTACTTATTCTTTTTATAATCCTTATTATATAAGAATAGCTTATAAATATAAATAACTTTATTAAGTTAAACCATTTACTTTTATTTAAAGAAACATTTATATAACGGCGGTAAATCCTTATATAAACGGTTAATTTTATATTTAATTAATATAATAATAATTATAAAACTTTAATTTTAATTTACTTCCTTAATAATATATATAAAATTTAAGAAATCGGATATTTAATTTATTTATAATTTCTATATTTTACGTTATATAGATTTAATAAAGCGACGTTATAAACGTTTAATTCCTTTAAATTAAATTATTTGATAGTTATATAGCCGAATATTTTATATTTTAATTACGTTTACTTAAAGCTTTTTAAGATTAAACTTATTTAAGCCGGTTTTTTTTAATTTTTATTTACGTTAAAAGCGTTATAAATCTCGGGTTTACTGAGAATAAATTAATCACATATATATTATAATAAAGGCTTATTTTTATTATTATTTTATCATTATTTAAATCCTTTTATAAAGGATTATTATTATTTTTTATTAATTTTAATTTTTGTGTTTTATTTAACTTAAAACTGTTATTTAAGGCGAAAACGTTAATATATTAATTATTAAGAATATTAATAATTATAAGCGTAATAAGCATAAATATAATTATATTTATTAATATATTAATTATTTATAACGTTCTTTTTAATTACGTCTTTAATAAAACCCGGTTTTTAATAATCGCCTTCTTTTATTTATTAAGTTTCTTTAGTTTAAATAAGTAATAGCTTAAAGCGGTTTAATTAATATACTTTACTTTTTTAAATTATTATTTTAAAAAATAAAATTAAATAATACGATTATGCGATTTTATTATATTTAAGTTTTATGCTTTTTTTTTTTTATTTTATATTTCCTTTACCGATTAAACTTTTTATTACGTAGCTTATAAGGTAAGTTATCTTAAAAAGAAATATTATTAATCGTAAAAGAATTATTCTATAAAAGTTCTTTTTTTACCTTAAGTTTTACTTACGGATTAAACTTTTATTATATAAAATATAAAATAAGTTATATTAAAAAGTAATATCGTTAACCGTAAAAGATATATTCTTTAAATAATTAATACGTATAAAAGAAATATTTAAGCTTTAAACTTTTAAAGCTTTTTATATATAATAATTACTTTTTTCGGATTTTATTTTAAGTAGGAAGTTTATAAAAGGGTTCTTAAGGTTCTTAATATAATTTATAATTATAAAACTTAAAACGATAATATTATAAGGGTATTGAAATAAAAATTTACTTAATAAATTACTTAATAATAAGAAAGGAAAATAAGAAAATCAAAAATTCAAAAATTCAAATTTTAATAACTATATTAATAAATTTATAAATAAAATAAACGTTAAACTTAATTTATTGAAATTTCTAAGATCAAATTTTCTAAATACTTTATATCAATAAATTCCTATATTCTATATAGATTATATATTATATATATTTCATTAATACTTATATACCTATACGTATAATAATAACTATAAAAATATTTACAATATAAGTATATATATAAAGGTAAACACGAATATTAAAGAGCTAGTATTCTTAAGGTAAAAAGGCCAAAACTAAGAGCAAAGTAACTTAAAACTATAATACGATCCCCACCTTTATAACAATAAGCTCCTATAAATTAATTATATCCCCCTTTCCGGAGCTAATTATTATTATAAGGAATTACCGGATAATAGTTGATACCGGAAATAAGTATAATAATTAAGTATTAAAAATTAAATAACTTAAGTATTAAGAAAAAGTTCTAGAAAAAGCTAGAAAAATCGATTATAAAGATAATAAAATCAATAAAAATTAAATTAATTAATATAATATCCGGGGTAAAGTTAAATTATATATTTTTTATTAAAATAAAGTTTAATATAAAGCTTTAATATTAATATTAACATTTTTATTTTTTTTATTCTTAAATATTTTTAATTTATTATATTTTATTTATAATATAATACCGCGATATTATTATAATATAAATAATAAATATAAGAAAATAATTATTTCAGTTATTATTAAGTTAATTTAGTAAAAGAAATATAAAATTACGTTAAGCTGTTATACCCCTTTAAGCCTTAATATTTTAACGTATAGCCGTATATTATTTACTTAATTTATATCCGTAATAATATACTTATAAAAAAAAATTACGTTTTTAATAATATTATTATTTTATAAATTATTATATTTACCCTTATTAATAATAAAGGTAATTAAAGTGAAGCTTTAAATCTATTTTATAATATAAAGTATAAGTAATAATTAAAGAATAAATATTATTAAGGTTAAAGTATTAATAAATTAATAAACCGGGAAATTATTTTAAATTTATATAAGAAATAATTATAAAATTTCTTAACGTTATATATAACTTTAATATATTTTAATATTAAAATTTATAAGAATTAAATTATTTAAAAATATAATTTTTATATTTATATTATAATTATATACTTATAAATAATATATTTTCTTTTTTAATATTATTATAATTAAGAATTATAAATAAGAAAAAAATATTACATAATAAAAATCTTAAATATTAAAAAATCTTGAAATCTTAAAAATAAAAAATATTTAAATATATATTATTAAATTATTCTTTTTTTAATAATATTATTATTAAAAATTTAAGAATATTAATATTATAATTAATTTATTAAATTTTATATAAAATTAAATAATAATTAATAATACCTTTATTAAAAAAGTAATTTATATAACCTTTTTATAACGGTATAGTTTATTAAGCTTTACCCGGAATAACTTTATATTAAGGGTAAGCCGGTTTATTAACATTTAAATACCCTTATTATTTATTATTCTTACCGTTTTTACCTATCTTACTTACTTTATCTACCTTACTTACCTTACTTACCTTATTTACCTTACTTACCTTACCTACCTTACCTATACCCTTACCTATACCTTTACCTGCGCCTTTTACAGGGCCTTTTACCAGGCCCCTTAATAAGCCCTTTATAAGGCTTTTTAATAAACCCTTTACGAGGCCTTTTACCAGGCCCTTTAATAAACCCTTTATGAAACCCTTTAGCAAGCCCATTAATAAGCCCTTTATAAGACCCTTTAATAAGCCCTTTACTAGACCCTTTACTGGGCCCTTTAATAAGCCTTTCAGTAAAAAATAATACCTACGGCCTATATACCCTTACCGTAATAGGCCCAAAAACACCGTAATTTGGGTGGAGAACCTGACAGCCGGGCAAAGCCTTTTACCTACACCTTTATTTACCCCTGTACCCTTACTTACTCCCTTACTTATACCCTTATTTAAGCCCTTTACCAGGCCCTTTAATAAACCCTTTAATAAGAGGTAATGCTCGCAGCCCGTAATACCCCTACCGTAATAAACTTAAAAATACCGTAATATAAATAGAGAATCTAAGAGTTAAGTACTTTTACTTATACTTTTACTTATACCCTTATTTATATCCTTATTTATACCCTTATTAGAGAAGATTCCGATGGTATTTTTACTTTATATTTATATTATTAACGGAAGTATTAATTATAATATTACCCGTATAAATATTATAAATAAACTATATAATAAAGTTTTTAAATTCTTTATATAATTTTTATATTAATAATAAAATATATATAATTAACGGTATTTATTATATTTATTATTATAAATTATAAAAAACCGGACTTTAAACTTTGAAAGTATTAAAGTAATTTAATAAATTAAATAAATAAATAGTTAAGAAAATATTTAATTTATAGTCTTATTTATTACGTATAAAGGTAAATTATAAATAATATTTTTAAATACTTTATTCTTTTCTTTTATAATTTTTATTATTAATTTTTCATTTTTTAAATATATTTATTCATTTTTTTTATTTAATGTTTAATTTTTAATATATAAGCTTTATTATAAATTATTAATCTTAAAATATTTACTAAATTTATAAAGAATTAAATTGTTTTTTTTAGATTATAAGCTTAACGTTTTATATAATATATTAATAACTTAAATATCGCTTTTATAAAAATAAAAATAAATTATAATTAAAGTTACTTATATATAATTATATAAATGAAATTAAGATTAAGTTATTATTATTAATTTATTATAATATTAATTAAAAGTATAAAGTAATAATTATTTAAGTTATTATTTAATTAATTAAGAATAAAAAATATAGGATTATTTTAAATTATTATACCCCTTTAAGCTTTAATATTTTAACGTATAACTATATATAACTTATTTCATTTATATCCGTAATAAATGTTTATTATATTTTAATATTATTATATTATTTAATATAAGTTATCCTTTAATTTATAATTTTATTTATTTACTTAAGAATCTTTATAATTAATATATAATTTATATTATTAATAAATCAAATATATAAAATGTAAAGTAAATTAAAAATTAATAAGAAAAGGAAATTAATTAAAAATTTAAAATATTATTATAATAAGTTTATTTATATATTTTAATTATATAGCTTTAATAATTAATTTATTTAAATATTATAATTAAGGTATTGAAACCTTATAATACGGGTAAAGTAATTAAGGATACGTAATTTTTATTATATAACTTAAAGAGTTTTTAACGATAAATTTATGTACGGTATCGTTTTAAAGGATTTTTATTAAAGTATTAATTATTTTAAAAAAGATAATATTTAAGTATTCTTTCGGCTTTATAATTTGGGATTATAATTATAATAATATTATTTTAATTAAATATAAATATATAAGTAATTTGATTGATTAATTGATTGATTTATACTACGGATCTAGCTAAGCTAATTCCGGCGTTCCCTAATACTCGGCCATTTAGCCTTATTAATAACCGTAAAAAACCCGATATCTATAATATCAGGAATAAAAACCGGTATCCACCCAGCCTTTACTCTCGTCTTAAGGGCTAAGAGCATCCACGGCCGTCCAGAGAGTAGGAATCTATTCGTACGCCCTTTCCAAGAAAACCCATAATACCACGACCGAATCCACCTAAGGGTTGCCCCTGGACCTGTTGCTCTTCCGTCACCCCACGGTATAAGTAATTTATTATTAACCGCTTAATATATAAGGATAACTATTATTATATTAAGGAATTAATTTATATTTAAGTTAAAAAGAATATAAAAATTATAAAAGTATTTAATATAAAATAAATACGTATATAAAAATAAATATGAATATTAAAAAGTTAATATTAAAAAATAAATAAATTAAGGTTAAGAGTAAAGCTATTTATTATTTAAAATTATAATAATAATTATAATAAACGTATTATATTTTATATAATTTAATAAATAAAATTAAAAATTAACTATAAATAACTTAAAAAAATATATTATTTTTTATCCGGGGTTAAAAATAATTAATATTAAACTTTTTTTAATTATATAAAAGCTTAACGTATATAAATAAATAAATAAATAAACGTTAGATAAAAAATCGCAAATAAATTATTATTTAATTTATTTAATCTTTAAAATAAAATAATAAATATCCGTTAATATTTTAAGTATTAAAATTTTAAATATATAATTATAAAATATATTAATACGATAAAATATTTAATATTTATGGAAAAATATAATAAAATATATAATTAAAAAAATATATAATTAAGGAAAAAATTTAATATAAAACTTAAAATATTAAATATAATAAGAAAACTTAAAAACCGATTAAATTAAAAATAATATTTATAATAAATAAAAAAAAATATAAAAATAATGCTTAAAAAGTTAATTAAGGAAACGTTTTAATATTAAAGTTTATATAAAAATAAAAACATGTTAAAATAAAGAAAATATAAAAGTAAAAAAAAAGTAAAAAAGTTAATTAAAAAATCATAAAAATAAATTAAATAACCTTAAAAACTTTATTAATTATTAAAAAAACTTAAAAAAATTATTAAGAAAACAAAATAAATATATTTTTAATTTATATTTTATTATTTATATTTTTATAAAAGTTTAAAAGTTAATTAAGTATAAAAAAAAAATAAAATAAAAAGTTAAAACTTATTTTAAAATTCCTTTAATTAAAAATATTTAATGAGTTAAAATCTTAATAAAAGTAGTTTTTTCCTTTATCGGAAATTAATTTAAATTAATCTTATTTATTTTAATTTAAAATAATTTAAAAAATTATATAAAATAAATAATTAGAATAATTACCTAATTAAAATAAATAAAGTTAAAAATCTTAATAAAATATTAAAAAGATTCTTTTTAATAATAATATTTTATTTACTTTATATATTAAAAAATTAATCCTTTAAATATATAATATTACCGTTTTTATATATAAATAAAATGGATAACTTTAACAAAAGTTTTAATATATATTTACTTAAATATTAAGCTACTTATTTAATTAAATTATTAATTATATATATTATATACATTTATTCTTATAAGCTTAAGAAATTTTTTAAAAATTATTAAAATTAAATTAATTAAAATTTAAATAAAAAACTTTATTAATAATATTTATTTTCTAATTTATAATATATTAATTTATATAAATTATTTAAAGTTAAAATAAGCTTATAAGGTTTACTTATAATAAAAAAAATATACAATACTTAATATATATTATATAAATATAAATTTATTTATATAATTAAAAGCTTAAAATTATATAATATAAAAATTATAATAAATTTAAGTAAAGTTATAATAAATTAAAAATTAATATTAAAGTTCTTAACCTTTATATTAAAAAAACTGGATTAAAAGAATTATATAAAAAAGGTTTAAAAAAATTATTTTATAAAAGAAAAACCTTATTTATTTTATAATATTAATATAAAGAGTTACTTTATAAAAAGTTAAAACGGTTTATTAAATAATAATAAAATTAGTTATAATATATGTAAAAATTATTTAATATACGTTTAAAGATACCCTTAAATATAAGAAAAAAGTTATTTAATAATTATAAAAAATTTAAAATTAATACTTAAAAGTAATTAGTAATATTTATAAAATAACCTTTATCCCTGTATTAAAATCTGAAGTTTTTATATTATTAATTTAATTATTTTTTAATTAAATAATTATTTAAATAAAACTTAAAAGAAATATATATCCGGTTTTATTAATAAATATATCCGCCGGAACTTTAAAAAGTCTTAAATAAAAAAAAAAATTAAAATAAATTAAAAACAAAGTTATTTTAATTTATATTTAAAAATTATTATAAATATATATAAAATATTATTTAATAAGAAAAAAACGGAAATTAAAAAATTATAAAGATAAAAATAATAATAATTATTATATAAAATATAATATAAAAAACTAAACGTTAACGTAAATATAAAAAAAATAATCTTTTAAAAACGGTAATATTTAATCTTAAATAATAAAAAAATTATTAATAAGTTTTTTTAACGTTATCAAGTTTTTAAGAAAATTAATAATATATTAATAATTTAATTCCGGCTAAAAAAAAATAACTTAATTTACTTTTTTTATTATATATATTAATAATTAAACGAATATTAATTATATATATAAATAAAGGAAATAGAATATATATATATATTTATTTTTTATTTATTATTTATAGAAATTAAAATTAAGTTAATTAAAAAACGGGAATTAATAATTATTATTAAATATTAAATATAAAAAAGGATATTAAAATAATTATTAAATTTTTAATAATTAAATGTCATATTACAATTTAATTTAAGTAATAAAAGAAAAAAATTATTAAAGATTTCTTTAAAAAGTTATATTATTAATCTTAAAATAAAAGATATAATAAAAAAATTATAATTAATAAAAATTATAATTTATTATTAATATTAAAATAATATAAAAAGAATTAATATAAATAATAATAACGTTGATTATAAAAAACGTTATATATAATTAAAAAGTTAATAACATACGTATTAATAAGGATATTTAAAAATATTAATTAAAATATAATATAAAATAAACTTATAAGGAAATAAAAAAGAAATAAATTTAAAAATAACTTTTAAAAGAACTTAATTATAATATTATAGGTTTTTAAAAAAAAAACGTATAAATAAGTTAGTACTTTTTATATAAATATTAATATTCTTAATTGTTTAAAATAAAAATAAAAATTAAATAAATACCGGTTTTTAATCTTAATATTATAAGTATTAAATTTTTATAATTATTAATAAAACTCAAGAATTAATTATTAAAGAACGTTAAAATTAATTTAATTAAATCTATAATATAAATTAATGAATTGAATTAATTAAAATTAAAAGTTTATAACCCGATTATATTATTATAAAAAGGATATTATTAAATGTTTTTAATAATATTTTTTTTTTAATTAAAAAATAAAGATTTAATAAAAAATTAAATAAAAATTATTAAAGTTTTTATTAATATTTATATAATTAAAAAATAAAAAAAAAAAAATATATAATAAGCTTATTTTTATTTAACGTTATAAAGGCATTTAATAAAATAAGTTATTGAAAATTATTTATAAAGTTTTAAAAGAAAAAAACTTATTATTTATTTTTAATTAAATAAAGGGCTTCTTAATAAAAGAATAAATATTAATTAACCTTAATTAAAGAATAAGTTTAAAACGATTAATTATAATTAATTTTATTTTATTAAATTTTTTTATTTATTTAATAAGTTATTAATTTAAATAATTATACTTTACGGGATATATATTAATCGTAAATATAATATATATAATAAATAATAAATAATCCGTCCTTGACAAAAAAAAAAGATAAAATATTAATATTTTATTTAAAATATTAATATTAATCCTATATATAATAAGTATAATATATATATATATATATTATATTTTTATAATATCTTTATAAATAATATTAAAATATATATTTTTATATATATATATATATTTTTAATATATATTATAAAATTATTTTAAATAAAATATTATTTTTAAATAACGATAATATCGGTATATATATAAAGGATAAAAATTAAGTTTATTTAAGATAAATTAATTTTACGTAATTATTTAAGTTTCCATTAAACGGGAATATTAATTAATTATTTAAAGATAATTTTCTTAAAAGGATATTTTATACGTTATAAAATTAATTATATTAATTATTATTTTAATTATTTTATATTAAGAATTTATAAAATAAATATTATATTATAAAATATTATACGTAATTTGTATTTTTAAATAAACTTTTATACGTTATTTAAATCTTTAATATTATATTATAAATCGTTTTTTAAGTTTTAATTTTTTTATTAAATAAAGTAATTTCTTATAAAATTACGTTTATATTAAAAAGTTTTTTTAGTTAACTTTTTTAATAAAAACGGATAAAAAATTATTAATTATTATATAATAATATAAATTAAAACCAAATAAAAAAATTAAATTTAAGTTAAATAATAATAAATATTAAATAAAAATTTAATTATATTGGGATATTAAATTAATATAATAAATTCTTAATACGTTTAATAACTTAAAATAAATTTATATATTATTAATATATTATTTTATTACTTAATATTATTAAAAAAATTTTATAAATTTTATAAAAAAATAATATTATAAAGTTATTAATTTTTATATTTTTTAATATATTTTTTATCGTAATAATATTTTTATAGAATTAATAACTTTTCTTTTCTTTATTAATTAAGTTTTTATACGTAATATTAAAGTCTAAGATTAATATTAAAAGTATAAAAATCTTAAAGAAAAAAAAAGCTTTTAATTGGGACGAAAATATTATATATAAAGATTTCTTATCCTTTAGAACTTTTTCATTTATTATCTATCTTTTATTAATTTATATATAATATTACCGAATCGTACCGTTTTCCTACGTTATATATTCCGGCCTTAAATAATAAATAATTTTTATTTACGTTTCCTGGAAACGACGATAATAGTAATATAATTATTATAAAAATAACGTTAATACTTAAGCTATAAAAGTATTAATATTTTCTTGTTTTTAACCTATTAAGAAAAAGAAAAGCATAGAGAATATAAGAAAACTTATTTATATTATTTATATAAAAGAAATTAAATATTAAAAATTTAAATCCGAAAAGTTATAAAGATTAATATTATAAATCTTTGTTTATATTATAAATTTAACTTTATTGATTTCGGTATTTTATAATATATAACGTATTAACCGTATTATCAATGAAATTTAACTTAATAAAATGAAAACGGTATTTATAAATTTTTACTATACTTTTACCGGAAAATAAATAATATTAATTACTTGATAAATACTTATATTCTTATTATAATATATATTTTATATATTATTAAGTTTAAACCTTTTCTAAGTTTTTTTTTTATCCCTTAACTTTTATAAATATATTTTATTTAATTTCTTTATTTAAACCATTTTAAGCTATTATATAAATACTTTTCTTAATTCCCGGGGTACTATACGGCGCGTATTATTTTATTATATATATTATTAAATATTAAGTATTAAAAAAAATTATCACCTTAAATTAAGTTAAGATTTATTTTATTTAAACTGGTTTAAATTAAACCGGCTTAAATTAAAGTAATACGGTTTAATGCTTACTGCTCCCAGGCCTTCGGCTACGTTACCGTTCTGGGATTAGTGGGTTAATACCTACTTACCTTCACAGATAAACCTATATTATAGATACCTTTATAATTATTATTCCGTTTATAACTCGACCTTATATCAGTTCCTTAATTAAACAATAGCTATCCTTATATGTAAAGAGGTTGGTTATAAGCCTTTCATACTCTTATACTTTATTGAAAACAATATTATTAAAGTGGTATAACGTATACTTTAATCAATAAGTCAGCCAGATAATTAATAAGCCGTATAATAAACACGTATTACGAGCCTATAAGACGTCAGCAGCTATAGGAACCAAGAGTAAAGATCCCTATAGACCGGAATGGTTAATAACTGGATAAACGGTCAATATTGGTAATCATAAAGTTAATAAAACTTAAAATAAAAACGAAGATAGGAAAAAACAAAAAAATTAAGTTAAGAGAAGAACGTTTAAAACGATACCGTAAATAGGCTTATCGTTAAAAATCCTTTAATGAAGCCGTATAACGAATACGCCCTTAATAACCCTGCCCGTAATATAAGGTTAAAATTAATCCTTTAATTATTTTTTACCTTAAAAAATCCTTTAATATATCGATATATTATAAGCTTATAAGACGTTAATAGCTATAGTAATAACATTTATGGGGCGGAATAATTAATTATTAAGTAACGTTAAAACTGATAATAATAAATCGGGATAGATAAAGCGGAGTAAAAGGTGAATTATAAAGAAAAATATCCAAGTGAATACCGCAGATAAGCCTATTATTAATAAGTCCTTAAGCCGTATAACGAGAACACGTAGTAAGTTTACTATAATAATATTTGATTTCTTAATCAATAATAAAATAAATCTCCTTAACTTTATAAATTCCTTGGTAGTTATATTATTACGCTATAAGCACAAAAGACGTTAATAGCTATAGGGCCCTTAATAGGGTAGTTTATAGGCCGGAATAACTGATAACTGGATAAACGGGTAATATTAATAATAATACGGGTAAGCGTAATATTATAGGTATAGTAAGCGGTAGATATCTATTTCTATAAGTACGGCGACGGTATTAAGGGTAAAAGCCACCTTTATAACTTCGGCTTACCTATAGGGGTAAAAGCCACTCAATCGATTTACTTATAAATAAAATATTTCGTTAATCGCTTTAATTCATTGGCGTCCTGTAATAGCCTTATATTAAACCCCTTTTTAACAGAATATATATAACTCGGCTTTACCCCGGAGATTACTTTCATTGACTTAATTGAAGTTAATCTTCTTACCTTTTTTAATCAATTTTTTAGGAGCTTTTTTGTTAATACCCGGGTTGCTCGGCCTTCACCACTTAACCACCACGTTTACTAAAGGTAATATCAATATACTCGCAAATTCTTTAAGGTTATACCCAGGTCCGATAAGGAGGATTTTAATATAAGAGGCTCGCAGGAGTTCACCGTCGTAGAGGGAGGGGTAGTATTACGGTTTTATGCTTACTGCTCCCAGGCCTTCGGCTATATTACCGTTCTAGGACTAGTGGCTTGGCACCCACTTACATTTATGGATAGACCTGTACCATAAACACCCTTATAGCTATGATTCCGTTCAAAGCTCGACCTTATATCAGTTCCCTGATATAAAGGATTAATATTACTATTAATTATATTATCTTCTCTTTTAATAAAGTTTTATATTTATATATTTAGGTTTAAATTACCTTAAATCGGATATTACTTATTTTAATTATTTATAATAAGTAAATTAACAATAAAACGTTATATATTAATGAAAGATTTTATTCGGTATAATAAGTAAATAAATAAAGGTATAATATAAAATAAACTTATAAAGGGTAAATAATAAAGGATAAAAGCCTATAAAAAGTATAGTTATTATAAAATATAAATAGTTTATTATGGCGATAACGTAATTACTTATAAAGTTATCCCGTAAATTTATTTCTTAATAAGGGAACAACAGAGGTTTTATAAAGGTTGTTTTTACTTTAATAAATTAAGTTTTATAACTATTAATATAATTAATATATTATACTATAAAAATATTGAAATATTATAATTAAATATATAATATAAATATATTAAATGTAAACAAGGTAGGAATACCACCGGAATCCTCTCCGGTAAGGGTGTAGGTAAGGGTGTAGGTAAGGGTATAAGTAAGGGTATAAATAAAGGTATTTAAGTCTTAGATTCTCTATCTATATTATAGTGTTAAATATCCTTTCGATAGAAGATGGCGATGAATAAAGGGATCCTAAAGGTCCAAAACGATACGTATACGTATAGCTTAAACGACAGTAAAGTTAATACCTTAATTACGATAAGTATAATTAAAGTAATAATTAAAAATGAAGGAGTATATAAGTAAGTAATTTATATTAATAAAAGCAACGGGGAATCTTATAAACGACATAATAATAACGCGATAAATAATTATTAAATTAAATAAGGGAATTAAAATTAACGAAATACACGTAAAAAAACGTATAAAACATATAAAAAGGAAATAAGTAAAAAGGGCGTTAAGGAGATTAAGGCGGTAATAACGGCGGAGAGAAAAAATAGCGATTATATATAAAACGGAGGTAATATTAATAATATTAAAAGTAGATAAAATAAAAACGAAGAAAATAAAAATAATAAACCTATAAATAATTAAAAATAAAGAATAAAAAAAATAATACGTTAACCGTATAAAAGAATTAAAATAAAAGAAAAAATAATAAAACCTTAAATAAGCTACTTATAATAAAGTCAACGGCTCTTACGCTAAAGATTTAACCGATACTATCAACAAAATTGTGAAAAATAAAAGAATTCTATAAGAAAATAAAGGTAAAATAAAAAAAAATATAAATAATTAAAGGGAACTTAAAGGGTAATAATAAAAATACCAATAATAAACGAAAATAAAAATTAGAATATAAATATACGGAGGGAAAAAACGGTAACGGGAACTTTTTAAATAAAAGAAACTTAAGTAATAAAAATTATAAAAAAAATATATAATAAATAAAAAAAGACGGTACGGATTTAGAAAAAAAACAATAACGTTAAAAAAAATAAAAATAATAATAATCCGTTTGATAATTAAAGAAAAAAAAGGATATTATTATAAAAATCAACTTTTATAGTTTATAAAAACGTTTAAAATAACGGAAGAATTATTAATAAAGTAAATTATTATTATATATAAATTATAAAATGAAGATATTTTTTAATATAAAGTCCTTAAAGGTAAAAGAAAGATTAAAAGAGTTAAAAATATAAATTAATAAAAGTAAATTTAAGATAATAAAAATATTAAAATAATTATTTATTATTACAAGAAATAAAATATATTTAACATACTTTATAAAAGTAAAGAAAAAGCTTGTTTTAAAATATATAAAGAAAGAAAATATAATCTTTTATTTTAAATTAAAGGTTATTAATTATAAACTTCTTTTAATAATAAAAAGGTTAACTACCTTAAGATATATAAAAAGGTATTTTAAGGTTATAGTAAACGTAACGTTAATAAAAATATATAACGATATTTTAAATAAAGTAATTATTAAGGGAATTTTTTTAAATTAACTTAATTATAAAAAAAAAAAAAATGGCGGATATTTATTAATATTTTAAGTATTAAGAATACAAGTATATTGTTATAAAAGACCCTAATAATATAAAGTATATAATATATATAAAAAAATAAATACGTATAAATACGCAAACTTAATAAATAAGGGTTTTATTAAAAACGTATAAAGATATATTATATACGGGAAGGATAAATACCGGTATAGAACCTAAAATACTTTATAAAGATTAAGGAACTTAAATATAAAATGAATAAAATAATTATTGAAATTTAATAATATAATTTATATAAATTTAAAATAATAAATTAATTAAAAATAATCTTAAAATAAAAATAAAGTTAATTAAATAAAAACGGATAAAAAACAGTAACGGACAACGTAAAAAAAAAGCTTATTATAATATTAATTTTAAATCCGGCCGTCTTAAGTTAATAATGGTATCTATAACGAAACCGGAATAAATAAGATTTAACTTTAATAAAAAGTTATTAAATAAAAATGAATAAAGAAACCTTAATAAAACTTAATATATAGTATATTAATATTTTTAAAAATAATATAATATAACGTATAAAAAAAAAGAAATAAAATAATATTATTAATATCTAAATTTAAGGAAATAGAGAATATTAATATTATAATAATATAAACATTTTCATTTAGCCTATATATATAATTTTTAATTAACCCAGATAAAAGGTTTTATTTAACGTTTAAGGAAATAAGAAGATTAAAACGTACTTTTCTATAAATAAGAAATTAAAAATAAATGATTAAGATGTTATTTATTATAATATAAATTTATATATGCTTTAAATTACATAAAAGGGAATATAAAAAGCAATTTAAATGTTTATAAAATATATAATCCGTTATTAATCAATAAAATAAAACTTTTTACAATATTATTATTTAAAAATATTATATTTATACTTAATAAATATATTATATTAAGAAACTTTGACCTTTATTATAATATATAGAATAAAAAAACTATATAATTAATTATACGGAATTAAAAGAATTATTAATAATTATAATAAAATTTAATTTTTCATTATTAATATTATAAAATATTATAACGTAAAAGAATTAAAGATTTAAAATAATAATTAAGTTAGCGTTTAATATAAAAAGAACTATTAATATAATAATAACGTATAAACCTTAAGAAAACTTAAAATATAACTTAAATTATATATTAATATAAATTATTTTAAATTGAATAATTAATATAATATCGTTAATATTAATAGAAAAAACGTAAAAAACGGTTAAGGAAATTAAGGTATATATAAAGGTAAAGGAAATAATAACTTAATTCATAATATTTCCTTGATTAAATAATAAAGATTAAATTAACCTTTTTATAAAATAAATAATAAAAGCGTTAAATAAAATAATTAATATAACGGTTTTAATGATAAAATTATCTTAAAAAGTTAAGATTTATTAAAATGAAATTAATTAAATAAATTATTAAAAATAGGAATTAAGAAATACTTATATAATTAAAAAATCTTAAAAAGAGAAAAAAAAAAATTATTAAAAAAGTTAAATAAATATATTTATAATTACTAATTTATAGTTTAAATATTTTTTCCCGTATAATATAAAAGTTAATGAAATATAATAGAGAATAAAGTAAAAAGCTTAAATTTATCTTTAAATGCCCATTTTTTATAAAATCTAATAATATAATAATTAATATATTTGATTGATTGATTGATTGATTTATACTACGGGCCTAGCTAAGCTAATTCCGGCGTTCCTTAATACGTAGCCTTTTAACCTTATTAATAACCGTAAAAATTTAATACTTATAACGTTAAAGCAAAAACCAGTATTTATTAGGCCTCCACCCTTTATCCTTTAAGGTAAAGGATATTAACGGTTATCCAGAAAATAATAATTTATTTATATACTTTTTATATTTTACCTCCTTTAAGAAAATCCGTAATATTATAATTATATCCTTATAGGGATTATTTTTAAGCTTATTACTCTTCTGTACCTTTATATATTTATATTATTTTAATTTTATATAATACCTTTAAATATCTTTATTAATATTTATACGTTTAATATATACTTTTTTATATTATTATCGCCGTTAATTCCTTTAAAGATTTTTAATAAGCGTTTATTATTATATCCTTATAATTATAAAAGATACTTTCCGGTTTATATAATTAATATAACCGGTTTCCGCTCTTCTTTTTCTTCCTTAATTAATAACGGGCCTTTTCTATAAGGTTTTTAATAACCTTATTTATTTCTATAATAAGGTTAAACTATAATAATAGTCCGGTAAATATTATAAACTTAATAATTACCCGGATATTTTACTTTATAAATAATATTTAATAATAATTATGAATATTAACTTTTATAATAAGTTTTAATTTAATTTTTATAAATAATAAATAAGAAATAAGAACGTATACGGTATCCTGCTTTTTTTATCCGTATTTATATCCGGCGTTTATCCGACCTTCGGTATATATAGTAAATAAAAAGTAAATTAAACCGTTTTTACTTATCCGGAATTAAATTATTAATATATTATTACCTTTTTTTATAATATTATAATAACGGAAATACTTATTAATAATTTTTTTATTATTAAGAGTTAAATAGTAATAACCTTAAGGTATAGAATCCCTATATTTCCGTTAACGCTTAGTTTATTTTATTATAATTTATAAGGTAATCGTTATAGTTTTTATTTTTTAAATCCTTTTAATTTCGGTTTTTCTTACGTTTAACGGGAATTTATATCCGCTTAAGCTGGCCTTTAGGATACCGGTAAAATTAACCTCCTTTTTAACTTATTTTTATTTTATTTTAATAAGAAAGGAAATAAATATCTTTAATTTACTCTTTTTAACTTTAAGCTTATTAAGATTCTAATGGATCCGCCCGTTTCTTATTATCGTAATTAAGTATATATATTTCTTTAATTTTACTTAAACAACTATTTAATCCAATAAAACCTTAATCGGTAATATAAAAACCTTAGACTTTAATACCGGGATAAAGGTTACTTTATAGGTATTATTAATTACTTTTAAATACCAATTTTGGACTTTCTATAATATTTAAATAAACTTTTTCTTATATCCCGGAATATTTTTAAATATATATTAAATAATTATAACGTATATTATAATTAACTTTTTTATAGTTTAATAGATAGTCCGGGCCTTCTATAACGTAACTTTTTATATTAATACGGCAAAATAAATAAGGTTTTTTTCCTATAAAGTTATTTTTTTTAAAATTTTTCTTATATAATTTTTTTAATTAAGCTTTTTATTTACTTAAAGGTTAAGGATTTTAATACTGGTATCCGGTTTTACCGTAATTTTACCTAAGTTTATTATAATTATTATATCGTATAGCCTTGGGCTCTTAATTATATAAATAAGTTTATACTTATATAGCATAAATTAAGCCTTATAAGTTTTTATTTACTGAAAATAAACTTTATAAACCTATTTGAATTTTAGATAATTTATATATATAGAAATATTATAAGTTAAGAAGTAAATATTATTAATAAAGTTTTTAACTTAAACTTTTTATTTTAACTTAATAAACTCCTTAATTAATAAATTATTAAAAAATAAGAATAATATAAAAAAAAAAAAAATTTTTTAAGGAATTTCCGTTATAACGGGCTTTATTGAGCTTATCTTTTATCTTAAGTTAATTAATATAACTTAATCGTTTAAGAAACTCTTTATTTATTTAATTAAGAAGGGTAATATCTTTTTCTTCCTTAAATTATATAGTAACCTTTAATAATTTGCTTTATTAAAAATATTTCTAATATTAAAAAAAAGAAGATTCATAATATACTTTTTCTTATAACCTTATATTATATATACGCCGTTAATTAATCCTTTAAGGGCTATTTTTAATCATTAACCTCTTTTTACTTTTATTTATTAATCGGGGAGAAGTTTATAATTCTCTATATAGTTATTAAGGATCCTTATTATTATTATTTTTAAGGTTTTTTTTAATATATATAAGAATATAATAAATCTATAAGACTTTACCTTAAAGTAATTTAACTTAATAAGCTTTTTAAGGATAATTATCTTTACCTCCTTAAACTTATATAAGTAGTAATTAACGTCGAAATATGCTTAAAAAGGTAAATAAAAACCTTTTTAAATAGTAAGGTTATTATTATTAAGAATCTATTGGGAATTTTATTTGGTCCCAGGGCTTTATTTTTCTTCGGTTTATTAATTGCTTTGGTTATTATATCTTATATTATTATTTTATTTATTAATACGGGGTTAAAATACGTAACGTTATTAATATTGTTTAAGTTAACTTTTAGCGGAAAGGGGAAAAATACCTTTTTAAGGGCCTTAATTTTACCGTTAAAGGTATTAATTAATATATTATTAAGTTTCTTAAAAGGCGGGAATTTAAAAATAAACTTTAATTTCTTATTTTATTCTTTATTATACTTCGTTAATTTTTAAATATTATAAAGTAAAATTATTAAATTATATACTATAGATTAAAAGTATATTTACTTAGCCTTTTAAATTATTTTTCTTTTTTTTTCTTAAGTAACCCTTAATTAATTAAGTATCTCTTAATTCCTATACTTAAAAGCTTATTTAATTAATTTTTTCGCCCTTATAATTATGGTTATATACCCTTTATTTTAATAGGTTTTAACTCTTTAAAAGGTTTCGTTATCAGGATAATATTATTAATTACTTTATTTAATACCTTTATTATTTACTTTATAAAAAGGTTAATCCGGTCTTTATTATTTAATTAAGGGAGGTCCATAAACTATATTATTATTTTTTCCGTTTTTATATAAACCTTTATTTCCTTAACTATTTTTTACGCTTTCCTTACTGGTAATAATATAATCGTATTAACAGTTTAATTTAAGGTTATTTATATTGGTATATAATTTAAGTTATATTTTAAGTCCTTTTATAGCTTATATATTACGACCGTACCGGCAACCCCTTCCGTATTAAAAATTAGATTAATCGTTATTTTAAACTTATGATTCTTTTACGTGATAGTCTTTTATAATATTAATAATAAAAAATTAATTTAAGTAATAACTATTAATAAATTATCCAATTTAACGTAATTTATTATACGTTTTTCTTTATTTTACATATAGTAATATAAATTAAAGTCTTTAAGTAATATATATTTATTTGGAATAATTAAAACCTTTTTAAATAACGGTATTATAAAAGGTTTTTCTTTATTAATTAACGGCGGGTTATATATATTATAAATATTAAGGTCGCCCTTTAAATCCCCTTCTTTTATAATATAAAGTATATAAAGGTTTTTATTATAATAAATAATATCTTAGTTATTTATATTAAGCCGCTTATTTATAAAAAGTATATTTTAATTATTTTATTGCCCTTAAAAATTAAATAAAACCTTTTTTTCCGGGTTAATAAATAAGTATATATATAAGTTATATAATAATTCCTATATTATTATAACGTTAATATTTTTAATTCTTTAAACTTAAATATTAATATTATAACTTTAATTCCCTTATTATAAACGTTATATTATATTATTCTTAAAAACGTTAATATATTATATATTAACCTTTATAAAGGCTTCCTTTTTTATACTTATTTAAGATACGGATTTCTTATTAAAGTTAAACGTTTTTTAATTTAATACCTTCTTAATTATTATTAAAGATATAAGACGGTTAATTTTTAAAGTTAGGATTATAAAGAATTTTTTCTTTTTTACCGTTATTTATTTTTTATTATTTAATTAATTAAGCTTATATTTTAAGGCTACCTTTAATTAATTTATTGGATTAATTTTATACGTATTATACCGTTGGATTTTCACGGTTATCCGGGTTTTCTTACGTTTAATTTCCTTAACTTTTATTATATATTTAGAATCTTATATTGGGTATCCCTTTTTATTATACGTAATATATTTAAGCGTACCCTTTATAAGCCTTTTAATTATTAACTTTATATATTTATAAATATCGTAACCTTTAACGTAAACCGTATACTTTATAATATTAAGGTATTTTATAATAATATATTTATAATTTTAATATTTAAAATATTAATAAATATTAACCGCCTTATCTTATAATTAAATTATCTTAAGAAATCCCTTTTTAATAATCCTTTTATTTAAAACGTTATTATATGTCTTTATTAACGTTACGCTTAATATAACGGTAAAATATTTTTTTTATATATTTTAAGGAGTTAAATCTTTTTATTACCGGCGGAAGCTTATAGTTAATAATCTTAAGCCTTAAACAAAAAACCGTATTCTCCCTTTTTATACTTTTTAACGTAGCCTTTTTTTGGCTTCTTTAAAACATAATAAATATATTTTATTTATTATGACGATAAATAATTACTTTAAAACTTTAATTAATTTATATTTTCTTTTATTAATTTAAGCTTTAAATTTTTTTAAGCTTTTTTTATTTTTAAAAACATTATATTAAGGAAAATATTTTTACTTTATAGCTTATATACCGTAATAATCTATTTTATTAATAATTCCGTCGTTATTTTAAAAGTTTTTATTAATTATAATAAATTTATTTTTACTATTATATTTCTTTCCTTATTATTAAATAGGCGGACCGTTATTATTTTCATTTTCTTTAATATAGCCGTTTTTTCTTCCGTTATTTTTTATATTTTTTATTATAAGTACCCTTTTTATTATTTTCATTATTTAACTTTTTTTTTTTATTTAAAAGGCCGCTATTTTCGTACTTTTACTTTATATATTTAACCTTAAACCGCCGTCTTTATCCTTTATTAATGTTTTTATTGCCGCCCTTAAAGAGCCCTATAGTTACTCCGTTTCCCTTAATTTTACCCCTACCTTTATATAAAAGTCCTTTATGCCTTTTAACTTAATCTATAATATCGGTTAAATTTCTAATGTAATATCTTTTTATTTTATTATAAGGAGTCCTTCTAAGGCCTTTATTATTTTCTTTATTGTTTTTTCGCTTTTACTTACCGGGCGATATATTATCTCCGTTTTTTACCTTTAATCCCTTAAGGTTTTATCCTCCTTATTAACTTTATTTCTCTTTTATATACCCTTAATAATACTTTTATTATAGTCTTCCTGCCTTTTCCTTCCGCTTATACTTTTTACCGTTAATATTATACCGGCCTTTTTACCCCCTTATTTACCTATTACCTCCGTATTATTATTATACGTTTTATACGCTTTAATATACGTATTTTATTAACTTTAATTCCTTTATTTATTTTAAGCGTTATCCGGCTTATTATTATTATATTACCCGTACGTATTATCGCCGTTTTTATTAATATAAATTATTTACCCGTTTATTACCTTATTCTTAATTATTATACCACTTTTACTTATCGTATTTAATATACTTCTCTTATTATTATTAGAGCTATACGTGTACGCATCGTTTTAAACCTTTAAGGTCCCTTTATTCATCGCTATTTCTTTCTTTTATAATTAATATATTTAATGGTAAGATTAAGGCCCTTAAAAAAGCTTTTTTCCCTTTTTATTAAACGTTAATATAATGGAAATTAAAGAAGTTATATACTTCAACCCGGTAAATATTAATAAAAAAGTAACCTTAAAAATAATAATTTAAAGTAATTAATAAGTTAAAGAAAAACAAAACATTTAAATTAAACGGAATTCTAAATAAATTTTTATTAATAATGATGTTATTATTTAAAAAGATTTTTAATTATTTATTTTAAGCTTATTTTAAAATGGATTCTTTTTATAAATTTAAGGAAATTAAAATAATTATGTTTTAAAAGTCAACTAAGTTAAATTATTTAAATATGAAAACTTGATTGATTGATTGATTGACTGATTTATATTACGGATTTAGTTAAGTTAATTCCGGCGTTCCTTAATAGTCGGTTAATAAGCCTTATTAATAACTATAAAAACCTGATATCTATAACGTTAAAATTAAAAACCGGTGTTTACTTAACCTTTATTTTCATCCCCAAGGATAATGAACGTTTATAACTATTTAAAGAATAATAATTTATTTATATATCTTTTCTAAGAACACCTATAATATTACGATTAAGTTTTCTTAAAGGTTACCTTTAAATTTATTATTTTTTTAGTTCTTCGCGGATTTATTTCATATTAATATTTTAAGTAATATTTTTAAATACTTTTACCAATATATACGTTATTAATATCTTAATCGTAATTACCTTTTTACCTTATTATTACGGTTATTTCTTTTAAAATTTTTAATAAATATCCGTTATTATATTTTTCCAATTATGATATATACTCTCCGATTTATATAATTACCATAATTAGTAATTACCCTTCCTTTTCCTTCTTAACCGGTAACGGGTTTTCTTTATAAGGTCTTTAATAATTTTATTTATTTTATTAATCAAACTAAATTAAAGTAATAAGCTTATAGATATTATAAATCTTACAGCCGCTTAAATACCTTATTTTATAAAGAGTATCTTACGGTAATCGCTTATTCCAGCTTTTTTAATTAATCTTATTTTAAGCTTTAAAGATAATAAATATAAAATAAATACGTAAGCCGTATCTTATTTCCTTTATCCGTATTCATAATTAACGTTTATCCGGTTATTAACGTATAAAATAAAAAGGAAATAAATTAATCCGTTTTTATTTATCTGGAGTTAAATTATTAACGTATTATTATTTTTCCTTATAATCCCGTAATGGCGGAGGTATTTATTAATAATCTTTTTACTATTTAAAATAAGATATTACCGTTTTTAAGGGATTAATCCTTTATATTTATTTTAACGTTTCATTTATTACGTCCTGGTTTACTTAATAATAACCTTATCTTTACTTTTGTAACCCTTTTAACCTCTGTTCCTTTTATACCGGGTAATAATTTATACGTATTTATATTAATTTCTTAAATATAAATAAGATTAATCTCTTTTCTAACTTATTTTATATATATTTTAATAAAAGAAACAAACGTCTTTTAATCCCTTTTTATCCGAGACTCCTTAAAGTTTAAGTAGATACGCTTATTTTTTATTGATGTAAACGGATATATATTTTTCTTAAGTTTTATTTAAGCGATTTTTTAATAAAAAAGTTATTTAATCGGTAATATAAAAATTTTTAACTTTAATACCGGGATAAGGGTTATTTTATAAGTACCGTTAACTATTCTTAAGCATTAATTTTAGACCTTTTATAATTATTAAATAAGGTTTTTTTTTTATATTTAAAAGTATTTTTAAATATATATTAAATAATTATTATATACGTTATAGCCGGCTTTATTATTACTTAATAAACCGTTTTAGCCTTTTATAAAATAGTTTTTTACGTTAATATTATAAGGTAAATAAAACTTCTTTCTTATAATATTACTTTCTTTTAAATTTTTCTTATATAATCCTTTTACTTTAACTTTCTATTGATTTAAAAATTAAGGATTTTAATATTAACTTTTAATTTTATTATAACTTTACTTAAGTTTATTATAGTTTTTATATTATATAATTTCGGACTTTTAATTATATAAATAAATTTAGACTTATATAATATAAATTAAATATTATACGTTTTTATTTACCGTAAAGAAACCTGATAAACATATTTTAACTTTAAGTAATTTATATTATTCAACGTATTATAAGTTAGAAAATAAATATTATTAATAAAACTTTTTATTTAAATTTTTTATTTTAATTTTATTAACTTTTTAATTAACGGATTATTAAAAAAGAAGAATAAAACCGGAAAAATAAATAACTTTTATAATATTTCGGTTATAATTAATTTTATTAAATTTATGTTCTATTTTAAACTATTTAATATTACTTAATTGTTTAAAAACTTTTTATTTAATTTATAAAGAAAAACCATATTTTTTTATTTTATAAATTATAAAGTAATCTTTAATAACGTTTAAAGAAAAAAGGCTTATTATATACTTTTTCTTATAGCCTTATATTATATATACGTTATTAATTAAATTTTTTAAGGCCGTTTCCGTTGATCTTTTTCTTTTTATATTTATTTATTAATTAAGGAAAAGCCCGTATTCTTCCGTATAATTATTAAGGATTTTTACGATTAGTATTTTTAAGGTTTTCTTTAATATATAAAGGAATATGATTAATTTATAACTTTCTATTTTTAAGTAATTTAACTTAATTAACTTTTTAAAGATAATCATTTTAATTTCCTTAAATTTATAAAAGAAATAATTAACTTTAAGGTAAGCTTAAAATAAATAAATAAAGATTTCCTTTAATAATAATTTTATTATTAATAGGAATTTATTCAGAATTCCGTTTAATTTAAAAACTTTATTTTTCTTTAATTTATTAATTACATATATTATTATACTTAAGGTTATTTCCTTATTAATATTTACCGGATTACAGTATATAATTCAGTTAATATTTATTAAATCAGTATTTAATAAAGGGGGAAAGAAAGCCTTTTTAAGGGTTTTAATTTACCGTTAAAAATATTAATTATTATATTATCGGGTTCTATAAGAAACGGGCATTTAAAATTAAATTTAAGCTTTTTATTTTACTTTTTATTATACTTTATTAACTTTTATATTTTATAAAAGGAGACGGTTAAATTATAAATTATTAACCGGAAGTATATTTACTTAATTTTTTTTTAATAATTTCCTTTTTTTAAAGTTTTTTTTAATTATATAAGCGTTTCTTAATTTTTATATTTAATAATTTATTTAATTAGTATTTTTACTTTTATAGTTACTTTTATATATTTTTTATTTTCATAACTTTTAACTTTTTAAGACGGTTTTATTATCGGGATTACTATATTAATTATTTTATTTAACGTTTTTCTTATTTATTTTATAAAAAGGTTAATTTAATCCTTATTATTGAGTTAGGGAAGCTTTATTAATTACGTTGTTATCTCCTTTACTTTTATATATACTTTAATTTCTTTAACCGTTTTTAACGTTCTTTTTATTAAGGTTAATAATATTATATTAATTAATTCATTTAAAATTATTTATATTAATAAATAATTTAAGTTATATTTTAAATCTTTTCGAGGCTTATATACCGTTATTACGTTAATAATCCTTTCCGTATTAAACGTTAAATCAATTGTTATTTTAAATCCTTAATTTTTTATATTATAATACTTTAAGGTATTAATAATAAAAAATTAAACGTTATAATAATTATTAAATATTTC
Organism: Niebla homalea; assembly: GCA_019925105.1. Taxonomy (NCBI): domain Eukaryota; kingdom Fungi; phylum Ascomycota; class Lecanoromycetes; order Lecanorales; family Ramalinaceae; genus Niebla; species Niebla homalea. The sequence goes on from JAHGAU010000022.1 coordinate 701,601, forward strand.
TTTATTTTAATATAAATAATTGTATAGTTTTTTTTATGCTATATATTATAATAAAAATTAAGGTTTCTTAATAAAATATATTCGCCAGATAAGGATATCATATTTTTAAATAATAATATTATTATAAGTTTTGTTTTATTAGTTAATAACGGATTATATATATTATAAATATTTAAATCGCCCTTTATATTCCCTTCTCATATAATTTAGAGCGTATATAAACTTTCTTTATAATAAATAACGTTTTAAATATTTATATTTAATTTTTATGTATAAAGAAATACGTTCAAGTTATTTTATTTCCTTTAAACGTTAAAAAAATCCTTTATTTAAGTTAATTGAAAAGCATATATACAGGTTATATCATAATTTTTATGTTATTATAATATTAACGTTTTTTACTTTTTAAACTTAAATAATAATAATATTATCTTAACCGCTTTATTTTTTATATTATATTATATTATTTAAAACGACTGGAAGGACCATATGAGAAAGGTCCAAAAGAAGATGACTTCGCAGGAAAGGGGCCTTACTTGTCTTGCTACATCGACATGGGGAGCCACGTTACAGAAGGCCCGGACTATTTACCAGGCCATAATGAAGCCAGCTATAATATACGCTGTAGCCATCTGGTATATATTTAAGGGTACTCCGGGATGTAGGAAAGGGTTTATTTAAATATTATAGAAAGTCCAGAACCGGTATTTAAGAATAATTAATAATACTTATAAAGTAACCTTTATTTAAGTATTAGAGTTTAAGGTCTTTATACCGTTAATTAAAGTCTTACTGGATTAAATAGTCGCTTAAGCAAAATTATAGAGATATATATACTTAATTACGATAATAAGAAATAGGCGGATCCGTTAGAATCTTAATAAACCTCGAGGTAAAAAGAGTAAATTAAAGATACTTATCCCCCCTTTTATTAAGATAAAGTAAAAATAAGTTAAAAAAAGTTAACTTTATTAATATCCCGGAGGTTAATTTAAACGTATATAAACTCCCGTTAAGCGTAAGAAAAACTGAAATTAAAAGGATTTAAAGAGCGAAAGCTATAATAATTATTATATAAACTACGATAAAATAAATTAAGCATTAATAAAAATATAAAAACTTTATATTTTAAAATTATTATTATTTAACTTTTAATAATAAAAAGATTATTAATAAGTATTTCCGTTATTATAATATTATAAAAAAGGATAATAATGTATTAACGATTTAACTTTAAACGGATAAAAAGAATTTAAGTTATTTCCTATTTATTATATATACCGGAGGTCGGATAAACGCCGGATATAAATATAAATAAAGAAAGTAAAACGCTATATATATTTTTATTTCTTATTTTTTATTTATAGCGGTTAAGTTAAAACTTATTATAAAAGTTAATACTTATAATTACTATTAAATATTATTTATAAAGCGAAATATCCGGGTAGCCGTTAAGTTTATTATATTCACCGGATTATTACTATAGTTTAACCTTATTATAAAGATAAACGAAATCGTTAAAAACCTTACGGAAAAGGCCCGTTATTAATTAAGGAAGAAAAAAGAAATAAAAATTAATTATATTAATTATATAAACCGGAAAGTATTTTTTATAATTATAAAAATATAATAATAAACGCTTATTAAAAGTCCTTAAAAAAATTAATAATAATAATAATATAAAAAAGGAATATATTAAGCGCGTAAGTATTAATAAGGATATTTAAAAGTACTATATAAGGTTAAGGCAATATAAATATATAAAGAAGCGGAAGAGTAATAAACTTAAAGATAATTACGGTAAAGATATAATCGTAATATTAAGGATTTTTTTAAAGAGTTAAAATATAAAAAGTATATAAATAAATTGCTACTCTTTAAATAACCGTTAATATCCTTTACCTTAAGGGATAAAGGGTAGAAGCTTAATAAATGCCGGTTTTTACTTTAACGTTATAAGTATCAGGTTTTTACGATTATTAATAAGGTTAAAAGGCCGCGTATTAAGGAATGCCGGAATTAGCTTAGCTAGATCCGTAGTATAAATCAATCAATCAATTAATTAATCAATATTATTTAAAAAAGTATTAATATATTATATATTAACTTCCGTTAAGGTTTCCCCGTTAACTTTTATTTAAACCGTTAATTTTTTATTAAAGTTAAATATTATTTATTTTAATTTCTTTATAATTATTATTTTTATTTTAAAGCGGCCGGACTTAAAGATTGATATCGGAGTAAACTTCCTTTTTTTATATTATCCGTTATAGTTTTTTACTTATTTTTATCCCGTTAACTTTATTTTTATCCTAAGATTATTTTTAATTAATTCGTCGGTTTAACTTTATATATTTTATACCGTTAAATTTTAATAATTATTTTAATTTCTTTATACTTAATCTTTTTAATCCTTATTAAGTATTTTAAGTTTTACGTTAAATACTTATTCTTTTTATACGCTATATATTTATATACGTTTTTTATAAAACTTTTATTTATTAAGTTTACGTAATTATATATATTATATTATTTAATATATATTATATACTTTATATTATTAAGATATCTTATAATAATATATTTATATCCTTAATATTTAAAATATTAATAGACATTTACTATTTTATTTTACGGTTTAATTAATTTAAGGGACTCATTTTTTATAATCCTTTTATTTAAAATATCATTATATATCTCCGTTAACGTTATAAGTAATCCGTTTAAAACTTTTATTGTTTCTTCTTTTATTTTAACCTTTTTACGTATTTAACGTAATAACTTTTTTATTCTTTACTTTTAATTATTTTTAAGTTTATTGTTTTTATTCTTTTCATTTCTATTTTATATATTCTTAATATTATTAATATTACCTTTAGTTTATATATAATTATTATTTTTCTCCCCGCCGTTATCGCAGCCTTAAATTCTTTAATGCCCTTTTTATTTACCCTCTTCTTACGTATTTTATACGTTTCTTTATATATATCTTATTGACTATAATTTTTTTACTTAATATCATAATTATTTATCGCGTTATTACCGCGTTTTTTTATATGAATCCCTGTTATTTTTATTAATATAAGTTACTTCTTTATATACTTCCTCGTTCTTAATTATTATATTATTTATATTTATCGCAATTAAAGTATTAGCTTTATTATCGTTTAAGCTATATATATATGCATCGTTTCGGACCTCTAAGGTCCCTTTGCTCGTCGCCATTCTTCCTTTTAAAATAAAAACTTATAAGTTGAGGAAAACCTTAAAAATAATAATTATAAAGATCCTTAATAGTTACATAAAAGAATAAGGACTTTTTTTAATTAATGAACAAGTATAAAAAGAAAAAAATTAATAAAAATAGCCTTAAAAGGTTTAACTAATATTATATATATGGTAGAAGGTTATAAAAAGACATATATAATAAATTTTTTTCTTTAAATATTATTAAAGTTTTTAATAAAATAAATTATTAAACATTATTTTATAATTTTTAAAATAAAGGGATATTAGTTTTCTTGATAAATTAAATAAAAAGCTTCTTAAATAATTAAACAGTATATATTAACTTAAATTAAAAGATAAGCTTGATAAAGTTAATTATAACCGGTATATTATAAAAGTTATTAATTTTTTTATTTTTATTTTTTTCTTTAATGATCCGTTAATTAAAGAGTTAAAAAAATTAAAATAAAAGGTTTAAGTAACAAGCTTTATTAATAATATTTACCTTTTAATTTATAATATATTGATCCGTTTAAAATACTTAAAGTTAAAATAAATTGATAAAGTTTATTTATAATGAATAAAAATATATGATAGTTAATTTATATTATATAAATATAAATTTATCTATATAATTAAGAATCCGAAACTATGTAATATAATAACTATAATAAATTTAAGTAAAATTATAATAAAGCCGGAAATTAATATTAAAGTTTTTGGTTTTTAAATTCACTAGAAGTTTAATCAAAAGGATTATATAACAAAAGTTTAAAAGAAAATAAACCTATAAGAAAGGGGTTCTATTTATTTTATAATATTAACGCAGGGATTTACTTTATAAAAGGTTAAAACAGTTTATAAAATAATAATAAAGCCGATTATAACGTATATAATAATTATTTAATATATACTTAAAGGTACCTTCAAATATAAGAAAGAATTTATTTAATAATTATAAAAAATTTAAAACCGATATTTAAAAGTAGTTAATAACGCTTATAACATAACTTTTATTTTAATATTAACGTTTAAAGTTTTTATATAGTTAATTAAGTTATTTTTTAATTACATAATTACTTAAATCAAACTTCAAAAAAAATATTCAATTATATTAATAAGAAATAAACGTATCCGTTTAAACTTAAAAAATCTTAAATAAAAAAAGAAGAAAAAAATGTTTTTTTTTCATTAAAATAAAATTAAAGTAAATTAAAAAAGAAATCGATTTAATTTATATTTCAAAAGTTAATATAAGTACGTATAAATTATTTTTTATTATAAAGGAAACGGAGGTTCAAAAGATTATAAAGGTAAAAAAAATAATTATTATTAAGTAAAATAAAACGTAATAAATTAAATATTAATATAAATATAAAGGATTAATCTTTTAAAGGCGGCGGTATTTTATTTTAAATAATAAAAAGATTATTAATAAATACCTCCGCTATTACGGGATTATAAAAAAGGGTAATAATACGTTAATAATTTAACTCCGGATAATTAAAAACGGGTTAGTTTATTTCCTTTTTATTATATATACCGGTAACCGGACGGACGTTAATTACGGGTATAAATAAAGGAAATAGAATACGGTTTATATACTTATTTTATATTTATTATTTATGGAACTTAAAACGGGGTTAATTAAAAAGGTTAAGAGAAATAATTATTGTAAAATACTTTTTATAAAATGAAATATTTAAGTAATTATAAGGTTTATAAGATTTATAAATTTATTATTTTAATGTAACCTTATTAATAAAATATATGTAATTATTAAAGACCTTACAAAAAAAGCCCGTTATCGGTTAAAAAAGAAAAGAAAAACTAAATATTAATTATAAAAATTATTTAAAACGGAAAGTATATTTTATAATTAAAGAAATACAATAATAAATACTTAATAAAAATCCTTAAAAGAAATAATTAAAATAATAAAGTAAAAAGATAATTATAATTAAAACGATAATAACGCACGTATTAATAAGGATATTTAAAGGTATTATTTAAAATATTAATATAAAATAAACCCATAAGGAAATAAAAAATAATAAATTTAAAAGTAACCTTTAATAGAACTTAATTATAATATTATAGGATGATGGCGACGAACAACGGGACCCCAGAGGTTAGAAACGATACACGCGTATATAACTTAAGTAACAATAAGGATAATACCGTAAATGCGATAAGCGGAAGCGGAATAATAATAAAAATAAAGGGGAAGGAAGGGTAAACGGCCCAGGTTAATAGGAACGGTAATAAATCATATAAATAACGCGATAAATATAAGATAAAGAGGCCTTAAATCGAACAGGGAGTTTATGGTTAATAAGATACGCGTGAAGGGACGCGTATAACGCGTAAAAATATTATTATAAAGGGTAATAAATAAAAGGTAAAAGGAATAAAGACGGTACGCGGGGATGGATAAGGGGTAAACGGAGGCGTAAAAGGCCTTATTAAGTATATATAAACCGGGAAAAAGCTAAATAAAGATAAAGAGATACTAAATAGATAGGAATAGGCTATAAAAAAAAAGGTAATTATTAAATACGTAAAAGAAAAGTAAAAAAGGAGGAAATAATAAAGGCGTTAAAAGGCCTTTTTATAATTATATAAAAAAATATTACGTTAAAGACCTGGCTAATATTATAAATCGGGCTATAAAGAATAAAAGACTTTTATATAAATACGGGGAGAAATTTGGGGGAGTTAAAAAGGTTACGTAAGGCTTAAGGGGCAATAATGAAAGCGTTGGTAAGCAGAGGTAAAAGGAGATAAAAAAAATATATATAAAGTAAAAAAATAATAAAGGAAACTTTAAGGAAAAGAACGGGGATAAATTAAGTAATAAAAGCCGTAAAAGCGGCATTAACGTTAATAGTAAAAAAAATAAAAACGGAAAAGAAAATAATAGCGTTAAGGAAAACGAAAATAATAATTATACGGTTATTAAATAAAAAGGAAAGGAATATAACGGTGAAAATGAACCCGCTATAATTAATAAAAATATTTAAAGTAATAAGAAAGTTATTAATAGAATAAATTATTACGGTACGTAAATTATAAAACGGGAATATTTTCCTCGATATAACCTTATTAAAAATAAAAGAAGGGTTAAAAAGTTAAAGGGATAAGCCGGTAAAAAAGGGTATAAGACGGTAAAAATATTAAAATAATCCTTTATTATTGTAATAAACGGAATATATTTAGTAAAATTTATAAAGGAGGAAAGGGAAGTTATTTTAAAACGGATAAAGAAAAAGAATACGGTTTTTTATTTTAAATTAAAGATCGTTAATTATAATTTCCCCTTTATAATAAAGAGATTAAACGCCTTTAATTATATAAAAAGATATTTTACGGTTATTTTAAATATAACGTTAATAAGGATATATAATAATATTTTTAATAAAAAGGTAATAAAGGGTAAATCTTTTAAACTAATAAAACCTTAAGACCGGATAACGGATATCTATCTATTAGTACTTTAAATATTAAGGGTACGGGTATATTATTATGAAATGCTTTAATAATATAAAGTACGTAATATATATTAAAGGGTATAATACGTATAAATACGCTGGCTTAATAATAAAGGGCTTAATAAAGAACGCGTTAAAATATATAATATATGGTAATAATAGTTACTCGGCGTAAAACTTACGGTATATAATAAAAGCGAAAAAGACCTAATATAAAGAAATTAAGATAATAATTAAGGTTTAACGTTATAATTTATATAAATTTAAACCGGCAAAATAATTAAAAACGGTCTTAAAACGTAAATAAAGCTTATTAAACGGGGAAGGATAAAATACGGTAATTAATAACGTAAAGAAAAGGAAATTTATAATAATATTAACCCTTAAAATTAACCGCCTGACCGGGATTATTATTATAATAAAAAGATTAAGATAAATAACGCTTAACCTTAAAAAGAAACCGTTTATATAAATAAAAATCAATAAAAAAAGCTTAATAGATATTAATATTTAATATATTTACGCTTTTAAGGGTAATATAATATAACGTATATAAGGAAGTAATTAAAGTTATAATATTAATATTTAAATTTAAGGAAATAAAGGATATTAATATTATAGCGATATAGGAATTATTATATAATCCGTATATTTATTCTTTAATTAACCCGGGAAATGGTTTTTATTTAACCTTTAAAGGTAATAAAATAACGCGGATATACTTTTTATTAATAAAAATTAAATATAAATAATTAAAACGTTATTTATTACGGAAGGAACCTATATATACTCCGGATTATATAAAAAGGGGATATTAAGGGTACTTTAAATATTTATAATACGTATAATCCGTTATTAATTAATAGGAAAAAACCTTTTATAATCCCGTTATTTAAGGATATTATAATTATACTTAATAAATACCTTTTAATAAAGGACTTTAATTTTTATTATATTTAATAGAATAAAAATGGTTATATAATTAATTATATTGAATTTAAGGAGTTATTAATAATTACTATACGGTTTAACCTTACGTTATTAACGTTAAAAGGGGTTATTATATAAAAAAGTTATAAATTTAAGATTATAATCGATTTAATATTTAACTTAGAAAATATTATTAATTTAATTATAGTATATAGACCTTAAAAGGACTTAAAATATAATTCAGATTATATCCCGATATAAATAACCTTAAACTGGTCTATTAACGTAACTCCGTTTTTATTATTTAAATAAACGTAAAAAACGGTTAAAGAAACGGAGGTATTAATAAAAACGGTAAAAATAATATCCTAATTAACGGAGCTTCCTTAATTTAATAATAAAGAATAAATCGACCGTTTTATAAAATAAGTAATAAAGGCTTTAAATAAAATAATTAACGTTATAATCTTAATAATAAAACTATCTTAAAGAATTAAAATTTATTAAAACGAAGAATATATAAAAATAATTATAAAGGTAAAAACGTTTATAAAGTAAATTATTAAATATAAAAATTAAAAAACGCTTTAATAATTAAAAAAAGCTTAAAAAGAAAAAAAAAGAATTATCCGGAAGGTTAAGTAAATATACTTCTAGGCTATAATATATAACTTAGCGGTTTCCCCCTATAACGTTTAAAAACTAGTAAAATACGGTAGGGAATAAAGTGGGAAACTTAAACTTATCCCCAAGTTTTTACCCTTAAAAAGATTAAATAATACGGTAATGAATACCTTTAACGGCAAAATTAAGGCTTTTAAAAAGGCGTTTTTTCCCCCGTTACCGGAAGTTAACCTAATAAATATTAACGGTACGGTATATCCTAAATTAATAATAATAAGTAAAATAATAATCTAAGAAATAATAATTAAGGTAATTAATAAACCAAAAAAGGATAAAACCTTTAAACTTAACGATATATTAAATAGGTTCCTATCCATAATAATATTATTATTTAAAAAGTCTTTATTTATTTATTTTAAGCCTATTTTAATATAAAATATTATCCTTATAAATTTAAAGAGGCTAAAACGATTATCCTTAAAAAGCCGGTTAAATTAAATTACTTAGAAATAAAGTTATATAAACCTATAGTACTCCTTTATACGTTAAGGAAGGCTTTAAAGATAATAATTATAAAGATCTTAAGTAATTACGTAAAAAAGTATAAATTATTCTTTAATTAATAAATAAAAATAAAAAAAAGATGGTTAACGGAGATAACTTTTAAAGGTTTAATTAATAACGTATATATAATATAAAATTATAAAAAGAAATACGTTATAAGTCTTCTTTCCTTAAATATTATAAAGGCGTTTAATAAAATAAATTATTAAAGGTTATTATATAATTTATAGAAAAAAAAAGGTTTTATTTTTCCTTATAAATTAAATAAAAAGTTTCTTAAATAATTAAGTAACGTTAATTAACTTAGGATAAAAGATAAATATAATAAAGCCCGCAATAATAGGGATTCCTTAAGGGTTATTTATCTTTTTAATCCTATTCTTATTCTTTAACGGCCCGCTTATTAAAAACTTGGTAAAGTTAAAATAAAAGGTTTAAATAAGGGGCTTTATTAATGATATTTACTTTTTAACTTATAATACGTCTATTTATATAAATTATTTAAAGTTAAAATAAGCTTATAAAGTCTATTTACGATAAATAAAGATATATAAAGCTTAATTCGCCCTATATAAATATAAACTTATTTATATAATAAAAAGCTTAAAACTATATAATATAATAATTATAGTAAACTTAAGTAATATAACGGTAAAACCAAAAGTTAATATTAAAGTACTTAATTTATAAATTAATAAGAAATTGGATTAAAAAAACTATATAAGAAAAATTTAAAAGAAAATAATTTCATAAAAGAAAGGCCTTATTTACTTTACGGCGTTAACGTAAAAAGCTACCTTATAAAAGGCTAAAACCGTTTATTAAGCGGTTATAAAGTTTATAATAACGTACGTAATAATTATTTAATATATATTTAAAAGTACGCTTAAATATAAGAAAAAACCCGTCCGGTAATTATAAAAGGTTTAAAACCGATACTTAAGAATAATAAGTAAAGTATATAAAGTGATTCCTGTCTTAATATTAGAATCTAAGGTTTTTATATTATTAATAAAGTTAACCTTAAATTAAATAATCGCTTAAATAAAGCTTAAAAAGGATATAAACTTAATTATATTAATAAGAAATAAACGTATTTATTAAAACTATAAAAAGCCTTAAATAAAAAAACGTAGGAAAAAAATATTTATTTTCCCTATAGAAGTTAAATTAAAGTAAATTAAAAATAAGGTTAATTTAACTTACGTTTAAGAAATTAACATAAAAATATATAAATTTTTATTTAAAGTGAAAGAAGCGGAAAAAAAGAAGGCTATAAAAGTGAAGTTAACGGCGATTACCTTATAAATTAAAAAAAAATAAATAAAACGTTAATATAAATATAAAGGATTAATCTTTTAAAAGCGATAATACCCGGTATTAAATAATAATAAAATTATTAATAAATATTTCTGGCGTTATAAGATTATAAGGAAAAGTAATAATATATTAATAATTTAATTCCGAATAAATAAAAACGGCTTAGCTTATTTCTTCTTTATTATATATACTAATAACCGGATTAACGTTAACTATAAATATAAATAATAAAAGCAGGATATTATATATATATTAATCTCTTATTTATTATTTAAGGAGCTTAAACCGGGATTAATTAAAAAAGTAGGGATTAACGATTACCGTTAAATACTTATTAATAAAAAAGGTATTAAAGCGGCCGTTAAATTCATAATAATTACGGGCTTATTACTATAGTTTAATTTAATTAAAGAAATAAAGGAAATAGTTAAAAACTTAACTAAAAAACCTTACCGCCGACCCGGGGGTAAAAAGCAGCGGCGGGAAAACTATACCTAATAGGGGGTTAAGGGGGCTATAAATACCGGGGCGGTATAAAAAACGATATTATATTGGTTAATAAAATCGTATAAATAGGGTAATAATAATATACGTATTAATAAGGATATTTAATAATATAATCGGAATTTTAAAATTTTAATATTAAATAGACCCGTAAAGTAACGGAAAAGCAATAAATTTAAAGGTAACCCTTAAATAGATTTAATTATAGTATTATAGGTTTTCTTAGAAAAACATATAAATAAATTCTTACTCTCTAGATAACCGTAGATGCTCTTAGCCCTTAAAACGTAAATAAAAGCTAGGTAAATACCGGTTTTTATTCCTAATGTTATAGATATCGGGTTTTTTACGGTTATTAATAAGGCCAAATAGCCGAGTATTAAGGAACGCCGGAATTAGCTTAGCTAGATCCGTAGTATAAATCAATCAATCAATCAATAATATTATAAGTTTTCTTAAAAAAAACGTATAAATAAATTATCACTTTCTAAACGGTTATAAACGTTTTTTATCATTTAAAACTAAAATAAAAATTAAGTAAATACCGGTTTTTAATCTTAATATTATAGATATCAGGTTTTATACGGTTACCAGTAAGGCCCAATAACCGACTATTAAGGAACGCCGGAATCAACTTAATTAGATCCGTAGTATAAATCAATTAATCCATCAATCAATATTATAGTGTTTTTAAGCCTGTTACGGTAGGGATATGCGGGCTACGAACGTTACCTCTTATTTAAGGGTTTACTAAAGGGCTTGTTAAAGGGCTTATTAAGGGGCCTAGTAGAAGGCCCGGTAAAGGGCTTAATTAAGGGTGTAGGTAAAGGTGTAAATAAGGGTATAGGGGTAGGTAAAGGTGCAGGTAAAAGGCCTTACCCGACTCTCAGATTCTCCATCCATATTACGGTATTTTTGGGCCTATTGCGGTGGGGGCATACGGGCCGCGGGCGTTACCTTTTGCCAAAGGGCTTATTAAGGGGCCTGGTGATGTAATATGTATGCAACGTATTCATTGATTCAGTTATCTAGGTGTATGCAGGAAGAGTAAATCTATCTTCAAAGGATCCCGGCCGTTCTGAGATATACGGTTAAGTACTTTAATATATATAATATTTCTGAATTAGTATATATAGATATTGGATAATACTATAAGGAATTATTAATACTCTAATACTCCCTTTAATAATAACGATAATAATACCGGTAATCCATTTTATTTATTATTACTTATCCTTTAATATAATATATATAAACTTAATAACTTACGGGTAAGGATAAATTCTGTTTATTTAAGTAACTTAATAAGTATATCCGTTATTTATCCCTAAAATAAAACTTATTTAAAAGTAAACTTTTTAATCTTAATTATTATTTTACGAACTATATAATAATAATTCCGGATATATTTAATACGATTATAATTGGACGGCTTATTAATAATTTATATAAGCGCTTAATTATTAATTTATAAGATAACGGGGTAAATATTATTATTAAAATAACTTATTTTATAAAAACATAAACTAAAGAAAAGAACTTTTTATATAGCTTTATAAGCTATATTATACTTAAACTTAATTAATAAAATAATTATAATTTATTATTAATAAAAACGAGCCGTAAATTTATTTTAAGATTAAAAGATATAATTTAAAATAGATTAAAATGTTTCTTTAACGTTAATATAAAATACGTTTATATAATTAATATGTTTTTTACTTTCTTTCTTAACGGAATTATAATTTATATTAATATTATAACTTAAGCTAAAGCATTTAAATATGTACTTAACCGCGTTAATATAAGTAATTATTAAGTTTACGGTAAAGCTTTTTAACTTATTAATAAAGAAGAGAATATTAAATTATATTATTTAAGTTTTTTATTATAAAGTACTTATAAGAAATATATATAGCTTTTATTTTATTTTTATTAATTTATATCGTTTAAGTATTTATTTTAAGATTATACTGTTTATTATTAATTTATACAGTTTTTTAATAAAATAAAGTTTTATATTTATTTATTTTAATACTTATTTAATATAAATTAATTAAATAATATAAATAAAACGATTAAATTAATTACGTATAATATTTATACTTAAATAATATATAATATACTTCAACTTTTTAGTTAGAAGTATTCTTTAAAAGTATTTTTTTATTAAATAATTAATAACGATAAATATATTATTTATATGAAAAATAAAAATAATATTTTTATTGAAGTAATAAAATATAAAATAATTTTTAATTATATAGTTAAATATTAAAAATTCAAGTATTTTCCGTAATATAAAGTATTATTTAAGTAAAGACTATTTAAGGTTATATAATACTTTTTATAAATAATATATTAATAACTCGTTATTTAATTAAATCTTTATAAAAGCGTATAATTACTTTATTTAAATCCGGTTTTTAAGAATAACCTTAAGAAAAGTTAATATAATATCGATTATTTTAACTTTAAAATCGTTTTAAGTTAAAATTATAAGTAAAAAACGTTAACTTATAAATTGTATTATTATTAAAAATATTAATAAATAATCCTTACCTTATTATTAACAGAATCCTTTTATTATTTAACGTACTTTATATAGAACAGTTTCCCTTATAAATCCGTATTCATATGATAATACTTATTATTTTAATATAAGCTTTAATTTTAATAGAATTAATAAAAGTCCTTAAACTTTTTATATATTTATATAATTAAATTTAGTCTTAAAAACCTTAATTTACTTCTTATTATCCGGGCCTTTTAAAGTATTATAAACGTTAAGTAAGATTAATATTTTTATTAAGATAATATTTTAAGCTTTATAAATAAAAATATAAGTTCTTAAATATATAAAAGTTATTATTTTACTATTAATTTATTCTTAAAAGGGTTTTATAGTCCTTATATATTTTTCCTTTTAATTAATACTTTAAAGGTTTATCTTGATTATCCTTACTTAAGCCGGTAACGTCGTTACCCTGGTTTTTACCTTTATATACGGAGTAAAAGTCGGTTTTATTATTATTAAACTTATATTAAGATAATAAATTTTCAATATTTAGAAAAAATATAAGATTTAAGGAATTTAAAAAATATAATAAATTTAAAATATTTAATTAAACCTTCCTTAAAGAAAATAAGTTTAAATTATTATCCCTTTTATTATCGGTATTAATAACCTTATTATAGTTATTATTAATAAAAACGTTAATAATTATTTAATTATTATCATTATATTTTTTTTATTATTAATTATAATTATTTTTTCGTTAAAATAAACGTAAATTAAAATAATAATTTTCTTTAATTTAAAGCTTTATAGTTTATAAACCGATATTTCTTACTTTTATACTTAAGCTTTTTTACTTTTAACTTTTTATAATAATATATAAGATATTTAAATAAATGTAAATAAGCAATATTAAGCTTATTTATTATTTAAGCTTTAAGTAATATTATACTTTCAATAACCTCCTTAATTAGCCGGTTCTTTATATAAATTAAGTAAGTAAAAACTTAATTTTTTAATTTTTAAGGCATATTAACTATATAAAGAATTAATTTAACTTTATTAAAATCAGCCCGGAAATTACGTTTAACGATGTTATTTAAATATAAATTATATAAAGCTATTATTTTATATTATAGTCCGAGGTCTTTATATAATACGACGTACTTATTACCTATAATAATCTTATTATTACCGTATATCTAAAATTGGGTATACCCTTAAGCCTTTTTTTTTTAATAAAATACTTTTTAATACTTTTAATCCCTTATTACGGCTTTTAATTATATAAATAAATATTATATTCATAGTATTATCGGTTAAAGTTATATAGTAATAGTAGTTACCGATGATATATATAATGTTCTTATTATTAACGATATCGTAATATTAATAAGCCTTTTTAAATAAACGTTTAATTTACTTTTTACGGTAATAAGAGTATAATAAAGTTTTCGTTTATTTATTTATAATATATAATATATAAAGATTATGTTTAAGTTCTTATAATTAAAATAAATCCGCCTTCTTTATATTAATATCAATAATAAATTTTATGATTTATTTAATAACGTTTATCCCGTAATAAATAAGACGTTTATATAATTAATCATATAATACCGGCCTTATAAAATATTTTATTAATATCTTACCGATAATTGTAAATTAAAATTTATTGTTAAGCTTTAATTTAGAATTAATCTAATAAAAACGTTATAATTATTTGAATTAAAAACTTATTATTATCTTTATCCTATAACTATATTATAATCCTTTTAATTAAGAGTTTTAAAAGAAATAAAATTATTATTTATCTTAAGGATATATTATATATTTATTAGCTTAATTTGCTTTACCTTATTATTAAGAGTTAATTATAAGGTAATTATTTTAATCTTTATTACTTTTATATCCTTATTATTAAAAAATATTTTTATTTAAAAGTTAATACTTATACTATTATTTTATTAATAATTTATAACAAGGATATAATCTTATATTTAATAACTATCGGCCGCTTTATCGAGGATAAAGTAAATTCATTTTTATTAAGGTAATATTAAGTTACGTTTTATTATTATAATTATTTTATTAAATCGGATGAAAGTATTAGCTTTTATAATAAAGGCCCTTATAATTATAGTCTCTTCTCTATCTGATTTAGCCTTTTTTATATTTTTTAACGTTGAACTTTTTATCTTTTAGTTCTTAACCGTTTAAACGTTAATCGGGATGTTTCTATTAATATTTATTGATCTTATATAGCCTTTTATAATATATATATTTATCCTTTTCTTTTAACTTATTATTCTTGGGTTTTTCTTATTTACCGTAATTATTAATTCGGGCCTATATTATCTTTATGGTTTTATTTATATTAAATCGTTAGCGGTTATATTTAATAAGAGTAATAATAAGTTTATTGATATTTATCTTAATACCCCTACCCTTTACGGCTTACTCCAATACAAATATATATATTATATTCCTTTTCTTAATTTTATCCGGAAGAATATAATATACTATTAATTAAATATATTAACCTTAAGGTTAAAAAACTTATTTTAAAGCTATTTAAGCTTTTAAGAATATTCCTTTAGATTTATATAGTTAAATAAGTTTAAGTAAAATAATTATTAAAATACTTAATCCTTAATTATTATATCTTTAATAATATTAAGTTATTTAAGCTTTTTTAAATTAAATAAAGATTTTTAATCCCCTTAATTTAATAACGGACTATATTATTAATAATTATATTAAGGGTAACCTATATTTAATTATAAGTTTTCTTTTATTCTTTTAAGATTAATAATACTTTAATTACTTTATCCTTTAACTTTATCAATAAAGTAATAGGGTTAATACCTTAAAAAAGATTCTTTTTAATGATTTCTTATCTATTTACTATAATAAAAGCTAATTAAGCGTTTATATATTATAATATATAATTTAATGATCTTTTTAGTTTTATTACCTTAATGTAATTAATTAATATTTTATTAAGCCTTTTCTGTTTACTTTATATAGACGGTGGTATTATAATAATTTATCTCCTTAAAAGTTTTATTACTATTATAATTAATATAATACAATAGGTAATTTATATTTTAATGTAAATAAATTATTTGGATATATCTTAATATATAATTATGACTACGCCGGGCTCAGAATTTAATATAATATTTATATAACGTATTTATTAATTTAATTATTTAAGTATATATAGGAAGAGTATATCTATCTCCAAAGGATCCCGGCCGTTTTAAGATACACGGTTAAATACTCTAATATACATAATACTTCTAAGTTAACACGTATAGACACCAGATAATACCATGAGGAGTCATTAATACTAACACTCCAACACCTGGTAAAGGGCCTGGTAAAGGGCTTAGGTAAGGGTGTAGGTAAGGGGGTAAGTAAGGGTGTAGGGGTAGGTGAAGGTGCAGGTAAAAAGCCTTGCCCGGCTATCAGGTTCTCCACCTAAATTACGATGTTTTTAGGCCTATTGCGCTAAGGGTATACAGGCCGCAGGCGTTACCTCTTACTAAAGGGCTTGCTAAAAAGCCCGGTGAAGGGTCTAGCAAAGGGCATACTGAAGGGTCTCGCAAAAGGCTTGCTAATGGGCTTGCTGAAGGGCTTCGCAAAAGGCTTACTGAAGGGCATCGTAAAGGGCCTCGTAAAGGGCTTGTTAAAGGGCCTGGTGAAGGGCCTCGTAAAGGGTCTCGCAAAGGGTCTCATAAAAGGCTTACTGAACGGCCTCGTAAAGGGCTTGCTGAAGGGTCTCACAAAGGGCTTGTTAAAGGGCCTCGCAAAGGGTTTACTGAAGGGCTTCGTAAAGGGCTTCGTAAAGGGCTTGTTAAAGGGCTTACTGAAGGGTTTCGTAAAGGGCTTGTTAAAGGGTTTGGTAAAAGGCCTCGTAAAGGCCTGTCAGCCTGGGTGACAGGCATGGTGGTGGTGTTGCATGGAGTGTCACTGAGCCGTCATACGACGGTGCCAAGATACTACCATAACGCGTGTAGATATTATTACCTGGCCGTACATCTTATATTACCCAGGTATTTTATATAAATAATACTTTGCTTCCTAAATAGATTATATATAATATATATATATAATATTTACTCTTATACGTCCTTACGTTTAATAATTATAAGCCCGGTATTATATATTATTATAATTACTTATTTATTAATTAATTTAAAGGCGTAATTAATTATCCAGAAAAGCTTAAATTAAGTCCTTAAGGTTAATATATTATATATAAATTAAAGATAAAAAAGGAATTAAAGAGCATAATAAACTTATTGCTTATTACTCCTTTATAACTTTAAGATAAGCTTATATAAAGTTAAACTTATTATTTTAAAAAACTAAGACTTATAACTTACCGTTATTAAAGGTAAAATCATTAAATATTATATTTAAAAGCTTATTAATTTTATTCTTATAATAAAATTAATAAAATTAATAAACTTAAATAAGTTATTAAAACCAGTATAACCCGTCCTTATATCGGACGAAGCTATTAACTTAAAGGTATTAATAATTTATAAAAATAATTTATAAATATAAAAGTTAAAATTATAAGAATAAAAAGAATAATAAGCGTTTTTTATCAAAATTAATAACTATATATACTTAATAGTTAATAAGGCGAACTTTATTTACCTTAAGGACGTAAATTATTACTTATAGAATTACTTATATATTCTTAAAATTAAGCTTATATTTTTAGATTCTATTTACTTTTTAACGGTAAAAAAGAAAACTATAAAATTATAATAGGACTTAGTTTTTATTAAAATACTAAATTATAGCTTAATAAGTATACTTAAGTACTTATAAAAGCTAAAAGTAATAATATCCTTAAAGCATTAAATAAGAACGGGTATACTATAATTTTATTAACGTAATTAAGAAATAAGTTCTTATATTAATATAGCTTTATAAGTTTAGTATAAATAATTTAACTGACTTCTTAATAGCTTTTATTAATCTTAAAAAGCAATTTTGAAATTATATACGGTATAATAATATAAAGAAATTAACTCCGTTTTACTTAGTTTTTATTATTAATAAAAATTAAGATAATATTAAAAAAATAATAAGCTTATATTTAAGGGTAAAAGTACCGAGTTAAAAGAATATTTTTACGGTACTAAATATTAATTTAACGAATATAATTATTTATATATAAACCGATTTAATTAATTTATTAATTTTAAACCCGATTTTATACTTAAAAACGAATAAATAATAAATTTAAGGATATTAAAATAAAAGAAAGAGTTAATTAAGTTCTTAAAAAATCCAGAAACTTTAAATTTAAATAAAATAATTTATTTATATTTGGTTAAAATAATAATAATAACTTTAATATATTTAATATAGAATAAGAATCTTATATATTATAATTATTATAGATTTTAAACTATAACTTAAGTTTTTATATTTATAATAAAACGATAAAAGATTAATTTTTTAAAAAGATAAATAAAAAGAATAATATTATTATCGTTAATAATAATAATCTTAAAGTTATTACTTATAGAAAAATCGAGGTAAATATTAATACCCTTAAAGATAATAACTTTATTATATTTTATAACGTTACTTATATACCTGACTTTATAATTAACGTCGTATTTAATATTATCCTTATAAATAAGGGTATTTATATTAATATTAAACGTTATTACCTTTATAGTAATGGATAGATAAGAATACTGGTTAAAAGGATTAATAAATATTACGTACTTAAAGATAATATTAAATAACTTAACGCGATATTTATAACCGGTAAACTTATCGTTAAATTAATAATTATAAGTTAATAATATTAACTTTTTATATACGTTATTAATAAAGCAATATAGCACCTTTAATAAATAGTTAAAGGGGTAGAAATTATTAATAATATTAAAGCTTTAAATATAAGCAATTATGAAAACTATATTTTATTAAAAGCTTACCGGATCGTATCGAGATCCTTATATAAAGTAGAAATATTAATAAAGCCTTTCTTTTAAATTACTTATAACCTTATATAAATAAGTATAGCGATAAACCGGGATTAATAAATATTATATATTATTTACTTTAAATACGATTTCTAAATAATATATACTTATAAATATAAGTCTAAAGTAATAAATATCCTGCGGAAAATTATTAAAACGATTAAAATACAATATTATTATAATATAGTTTTTATTCAATTAAATAAAGAGAGATCTTTAGGATCTAAATTTAATAATCTTATTAATAAGCTTAATATTATTTTTAAGTTATTAATATTATATATTACCGTATAAAACGGTTATTTAAAATAAAAAGGTAATTTATTAATTATAAAAGTAAAAGTTATAAGGCTATAAGTAAAACTTTTTTAGTTCCTATAATTATAGATTGTATAAACGGCCGGTTTCCTTATAAATTGAATATTAATAAGAAAGTATTTATAAACTATATTATTTAAGAAGGTTACCGGCTTAAAGTTAAACCTTTAATACCTTAAATAATATAACTATAAAGCTTACCTACTTAATAAATTAATCTTTAAGAAAAAGAAATTAATAATAAAAATATATATTGATTTCCTTATTAATTATAATAATATTAATATTTATAATATATAAATATTTAATTAAAAGAAAGTAATTTATATAAAAGACGTCTTCTTTAAAGAGAATAAATTCTATAAAGCCGATAAAATCAATTTAACTTAATTTAAAAAAAAGCCGTTTTTTTATTTAATTAATATCTTAGAAATAGATATATTTTATATTATTATTAAACTATTATTAAATAGCGAAAAAGAAAAGGAATTTATCAAGAATATTATTAACCCTATATAAAAAAGAAAAGAAAAAGAATAATAAAAAGATTATTTATCCTTGGCGACTTTAGTATTAATAAATTATAATACGGCATTTAAGGATAATGACGGAGGAGATAAAGGAGACGGTAACGGTAACGGTGGCGGTAATAAATTATTAACTTTATTACTAGATCCACCACTAGCTCCACTAACTTTACCAGCTCCATTAACTTTATTAACTTTAAAGCAGAAAAAGAAAAATAATAATAAATCCGACTTTAATATAAATAATATTTTTAAAAGAAAAAGAACTATAAAAGGTATAAAAAAAGTAAATTATATTATAGCTTTTACTTTAACTATAAATAAATTAAAACTATTATATTATATAGCCTTTATTACGTTTCTATTATTTTATAAGTTATATAAAAAGGATAAAAAGTTATTTCCTTTTCTATTAAAAGTAAGTATGTTTTACCGTAATACTTTACTTATTAAGTTAAAATATTATTATTATATATTTAAATACTTATACGTTACGGGTTTAAGTTAATAATCGAAGTAAAACTTAAAGCTTTTAAAGAGAAAAGTATATAGGAAAAGGTTTTACTTAAGTATACTGAAAAAGCGGATAAAATACCAATACCTACCACTTAAATATTCAAATATAAATTTAACGATAAAGGATATTTTATTAAGTATAAAGCGAGACTTTATATAAGGGGTAATTTATAAAAGACCGATTAAAATATATTTACCGTTACCTTAATAATTAAGGTTCTTAAGATACTTATAATTATAATAGTTATATTTAATTTGGATATAAGATAATAGGACGCCGTTAATACGTTTATTAATAACTAAATAAATAAGCTTATATATATTAAAATATTAAAAGAATATAAAAATAAAAGCTTATTCTTCCTGCTTTAAACTTTATATAAATTTAAATAATTACCGGTTTTATAATTTAAAAATCTCTTAAAAACCCTAATAAACCTAGGCTTAAAGTAAGTCCCGGAAATCAAATACTTCTTTATTAATAACTATATAATAATTTTTTTTTTATAAATAACATCGTTATTATTTATAATCATAAGTATAATTAAAAGGTAAATAACTTTTAAAGTAAATTCTTTAAAATCTATAAAATAAAAAACCTAAATAAAATAAAGTAGTTTTTAAGTATAAGGATAATACGAAATTAATTAAGTTAAGAAATCCGTCTATATTAAAATAGCTATATTAATAAACTTATAATAAAATTTAATATTATAATAAATCGTACTTTTAAAATACCTTTACGGAATATTAAACCTTTTATTAAAAATATTAAGTAAGCTTTACCTTAAAAGATTTATATATATTAATAATTTATCGGCTTTATTAACTTTGCGGCCGTTATTATGAAAATGGATATTATGTACTTAATATTTAAGTTATTTAAGTTCCTTATAAATCCGTTAAAATAATATTTAAAAGTAATTATAAGGATATTACAATATTTTATATATATTAAGTTTATATTATTATATATAACGGGAAAATTATTAATCCGTATACCGTTTTTATAATATCTTTAAATACATTATTTATTAACGATTTTAAAATACGATATAGCTTATAAGGTTATGTCTTTAAGCTCTTTAAGGGCTTAATTAACTGGAAAGTAATAAAATAAAAGATAATAATAATAAGCTTTATTAAAGCCGAGCTCTTCGGTTTTATTTTTATAATAAAAAAACTAATATAATAAAACCGTTTCTTTAAGTTAATTATATTAAATATATTTTACTTATTAAAGATTAAGTATAATAATACTTGAATAATCCGTATAGTTTAAGGGATAAACTTTTAATTTACTATAAAACTCCGTTATATAAATATATAATATTATTAATTACAATAAGAATACCAGAAGAAAACGATTAATATTAAGTATATACTTATAGTAAAGATATTAACGGACGGCCTTATAAAAGCCTTATTATCATAAAAATATAAAGAATTTATAAAACTTTTAAATCTTAAAGATTATAAATTTTAAAACCCCGTATTATAATATTACTCGGTAAAACCCCGGAAACGTTATTTTTAATAGATTTAACTCTTAAAAATTTACGATTATAAACCGGGTATACGATAATCTTTCCGGGTTTATTTATTTTTACGATTTTATTAATTTTAACTTTTCTTAATATATACTTAATAATAATTACTTAATAAGATTATTTAAGTTAATACTTAAAGCTTAATTAAGTATATATAAAGCTCCGGAGTAACTTAAAATATAAAGATTTTATTATTATTATTATTCTTAAAGTTATTAATTTTTCCGAATTTTCTTAGCTTTTTAATTTTTTAAATTTAAATTTAAAACGTATTTTTACTTATAATAATTACGGTATATTAGCAATTAAAAGGTAATTATAATAAGGATATCTAGGATCTATGTTATTACCGTAATAATATTACGATCCTAAGGGGGTATATTAGTTTGGGTAATAAATATGGTAATAATGTTATATAGAGTATTACTAAGCCATTATATAACGGTACCAAGATACTACCATAGCGCGTATAGATATCATTACCTGGCCGTATATCTTATACTATTTAAGTATTTTATGCAGATAGCACCATGCTTCCTAGATAGATTATATGCAATACACATACATATCATCCACTCTTATGCGTCCCTATGTCTGACAAGGCCTTACCAAAAGTCCTCGTAAAGGGTTTACTAAAGGGCTTCCTAAAGGGCTTATTAAGGGGCTTAATAAAGGGCCCGGTAAAAGGCACAGGTAAGGGTATAGGTAAGGGTGTAAATAAGGTAGGTGAGGTAAATAAGGCAAGTGAGGTAGTTGAGGTAAATAAGGTAGGTAAGGTAGGTAAAGGTGGTAAGGGTGATGAGTGGTAAGGGTATCTAAATATTAATAAACCGGCTTACCCCCGGAATAAGGTTATTCCAGGTAAGGCCCCGTAGACTATACCATCGTAAAAAGGCTATATAAACCACTTTTTCAATAAGGGTATTATTAATTATGATTCGGCTTTATATAAGATTTAAGAAATTAATTATAATATTTTTACTCTTAAATTTTTATTAATTATATTATTAAAGAAAAAGGTAATTTAATAAATATATTTAAATATTTTTTATTTGTAAGATTTTAAGGATTTTTTTTTACTATTTAAGGTTTCTATTACGTAATATTTCTTTCTTATTTAAGATTCTTGACTATAGTGATATTAAAAAAGAAGATCATTTACGTAAAAAATTTAATTTAATATTATTAAAGTTCTTATAATACCCCTCGTAATACTTATTATAATATTAAACTTTCATTATTAAATACTTTCAAAAAGTAATTATTTATATATATTAAAGAATTCAGTTTTTATACGATTTAATCATAAATAACTTAACATAATTTTTGATTAATTAACGGTCAAAAAAGCTATAAGAATATATTAGAGAACCGAGCTTAATTATTATTATAATATATTTATATATAGTAAAACTAATAAATTATTAACTTATATATATTTATAGAAAATTCTTTTTTACCACTTATTTATTAAATAATTTTTAAACCCCCATAAAGTGTTTAATTAACGCCCTTTAAGTATTTATATTTACATAATTTTATTATTATACGTAATTAATATAGGTCTTAAATTAAGTAATTCCGTTTATACGTATTAATAAAACGTTCACAATATTTATTAATTAATTATTAACTATATTTATTAAAAACTCAAAAGTAAAAAAACCCAACAACACCCTTAAAACAATTTAACTATAAAAACGCGGTAAAACGTTTATATTAAGAAGAAGTTTAAATTTTAACTGGGGAATAATTGTATATAATACTAAAAGTTTTAAATCATTCTTGAAAAGAACTTAAATAATACATTAACGCGGGGTATTAAGGTATTGTTATGCACCTATGGGTGATAAGTAAAAGTAAAGGGTAAGTATATAAATTATAATCTATAGAAGTTTTATACAGGAATAATATATATATACGTATGCTAAGCATTAAGCCCGCTATACATCAGCAAATCTGCGACCTGCTCGGAGCGAGTAAATAAAAAAAAAATGGATTTATTCACTTAGACCGCTCGTAAATTACTTACGAGCATCCAGGGAAACTTATAAGCGCTCCGAGCGGTCCTGAGCGGGTAAAAAAAAGTTAAAAA
This sequence comes from Niebla homalea, assembly GCA_019925105.1. NCBI lineage: Eukaryota > Fungi > Ascomycota > Lecanoromycetes > Lecanorales > Ramalinaceae > Niebla > Niebla homalea. Next base: position 725,812 of record JAHGAU010000022.1, read on the forward strand.
TAAAAACGTTTAAAACGGTAAAATAATAATTTTTATTTTTTATAAATTTTTTTATTTAAGCTTTCTTAGCAGCGGGTATTACCGTTACCCCCCCCTATAAGCCGTAATATTCAACGTTTTTTAAAATTAATTATAGATTTAAGTTTTTAGCTAAAAGTTACCCTGGTAACTAGTAATTTATCCTTAAGGAGGGGGTAGTTAAAAGGGGTAATTTAATTAAAAAAACGTTAAGTTAAAAAAAAAAGTAAAACTCACGAGAATCCAAGAAACTTACGAGTAAGCCGGATACTCGCGAGCGCTTAAAGGCCTAGCGAGGGGGGACATAAGCTCAACCTGCTTAATCTGCTCGCTTACACTCGGAGTGCTTATATACTGGTTCATAAATTTGCAGATATACTTTATTAAGCGTTAATACCCGCTAATAAGTTAATAAGTTCTTGGTAATAGCCTTGATATATAATAAATATATTAAAAAAGGAAAAATACTACGTTTATATAATAATAATAGAATCGATAACCTTATAATTAAAAGCGGTTCCGGGGTTAGAGAATAAATATATCCAACGTTAAAAAGGTTAAAGAAGTGGAAATAAAACGAAGCAATAGCGTAATATAAGGGTATAATAATACTGAAGTTGAAATACCGATTAAAAAACCATAAGCCAGGCAGTTATTATAATGTATCCGGGATATAGTTATAGATTTAAATACTCCCCCAACCGGGACGGTATGGGACAGGATTTAATTATGGTCTTCCCTTACCGGCCGGTACGGTATAAGGGTATTTCCCGTTCCCGTACCGTCCTTATCCCGCTGGTACGGGACCGGGAAATGCTAAGATCCCGGTAGCAAAAATATTATCTTTATTTTTAGTAAAAAATATATTATTTTTAATATTTAGCGAGCCGCTAAGCCTATTTAAGAGAAATATTTACTTCCAATATCAGATTTTTAGATTTTTTTCCTATTGATTTAAGGGTACTTTAAGGTATATATTATTATTTATATACTATAAATAGTATAACGGTATCTTGGCATTTCCCGGTCCCGTACCGGTCACATACCGTTGCCACTAGTACGGGATAAGGGTACCCCTTCCCGATCCCGTACCGGTCCCGTACCTATCCCGTACCTATCCCGCGGGATTAATCCCGTACCGGTTGGGGGAGTAGATTCAAATGGTTTTTAAGAGCTAAATCGCTTAAACCCGTATTATTCGTAGTTTAACCGGGTAAGTATCTTAAGCTCTTAATGGTCGTAATAACGGTATTATTCTAATATAAGTTATAAAATAATTATATATTACTTTTTTTATTATAAAAACAAGTTTAATTATTTACCCAGTATATTCCGATATATTTATTTTATAGTAAAGGCTTAATCTTATCGTCGGATTTACGGATAGAATCCGTATTATTATTATTATTACGTAAGTGGTAAACCTTTAAAAGTTCCGATATGGGGAGTACTTTATGAATAACTTTATTGACAGGGCGGTATTTATCGTTTTACTTAAACCTGCTCTCGTTTACCGTATAACTACCGGTAACCTAACGGGGCCGGACGTATTTTACCGTTTCTTTATATTATGGCCATAACTTATTATAGTATTATTATTACTTATATCAGCCGGATTAACGTTAACGGACATGGTTAATAAGGTCCTTTAAGCTATTGGTAGGCCGCTATAGTATATTTTAAGTAACTTTTTAAAGCGATTAAGGGCCATTTTTAAAAATTACTTCAAAGAGTATTAATTATTAATTCAATGATAAAGCATTATTACTTATTCAATAAAGGCCGTTATATTAACTTAATTACCTATATTTCCGTAAATATACTTTATATATGTGAATTAGTTTAAGAGCTGTTTCTCCGGGCTCTTAAAGCGCTTTTTAAATTTAAAAATAAAATATTTAAGCCCTTAATTTAGTAAAGCGTTTTACGGATATTAAAACAAAACTCGGACGTTTATTAATTTTAGGCCTCCTTTAAGAAGTCCTTTTTATTTTACAGAAAATGAATAACGATATACTTTAAGATTAAGATAGGTAACTTAACCGATCCAATATTAATAAGTTTATCGATAAATTCATAAACGTTATTAAGATTATTAAAGTGTTTAATCTCTTTAATAAGTTAACCGTTTATCTTAAAGGTATAAAAGGTCCATGAGCCTTATTAAAGGCCGTACCTTTCTGGGGTTTATAATATACCCCTTTTTCTTTATAGTATAAGTAACTCGTCAATTAAATAAGTTTTACGTTATTATTATTATATTAATAACTTATGGCGAATTTTAAATACGTTTATACGGATTATTAAGGATTTAACGTTATTAACAAGGGATTATTAACTTATAATTAGCTACTTTATTACTCCGGCAAGCGGGACGGGATATATCCCATGGGATAGGGACGGGATAAGGACGGGATAGGGATGGGACGGGATAAAGTGAATAATATCCCATCCCGTATTAGTACGGGATAAGATAGGACGGGATCGGGATATCCCAAGATCTTAAGCTTACTATTTGTAGTATATAAATTATTATATATATTAAAAAAAACCTTAAAAAAATCAAAAATTAAATACTGGAAGTGAATTATTCACCCAATACGGTTAACGCCGCCAAAAATTGGGATCTTAATGTCAGGGTAATAACCACTCGGCCATCTCATGGACAAAAGTAGCTATCCGGGGTAGGTAATAGCGCTTAAGGGTAAGCCGCTATTACCATATATGAGAAGGTAGTCTACCCGGGGATCACCCCCAGGGGTAGGCCCTACCCCGGAGCCCTTGCTTTAGGGTAGGTACTACCATAATAGTATCCCCTCTCCTATAGGCTCGTCCCCGAGCTTATAGACTATAAATCACGCTTCCGGGGGGGAGTTACCCCCCGGGCTGGAGGTCCTCTTAGAACCTAATTGGGTAAATAAGTAAGGGCTAAGAGCTCCTTACTTAAGGGAGATTACCTCCGGTATAAATCCGAACCTCTTAGGCCGGACCCAGATTTAATGGCCCGTAAATATAATCCAGGGGCTTAATAACTTTATAAAAATATAACCCGGGGTTTAATATCCTCGTTAGGAATAACCCGCATTTCTTATTGGGCAGGCCCGGGTAACCTTCAATAAGTACCCGTACCCGCACCGTTCCTTATTAAGCAGGTAAAGGCCACGTCTTAAGGTGCCTTACCTACGGTCTTACGATTGGCCCGCGTAATTTTAAGGCGTTTCAGCCCCCGCATCGGTAGTTTTCGGGTATTCCGGCCCCCCTTAATAGTTTTTAGGTATTCCGGCCCCCCCCGCTGTACCTCGGACCTCGGCCCCCGGTACTGTAAAGTAGCGGGTCCTACCCGCCCCTATATTTACGCTTAATCTTACCTTTTAAGTTACTTAAAAGTCTTACTTTATAGGCGTCCTCGGATTCGAACTATAGACTTACCCCTTTAAACCCTTAAGGTTAACTCCGGGGGTATATTACCCTAAAGTTACACTATTATTTTGTTAAGATAATAATTACTCAGCCATCTTATGGATAAAAGTAGCTATCCGGGGTAGGTAATAGCGCTTAAGGGTAAGCCGCTATTACCATATATGAGAAGGTAGTCTACCCGGGGGATCACCCCCAGGGGTAGGCCCTACCCCGGAGCCCTTGCTCCAGGGTAGGTACTGCCATAATACTTAATATATCCCGATCCTATCCCGGCGGGATAGGGATAGGATAGGATAGGATTTAACCTTATCCCGTCCCACGCGGGATGGGATAAGTGGATCGAAAAACCGTCCCATCCCGTCCCGCTTCCCGGAGTATACTTTATTACTTTATAAAGGAGCGTGAAGTCTTATTACGGCGGTAAAGATACTGGAGCTTACTTTAAAGTTAAAACTAAAGCAGATACTTATTTAATTAATATCTTAATAATTTATTGAAAGGTTAACAAAGGGATTGACGGCTAAGTATAAACGATACTATATTTAAGATTTTAATAGAGTAACTGGAAGGCAAGGGTATATTAATCGAGAGCTCTAAATTAATAATAAAGTATAAGGACTTATACTATTGCTATTATTTATTATGTACCTATAGGTAATAAGTAAAAGTGGGTGGTAAGTATATAAATAATGATCTATATAAGTATTATGCAGGAGTAATATATAATTGCGCATGTTAAGCATTGGGCCCGTTATATCTTATTTAGCGTTAATGCCCGCTAATAAGCTAATAAGCTCTTGATAATGGTCTTTGAACATAACAGGTATCTTATTAAAATGGGAGAAATAAAGTAAAAAGGGAAGAAATTAAACACCTTGAATAACATAAAAGTATTCCTCAATAATTATTAAATATAGCAAAAAAAAATCAAATTTAATAATTTATTTTAATGATTAAATCTGATTAAATTCTAAGTCTTAGTATTTTATTTTAAGTATTCAAAGTCTAAGTTTTAATAAATTAGTTTAAGTGATTAAGTTATAAATTTTAATGTTTTATTTTAACTAGCCGGTTTATATTGGTTAATTAATTGATTAATTTATATTATGGAGTTAACTAAGCTAATTCCGGCGTTCTTTAATAATCGGCTATTGGGTTTTTCTGGTAACCATAAAAACCTAATATCTATAATATTAAGACTAAAAACCGGTATTTACCTAACCCTTACTCTCGTCCCGAAGGATGAAAATATTTACGGCCGTTTAAAGAGTAATAATTAATTTATATGCTTTTTCAAAGGAAATTTATAACCTTATAATTATATCCTTATAAGGGTTATCTCTGATCTTATATCGCTTCCTGTACCCTATGAGTCAGCCCTATATTATCGTCTTAAATCGTACTTTTAAATGCCCTTACCGGTATATATATTATTGTTATTTATTCGTACGCAGCGTCCTTCACGATGAACGCTGCTGCCTCTTACATTGAACCGATTTATATAATATTGATTTTTATCGGAATATCGTATATACCCTAAGGTAACATAAAATAAATCTTAATAATTTAAGTAAGTAACTTATATTAATAAATATATAAGACTCCTTAATAGCTATTAAGGTAATTAAACAGTATAGTTTAATGAAAAAGGTAATAGAATTAAGATTCCTCGGTAAGGCTTAAGTAATCGTTTATACCTTTCCAAGAAGTACTTTTTAATAAAACGTAGATTGTTAAAGTTAAAAGCTATTTAAGCGGTAATTAAATTCTAAACCTTTTACGGAGGTTTAAACCGGTCTCTAGAATTCTTAGGAAAAACCGTTAACGGAAATAAAACGCTATAAAACGTAATAAGCTCTTTACTTTAAGTTATAAATGAAATAAATAAAAGTTTAAAAACCTGGAAAGTAAATAAAACGAATATAATAAGAAAAAAAAAAAATAAAGAAAACTAGTAAAAAAATTAATAAATAAACCGAGAATAAATAAACCGAGAATAAACACAGATATAGTTCTATAATAATATTTATATCGTATATGTAAAAAAACATTAATAGTAACCTGTCAGACGTAAGGACGCATGAGAGTGGATGATATATATGTGTATTGCATATGATCTATCTAGGAAGCATGGTGCTATCTGTATAAAATACCTCAGTGGTATAAGATGTACGGCCAGGTAATGATATCTATACGCGTTATGGTAATATCTTGGTACTATCGTATAACGGCTTAGTGATACTTTATGTAATATTACTACTATGCCTATACCCAGGCTGATATACCCTTTTAAAATCGTAATATTATTATAATAATAATATAGATCCTGGATATTCTTATTGTAATTACTTCTTAATTGCTGATATACCGTAATTGTTATAAGTAAAAGATGCGGCTTAAATTTAACGTTTAAGAAATTAAAAAGTTAAGAAAAATCGGTAACCTTAAAAATAATAATAATAATAAAATTTTTATATTTTAAGTTACTCCGGAGCTTTATATATACTTAATTAAGCTCCGGGTACCAACTTAAATAATCTTCTTAAGTAATTATTATTAAGTATATATCGAGAAAAGTTAAAATTAATAAAATCATAAAAATAAATAAACCCGGAAAGATTATCGTATACCCGGTTTATAATCGTAATTTTTTAAGAGCTAAATCTCTTAAAAACGACGTCTCCGGGGTTTTATTAAGTTGTATTATGATATGGGGTTTTAAGGTTTATCGTTTTCAAGACCTAAAAGTCTTATAAATTCTTTATATTTTTATAACGGTAAAGCTTTTATAAGGCCGTCCGTTAATATCTTTACTATAAATATATATTTAATATTAATCGTTTTTTTCTGGTATTCTTATCGTAATTAATAATGATATATATTTATATAACGGAGTTTTATAATAAATTAAGAGTTTATCTTTTAGACTATACGGATTATTTAAGTATTATTATATTTAATCTTTAATAAGTAAGATAGGTCCAGTATAATTAATTTAAAAAACGGTTCTATTATATTAACTCTTTTACTATAAAGGTAAGGTTAAAAATTCGGCTTTAATAAAGCTTATTATTACCGTTTTTTACTTTATTACTTTTTAGTTAATTAAGCCTTTAAAGAGCTTAAAAATATAGTTTTATAAGCTATATTATATCTCGAAATTATTAGTAAATAACGTATTTAAGGATATTATAAAAACGGTATATGGATTAATAATTTTCCCGTTATATATGATAATATAATATTTAATATATATAAAGTATTATAATACCTTTATAACTGCTTTTAAGTATTATTTTAATAGATTTATAAGGAATTCAAATAACTTAAATATTAAGTACGTAATATCCGTCCTTATAATAACGGCTATAAAGTTAATAAAGCCGATAAATTATTAATATATATAAATTTCTTAAAATAAAACTTCCCCGGTATTTTTAATAAAAGGTTCAGTATTCCGTAAAGGTACTTTAGGAACACGACCTATTATAATATTAAATTTTACCGTAAGCTTATCGATATAATTATTTTAATATAAACGGATTTCTTAACTTGGTTAATCTCGTATTATCCTTATATTTAGGAATTATTCTATTTTACTTAAATTTTTTATTTTATAGACCTTAAAGAATTTGCTTTAAAAGTTATTTACTTTTTAATTATACTTATAATCGTAAATAACGATAATATTATTTATAAAGAAGAAAATTATTATATAGTTATTAATAAAGAGATATTCGATTTCCGGGACTTATTTTAAGCCTAAATCCGTTAAGGTTTTTAAGAGATTTTTAAATTATAAAGCCGGTAATTATTTAAGTTTATATAAAGCTTAAAGCAGGAGGAATAAGCCTTTATTTCTATACCCTTTTAATGATTTAATATATATAAATTTATTTATTTCGCTATTTATAAATATATTAATAACGTCCTACTATCTTATATCTAAATCGAATATAGCTACTATGGCCATAAGTACCTTAAGAACCCTAATTATTAAGGTAACGGTAAATATATCTTAGTTAGTCTTTTATAAATCACCCCTTATATAAAGTCTTGCTTTATACTTAATAAGATACCCTTTATCGTTAAATTTATATTTAAATATTTAAGTGGTAAGTATTAATATTTTATCCGCTTTTTCCGTATACTTAAATAAGACCTCTTCCTATATACCCTTCTCTTTAAGAGCTTTAAGCTTTACTTCGATTATTAACTTAAAACTTATAACGTATAAATATTTAAGTATATAACGATAGTATTTTAGCTTAATAAGTAGGGTATCATAGTAAAGTATATTTACTTTTAATAGAGAAAAGATAACTTCTCGTTTTTCTTATATAACTTATAGGATAATAGAAATATAATAAAAACTATATAATATAATAGCTTTAATCTATTTATAGTTAAAGTAAAGGTTATAGCATAATTCGCTTTCTTTATACCTTTTATAGCTTTTTTTCTTTTAATAATATTACTTATATTAAAGTCAGATTTATTATTATCTTTCTTTTTCTACTTTAAAGCTGGTGGAGCTGGTAGAGTTAATGGTAGATCTGGTAATAAAGTTAATAATTTATTACCGCCACCGTTACCGTTACCGTCTCCTTTATTTTTTCCGTCGTTATCCTTAAATACCGTATCGTAATTTATTAATACTAAAGTTAATAAGGATAAATAATCCTTTTATTATTCTTTTTCTTTTCCCTTTTATATAAAATTAATAATATTATTTATAAATTCCTTTTCTTCTTTATTATTTAATAATAATTTAATAATAATATAAAATATATCTATTTTTAAGATATTAATTAAATAAAGGAACGGTTCTTTTTTAAGTTAAACCAAGTTAATCTTATTAGCTTTATAGAACTTATTCTCTTTAAAGAAAACGTCCCTTATATAAATTACTTTCTTTTAATTAAGTATTTATATATTATAGATATTAATATTATCGTAATTAATAAGGAAATTAATATATATTTTTATTGTTAATTTCTTTTTTAAGGATTAATTTATTAAGTAAATAGGCTTTATAGCCGTATTATTTAAAATATTAAAGGTTTAACTTTAAGTTGGTAATCTTCTTAAATAATATAGCCTATAAATGCTTTCTTATTGGTATCCGATTCATAAGGAAACCGGCCGTTTATACGATCTATAGCCATAGGAATTAAGGAAGTTTTACTTATAGCCTTATAATCCTTACTTTTATAATTAATAGATTACCTTTTTATTGTAAATAACCGTTTTATACGGCGGTATATAATATTAACGAACACTTATGAGAGATGGCGACGAACAACGGGACCCCAGAGGTCAGAAACGATGTACGCGTATATAGCTTAAGTAACAGTGAGGATAATACCTTAAATACGATAGGCAGAAGCGGAATAATAATAAAGGTAAAAGGGGAGGAAGGGCAAACGGCCTAGGTTAATAGGAACGGTAATAAGTCGTATAAACGACGCGATAAATACGAGATAGAACGGCCTTAAATCGAATAAAGAGCCTATAGTCAATAAGATACGCGTAAAGGGACGCATATAACGCGTAAAGGTATTATTATAAAGGGTAATAAATAAAGGGCGGAAGGGACGAGAACGGTACGCAGGGATAGATAAAGGGTAAGCGGAGGCGTAAAAGGTTTTATTAAGTATATACGAACTGGGAAAAAGCTGGGTGAAAATAGGGAAATACCAAATAGATAGGAATAGGCTATAAAAAGAAATAATTACCAAATACGTAAAAGAAAAATAAAAGGGGAGGAAGCGGTAAGGGCGCTAAAAGGCCTCCTTATAATTATATAAAAAAATATTACGTTAAAGACCTGGCCGATATTATAAATCAGGCTATAAAAGGTAAGAAACTTTTACGTAAAAGCAGGGAGAAATTTAAGGGAATTAAAGAGGTTACGCAGAGCTTAAGGGGCGGTAATAAAAATACTGGCGGACGGAGGCAAAAAGAAATAAAAAGGATATATATAAAGTAAAAGAATAACGGGGGAGGCTTTAAGGAAGGGAACGGGGATAAGCTGGGTAGTAAGGACCGTAAGGGCAATACCGGCATTAATAATAAAAGAAATAAAGGTAAAAAAGAAGGCGGTGGCGTTAAGAAAGGTAAGGATAATAATTATATAATTATCAGGCGAAAAAAAGAAGAATATAACGGCGAAAACGAATCTGTTATAATTAATAAAAACGTTTAAAATAACGGGAAAGCTATTAATAAAACAGATTATTATAATATATAAACTATAAAGCGGGGATATTTTTCTCAATATAATTTTATTAGAGGCAAGGGAAAAACTGGAAAAGTTAAAGGGATAAACCGGTAAAAAGGGGTATAAAACGGTAAAGGTATTAAGGTAATCCTTTATTATCGTAGTGGACAGGATATATTTAATAAGGTTTACGGGGGAGGAAGGGGAAGTTACTTTAAGGTGGATAAAGAAGGAAAATACGGTTTTCTACCCTAGGCTAAAGATCGTTAATTATAGCCTCCCCGCTATAATAAAGAAATTAAACGCCTTTAATTATATGAAAAAATACTCTATGGTTATCCTAAGTATAACGTTAATAAGGATATACAACGATATCCTCGATAAAAAGGTAATAAAGGGTAAATCCCTTAAGTTAATAAAACCTTAAAACCGGGCAATAGATATCTATTAATACTTTAAATATTAAAGGTACGGACATATTATTATGAGGTACCCCAATAATACGAAGTACGCGGTATATACCGAAGGGTATAATACGTATAAATACGTTAGCTTAATAATAAAAAGCTTAATAAAGAACGCGTTGAAATACGCGGCGTATAATAATAATAATTACTTAGCGTAAGACTTATAATATATAGTAAGAATGAAAGAAACTTAACGTAAAAAGATTAGGATAATGGTTAAAATTTAACGCTATAACTTATATAAACCTAAATTAACGAAGTAATTAAAAACGGTTTTAAGACGTAAACGGAGCCTATTAAATAAAGAAGGGTAAAATGTAATAACTAATAACGTAAAGAAAAAAAGCTTATAGCGATATTAACCTTTAAAGCCGGTTACCCGACCAGGATTATTATCGTAATAAAAGATTAAGATAAATAACGCTTAACCTTAAGGAAAAACCGTTTATATGAATAAAAGTTAATAAAGAAAGCTTAACGGACGTTAATATTTAATATATTTACGCTTTTAAAGGTAATATAATATAACGTATATAAGGAAGCAGCTAAAGTCGTAATATCAATATTCAGATTTAAAGAAATAAAGGATATCAATATTATAGCGATATAAAAGCCGTTATATAATCCATATACTTATTCTTTAATTAACCCGGGAGATGGTTTTTACCTGGCTTTTAAGGGTAATAAAACGACATAAATATACTTCTTTATTAATAAGAAACTAAATATAAATAACTGGGACGTTACCTATTACGGAGGGAATTTATATATACTCCGGATCGTATAAGAGGGGGATATTGAGGGTACCTTAAATATTTATAATACGTATAATCCGCCATTAATTAATAAAAAGGGACCCTTTATAATCCCGTTACTTAAGGATATTATAACCGTACCCGGTAAGCATCTCTTAATAAGGGACTTTAATTTTTATTACGTTTAATAAAACGAGGACAATTATATAATTAACTATACCGAATCTAAAAAGCTATTAATAATTATTATACGGTTTAATTTTACGTTATTAACGCCGAAAGGGGCTATTATATAAAAAAGCCGTAAACTTAAGATTACGATTGACTTAATATTCGGCTCGGAAGGTATTATTAACTTAATTATAATATACGGACCTTAAAAAGGATTTAAAATATAGTTCGGATTATGTCCCGATATAGACGACCCTAAATTAATCTATTAACGTAACTCCGCCCTTACCGTTTAAATAAGCGTAAAAACGGTTAAAAAAGCCGAAATATTAATAAAGGCGGTAGAAATAATATCCCAATTAATGGAGCGTTTTTGGCTCGATAATAAGGAATAGATTGACCGTTTTATAAAGCGGGTGATAAAAACTTTAAATAAAGTAATTAACGTTATAATCTTAATAATAAAGCCGTCTTAAAGAGTTAAAACTTATTAAAACGAGGAGTATATAAAGGTAACTATAAAGGTAAAAGCGCTTATAAAATAAACTATTAAGTATAAGAATTAAAAAATACTTTAATAGTTAAAAAAAGCGTAAGAAAAAAAAAAAGAAAATTATCCGGAAAACTAAGTAAATATACTTCCGGGCTATAATATATAACTCGGCGGTTTCCTTTCGTAATATCTAAAAATTAATAAAATATAATAAGGAACGGAGTAAAAAACTTAAACTTATCTTTAAGTTTTTACCCCTAAAAAAACCAAACGGTATGGTAACGAATACCTTTGACGGTAAAATTAAGGCTCTTAAAAAGGCGTTCTTTCCCCCGTTACCGGAAGCTAACCTAATAAATATTAACGGTACGGTATATCCTAAATTAATAATAGTAAATAAGGTAATAACTTAAAAGATAATAATTAAGGCGATTAATAAACTGAAAAAGGATAAAACCCCCGGACCCAACGGCATATTAAATAAGTTCTTATTTATAGTGGTATTACTATTTAAAGAGGTCTTTACTTACCTATTTTAAGCCTATTTCAATATAGGATATTACCCCCGTAAATTTAAGGAGGCTAAAACGATTATCCTTAAGAAATTAATTAAGTCAGATTACTCGGAAATAAAGTTATATAAACCTATAGTACTCTTTTATACGCTAAGGAAAACTTTAAAAACGGTAATTATAAAGATTTTAAGTAATTATATAGAAAGGTATAGGTTACTCCCGATTAATAAATAAAGATAAAAAGAAGACGGTCGATAGAAACGGCTTTTAAAGGCTTAATCGATAATATATATACGGTATAAAACTATAAGAAAAAGTACGTTATAAGTCTTTTCTCCCTAGATATTATAGGGGCGTTTAATAAAGTAAACTATTAAAGGTTACTATATAATTTACGGAAAAAGGGGGTTTTACCTTTCTTTATAAATTAAATAAAAAGTTTCCTAAATAACCGAGCGACGTTAATCAGTTTAAAATAAAAGATAAGTACAATAAAGCCCGCAATAATAAGGATTCCCTAGGGGTTACTTATTTCCTTAATCTTATTCTTATTCTTTAACGGCCCGTTTATTAAAGACTTAGTAAAACTGAAACAGAAAATCTAAGTAAAAAGCTTTATTAACGATATCTACCTTTTAACTTATAATACGTTTACTTATACGAACTATTTAAAGCTAAAATAGGCCTATAAAGTTTACTTACGATAAATAAAGATATATAGGGCCTAGTTCACCCCGTATAAGTATAAGCTTGTCTATATAATAAGGAGCCCAAAGCTATACGATATAATAGTTATAATGGACTTAAGTAGTATAACGGTGAAACCGGAAGCCAGTATTAAGGTATTTAACCTATAAGTCGATAGGAAACTAGACTAAAAAGACTATATAAAAAAGGTTTAGAAGAAGATAGTTTCATAGGAAAGGGGCCTTACTTACCTTACGGCGTTAACGTAAGGAGCTATTTTATAGAAAACTAGAACTATTTATTAAGTAATTATAAAGCCTGCGATAACGTACGTAACAGCTATTTAATACGTACCCGAAAATATACCTAAATATAGGAAAGAGCCCGTCCGGTAACTATAAAAGGTCCAAAACCGATACTTAAGAGTGGTAAGTGGAGTATATAAAGTGACTCCCGTCCCGGTATTGGAATCCGAGGTCTTTATATTATTAATAAAGCTGGCCTTAAACTAAATAATCGCTTAAATAAAACTTAAAAGGGGTATAAACTTAATTACGTTAATAGGAAATGAACGTATTTATTAGAACTATAAGAAACCTTAAATAAGAAAGCATAGAAAAATAGTACTTACCCCCCCCACGGAAGTTAAATTAAAGTAAACTAAAAAAGAAATTGACTTAACTTACGTTTAAGAAGTTAACGCAGAAGTATATAAACTTTTACTTAAAGTGAAAACGGCGGAAGAAAAGAAGGCCATAAGGGTAAAATTAACGGCGATTATCCTATAGATTATAAAGAAATAAATAGAGCGTTAATATAAATATAAAGAATTAATCCCTTAAGGGTAACGGCACCCGGTATTAAATAATAACGAAATTATTAATAAGTATCTCCGGCGTTATAAGATTATAAGGAAAAGCGATAACGCGTTAATAATCCAATTCCGGATAGGTAAAAATGGCTTAGCCTATTTCCTTTTTATTATATACGCCGGTGGCCGGACTAACGTTAATTATAAATATAGGTAACGAAAGTAAAACGCCGTATACGTATTAATCTCCTATTTACTATTTAAGGAACTTAAACCGGGACTAATTAAAAAAGTAAGGATTAACGATTATCGTTAAATACTTATTAATAAAAAGGGTATTAAGGCGGCCGTTAAATTTATAATAACTACGGGCTTATTACCATAGTTCGGCCTAACCAAAGAAATAAAGGAAATAATCAAGGACCTAATTAAGAAACCTCGCCGCCGACCCGGGGGTAAAAAGCAGCGGCGGGAAAACTGTACCCAGTAGGGGGCTAGGAGGGCTATAAATACCGGGGCGGCGTAAAAGGCGATACTATATCGGTTGGTAAAGTCGTATGAATAAGGTGGTAATAATATATATATCGGTAAAAATATTTAATGGTATAATCGGAATTCTGAAATTTTAATATTGGATAGACCCGTAAGGTAACGGAAGAGCAATAGGTTTAAAGGTAACCCTTAAATGGATTTAATTATAGTATTATAGGTTTTCTTGGAAAAGGCGTATAAATAAATTCTTACTCTTTAAACGGCCGTAGATACTCTTAGCTCTTAAGACGTGAGTAGAGGCTGGGTAAATACCGGTTTTTATTCCTAACGTTATGGATATCAGGTTTTTTACGGTTATTAATAAGGCTAAATGGCCGAGTATTAAGGAACGCCGGAATTAGCTCAGCTAGATCCGTAGTATAAATCAATCAATCAATCAATAATATTAACGACTTAAAGGTAATATTAAGTTCGTTAATAAAATTATTGAATTTAAATCTTAAGGATCTTTCTCCGTTTAATTAAATAAAGGCTATATTATAGTAATATCGTATTTTAATCGTTTTAATAATTTTCTGTAGGATATTTATTGCTTTAAATTTATATTTATAAGTATATATTATTTAGAAATTATATTTAAAATAAGCGATATATAATATTTATTAATCCCGGTTTATCGTTATACTTATTTATATAAGGTTATAAGTAATTTAAAAGAAAGGCTTTATTAATATTTTTACTTTATATAAGGATTTTAATACGATCCGGTAAGTTTTTAATAAAATATAGTTTTTATAATTACTTATATTTAAGGCTTTAATATCGTTAGTAATTTTTACCCCCTTAGTTACTTATTAAAAGTACTATATTACTTCGTTAGTAACATATATAAGGAATTAATATTATTAACTTATAATTATTAATTTAACGATAAATTTATTAATTATAAATATTATATCGAGTTATTTAATATTATCTTTAAGTACGTAATATTTACCAATCTTTTTAACCAGTATTCTTATCTATCCATTACTATAAAGGTAATAATATTTAATATTAAAGTAAATACCCTTATTTATAAGGATAGTACTAAATACGACGTTAATTATGAAGTTAAATATATATATAACGTTATAAAGTATAATAAAATTATCACCTTTAGGGGTATTAATATTTACCTCGATTTTTCTATAAGTAGTAACTTTAAGATTATTATTATTAGTGATAATAATATCGTTTTTTCCATTTATTTCTTTAATAAACCGGTTTTTTATCGTTTCATTATAAATATAAAAGCTTAAGTTATAATCCAAAATCCATAATAATTGCAATATATAAGACTTTTATCCTATATTAAATATATTAAAGTTATTATTATTATTTCGACCCGATATAAATAAATTATTTTATTTAAATTCAAAGTTTCTAGATTTCTTAAGAGCTCAATTAACTTTTTTTTTTTTTATCTTAATATCCTTAAGCTTATTATCTATTTATCTTTTAAGTATAAGATCGGGTTTAAAGTTAATAAGTTAACCAGGTCGGTTTATACGTAAGTAATTATACTCATTAAATTAATATTTAATACCGTAAAAATATTCTTTTAATTTAGTATTTTTACCCTTAAATATAGGCTTATTATTTTTCTTAATATTATTTTGATTTTTATTAATAATAAAGGTTAAATAAAACGGAGTCGATTTCTTTATATTATTATACCGTATATAATTTTAAAATTACTTTTCAAGATTAATAAGAGCTATTAAAAAGTTAATTAAATTATTTATACCGAACTTATAAAATTATATTAATATAAGAACTTATTTCTTAATTACGTTAATAAAATTACGGTATATCCGTTTCTTATTTAATACTTTAAGGATATTATTACTTTTAACTTTTATAAATATTTAAGTATATTTATCGAGTTATAATTTAATATTTTAACGAAAACCAGGTCCCATTATAATTTTATAGTATTCTTTCTTTACCGTTAAAGAGCAAGCGGAATTTAAAGGTATAAACTTAATTTTAAGAATATATAAGTAGTTTTATAAGTAATAATCCATATCCTTAAGGTAAACGAGGTTCGCCTTATTAATTATTAAGTATATATAGTCGTTAATTTTAATAAAAAACGTATATTACTCTTTCTATTCTTATAATTCTAGCTTTTATACTTATAAATTATTTTTATAAATTATTAATACCCTTAAGTTAATAGTTTCGTCCGCTATAAGGACGGGTTATATTAATTTTAATAACTTGTTTAAGCTTATTAATTTTATTATAAAAGTAGGGTTAATAAGCTCCCAGACGTAATACTTAATAACCTTACCTTTAACGACGGCAAGTTATAAGTCCCAGTTTTTTAAGGTAATAAGCTTAACTTCATATAAGCTTATTTTAAGGCTATAAAGGAATAATAAGCAATAAACTTATTATACTCTTTAATTTTTTTCTCTATTTTTAATTTATATATAATATATTAACCTTAAGGACTTAATTTAAGCTTTTCTGGATAATTAATTACACCTTTAAATTAATTAATAAATGAATAGCTATAGTGGTATATAATACCGGGCTTATAACTATTAGACGTAAGGACGTATAAGAGTAAATAATATATATATATATTATATATAATCTATTTAAAAAGCATAATACTATCTATATAAAATACCTAGGTGGTATAAGATATACGGCTAGGTAATGATATCTACACGCGTTATAATAGTGTCTTGGCACCGTCGCATGACGGCTCAGTGACACTCCATGCAATACCACCACCATGCCTGCACCCAGGCTGACATAACCTTTAACGGTTACCAGCGTAAAACTTACTTTAATCAATAATATCCTCCTTAACCTTCTTCCTTATAAAAGCTAAGAAAATAGAAATCAATCCTAAAAATTTACCTTAATTGAAATAGAAAAGCAATTTAATAAAAATTTATAACTTATATATACTTCTTTAAAAGCTTAAGAGATTGAAAAGATTCCCAGTAATAAGATTAAGCCGTACTTTAACTTAATTACTCCCTTCATAAAAAAACAAATAATACGTAATTACTTAGAATAACCATAATTTTATGTATAACGTACGCATTACGAAAAGCTTATGAGGCACTAGCACCCAAAGGGGTATAGTGGCTTAGCGGGCATGTTTATATTGCGTACCTTCATAGCTAAATAGGCACTCATAATAATAATACATATTACACCCACATTTTATCCATACGCTCTTTAATATATAACATATAAACCCCTTTTTTGAAAAGAAACTCATTAATATCGGTAATATAATAATCAAAGTATTTCTTATTTTATATATAACTTAATACCATTAATTTTGAATAAGTAAAGTTAAATGTTTTTATATTAATCAGAAGATTAATTACGGTAATATTATTCCCTTTATTATTGCTTTCTTTCTTTTATAATAGAATTATATACTGTTCTACTTTATATTATATAAACGATAAAGGAAATGGGGATAGATTTATGTAAGTTATGTAAGACTAATTTATATTTATTAATAAATATACATATTATTAAGGATTACTTAATAATGTCTTTATAGGCTTTTTTTTAAAAAAAAAACCTAAGCAAAAAATATTATTAAGAATTCCATAATTCCCCAGACTTGAAAAGGTATTAATTGATATATATAAAGTAAAAGAAATGTTTAAACACTCTTACGTATGCTTATTAATACTTATAATATAAATGAAGTTGAATTTAAAACAAGATTTAATAATATTATTAGTAATTCTAGTTTCTCGTCTCGAAATATTAATACCTTTATAATAAAGAGCTATAATGTTACCCAGGAACTATAAATTTAAATAAGTAAACAAAGAAAAATAGCTTAAAAAATATATAAAAATAGATCCGTAATATATATATAAAAAAAGAGCAGAACAAAGAACGCTTTGAAGTTGACAAATGAATATAATAAATATAAGTCTTAAAGTATTTTAAGTAAAATAACTAAAAATCAGAGTTATATTTATAAACGAAATTATAAATAACGTTGTGGAGGATAACGTAAAATATTTATAAAAACTGTTGAGAAAAGGATTCTTAAGATTAAACCCGGACGGTTTTATAAATTATGCGGGAAATATAACTAAAGTATTATATTAAGGAATTAACCTTATTTCTAATTATTATTAACGTATACTCTGTGTTATATTTAACTTAAATAAAAACAATGTTAAACCCGGAAGATTATAGAATCCTCATAAATAGGATATTAAAATATATACTTAAGGACATAGTTAATCGCTTTAAAAACGGCTTAGTTAACTTATACGTATATAAGCATTTAATAAACGATGTATATTAAAAGTCTTTTTATATAAAGTATACTTAAAATTAAGCGAATTATTAAATTATCAAGAAGAAAAAGGAATTAAAAAGAAATGAAAAAAAAAAGAAATATACTTTAAAGTTTATATGTTTTTAAATTAATTAAGTTCAATAAATAGAAACGATTTAAAGGTAATATTAAGAAGAAGTTTAATATATATTAATTACATAAATATTATCTAAATATTGTAAGTAAAGGGAATAAGGTAAATTAAACACCTCCAGAGTTATATATAGAAAAAAGTATTAAAACGTCCTAATAGTTTATTTAACGCTTATATAATTATTATAAATAATATTACTTTAACATTTTAAAACTTAAAACCGACCTTAAAAATTACTATAATGAGATAATTTTAATTAAGCAATAAGTATATTTTAAAGGCTATAGAATTTTATTATTTTTATATGTTAATTAAAATAATAAAGGAAATATTTAAGTAATCTTAAAATTATTTAATTCAATTAAGTTTAAAAACCTTTATGTTAATAACTTTAAAATATCGAATATAAATCATATTTTATGCGTTATGAATATTACGTTATGGTTTTATAAAAAGATAATAGGTCTTATTAATAAGAATATAACGGAAAAAGTATAAGTTAAGAGAGTTAATAAAGATAAAAATCGTAAAAACAAGCGTTATAATAATAATTATTTATTATTATTGTTACTTATACTTATACCTATACCGGTTAAACTATAATTAAACGTTTTAAGAAAAAAACCTTAAAATAAAATAGTAGATATCAGTTAATATGTTAAATATTAAGGATATAAAAATATTATTATAAAACGTAATAAAGTATATAATATATATGAAAAATAATAAATTATATAAATATTAAAAGTTTATGATGAAAAACTTTATAAAGAATGTAATTAACCATAAAATGTATAATTAAGAAGGTTATATAATATAAAATGGATAGGGAAAAATACCTTTATCCCCTACCGGTAATAACGGTATAAGACCGGTACGAGACCGGGAAATGCCAAGTTACCGTTTTATTATCTATAGTATACTATATATTAAAATCAATAAAAACAAAATCTATATTTCTCTTAAATTAATTTAACGGCTTGCTTAATATTAAAAAAAATAATTTTTATACTTAACATAAAAAATATTTCAATAATGTTTTTACTACCGGGATCTTGGTATTTCCCTCTCCCATATCGCCGGGATAGGGACAATACGGGAACGGGATATACCCCTATACCGTACCGGCCGGTATAGGATAACCATAATTAAATCCCGTCCTATACCGTCCCGGTTAAGGGAGTAAAAACCGGTGAGTTTAGAAAACTTTACGGTATATTTATTATTATATTTATTTTTTATTTTAAATTAATCGACGTTATTCTGTCCGTTAAGAAGCTTTTTATATAATTGTTAATAAATAATAGGACCCTTTTTTTCCGGAAGTTATAAAGTAATTTTTTATGAAATTTATTTTATTAAACGTTTTAATAACATTTGATAAATGTAAATTTATTATATATTTCTTTTAATAACGTCGAATTATATAACGCCGTTAATAAACTTTTCTAATACCGTTTTTATTAAGTAATTTATTTATCTTTATATTTATTAATTAAAAAGGAGGCCGTATTCTTCCGCGTAATTATTAAGACTCTTATCATTATTATCTTTAAGGCTTTATTTCAGGTATATAATAATAAAATTAACCTATATATTTTTATTTTTAAATAGTTTAGTTTAACGGCTTTTAAACGATAATTGTTCTCGCTTCTTTAAAAGGTAATATTTTACCTTTAAATACGCTTAAGAAATTTAAAGATATTATTGAGAATAAAAGTATTATTATTGATAAGAATCTCTTAACTATCATATTGAGGCTTAATGCTCTATTTGTCTTTAAACGGTTAATCCCTTTAATTTTAAGTTTTATCTTGTTTTATACATTTTAATTTATTTAATTTATACCGTTTTAATAATATTTTTAAATTAATCTCCTGGTAGAAGGGTAAGAAATAATTCTTTCTATGGTTTTTGTTTTATTATTGAATATATTTGTTAATATATTATCGTACCTTTTAAATAGGAAGAAGTTTTAAATAAATTTAAATTTTTTACTTTATTCATTTCCGTACTTAATAAGTTTCTAAAATCCTTTTAATAATACCATTACCTTAAAAATTATATTTAAACTACATTTATTCTCCCTTTTAATAAGATAAACCTTATCTTTCTAAATTATTGAGTTTTGTATGGTCTCCCGGGTTTTGTACTCTATTATTTCCTTCATTGATTTTTCCTTGTTTTTATAACGTCTGAATATTTTTATTTTAATACGTTTTTACCCTTTTAAAACTTTTTCTTATTAAGATTATTCCTTTAATTTTTTTTTTTTTAAGTACTATTTTTATTTTTCTTCTAAAAGTATTAGTTAATTCTTTATTATTTAATATTAACAACGTAATATTAATAACGTAATATTAATAACTTAATATTAATAAGTTAATATTAATAACTTAATATTAATAACTTAATATTAATAACTTAATCCTATAACTTATTAATATATAATTTCTGCCGTTTTTTACGGCTCCCTTCCTTAACTTAATCGTTTTTTAAACCCTCCTTGATATAACTAACGGGGTTTTATTCTATATTTACTTTAACATTGTTTGAATCTGTATATAATTTAAGTTATACTTTAAGTTTTCTTAAGGATTAATTTTTATTATTACGTTTATTATTTTTCATTAAATATTGAGCTAATTATAGTCTTAAATTCTTTATTCTATTATATAATTATTCTCTTTAACATTATCCGGATTGATTAAGCTTAAATTAATAACTTAAATAACCTTTTAATTCTTAAATAATATATAACTCTTCATTTTATATTTTATTATTTATAATATAAATTAAAGGCCTTTAAAAATTATTATTCCTTAAGTTTAATTTATACTTCTTATTATATCGGTAACGTAAACGCTTTATTCGTATTTATTAGAACGGCGGGTTATATACGTTTCATACCTTTAAGTTTTTATCTGGTTTTCTTATTTTATGAACCGTAACGTATATAGGTTTCTTTTATAATATATTATTTTTAGTTATTAGTATTTAACCGTTTACTCATACTAAATTAAGTTCTTTTTTTATCTTTATTTAATTACTTCAAAAGTTATTCTTTTTATTGAATATTAAGATTTATTATTCCGGTCTTCTTACCTTATTTATTATCCCTTTTAGTTATTTTATTTATGGGCTTAATATAACCCGTATTTCTTGTATTATTTAAAGTTATTATTTGACCATTTTAATTAAGTTGATTAATTTCCTTTCTTAAAATTAATTAAATAAGTTTTACTCCTTTTTATTTTATAATATTGGATTTGTTACGGTACAGACCATAGGAGGATTCTTTGGCACGGAGCAGATTTACCTTGTTCCGTAATGCTTAATATGCGCACTCATATTGCACCCACATAGCTAGATAGCTACTCATTACTCATTATACATCTTACACATTCATTATACATCTTACACCCACGTTTTTACCTCAGTACTTTTAGTACCCGACAGGATTGTTTTATTAATAATCTTTTTTTTTTTACTTTTTAATTAAATAATCGTACCGGTCCCGTACCTATCCCGCAGGATTATCCCGTACCGGTTGGGGGAGTACCGGTATGATATCTATTTCTTTAATTTTTATTCTTTAACGGATTATCAATTAAGATGTTTATAAAGTTAAAATAAAAAACATAAATAAAATGGTTTATAAATAGTATTTATTCATTAAGGTATATAGTATTTATAAAAAGAAATTACTCAGAATTAAAATAAATATATAAAATTTATTCAAATAAAAAAAAAATGTATAACGTTTGATTTATATTTTATAAAAATAAGTTAATATATCTCTTATTATAAAAAGCTAAATCTATATTGTTAAGAAAATACCCCTGTAGCCAATGATAAATTCGCGGCCAAAATTCGGCTTGCTTAGTTATTGAATGTTTAAACTTCAAAAAATCTATTATTAAAAAATTTTGGCTCCTTACCTTACACTTTCAATATACCACTTAATTTTAATTAAATCAGGAATGATCTTTCTGAAGAGTTAAGAATATACTTACGGAAGTCCACACTAAAAGTCCTGGAGTACGCTAAAATCTCGGTAAAGGGTTCTTCCGGGGTCTTAGTATTTTTTTGGGGGGGTAATTCTTCCACTATATATACTTAAATATCACCTTTTTTTATACTTAAAACGTCGATTGTAAGGCCTTTTAAGCTTATTCAGGACCTGATAACTACCTTATACTTATCCGTTTACGTTGAACCCTTAAAGTCTTCTTATGTTTAATATAATTTAGCTATTATTACTTAAAATAATAAGGCTAAATTATATTACCTACCCGGCCTTTATAATACTTATTATTACCTTTTAAAACGATAATCTCTTCGATATAATCAGGTATTTATTTACTCTGTTTTTGAATACGGTCTTATATAAGCTTTTTATTTTAATATTTAAGTTATATTATCTTTACTTAAGTTTAAATATAAGGAAATTTAAACCGAGTGGTTTATTAATTTATGTCAGACGCATGGACGCATGAGAGTGGATGATATGTATGTGGATTGCATATTATCTCTCTAGGAAGTATGGTGCTATCTATATGAAATACCTGGGTAATATGAGATATACGGCCAGGTAATAATATTTATACGCGCTATAATAATGTTTTAATATGGCTTATATAACGGCTTAATAACACTTTATGTAATATTATTATTATACCTATACCCAGGCTGATATACCCCCTTAAGATCGTAATATTATTACGGTAATAATATAGATCCTGGATATCCTTATTATAACTACCCTTTAATTACTAATATACCGTAATTGTTATAAGTAAAAGGTATATCTTAAATTTAAAGTTGAAAAATTAAAAAGTTAAAAAAAAAAAAATCGGTAACTTTAAGAGTAATAATAATAATAAGACCTCTATATTTTAAGTTACTCCGGAGCTTCATATATATTCGATCGAGCTTTAAGTATTAACTTAAATAATTTTATTAAGTAATTATTATTAAGTATACATTAAGAAAAGTTAAAATTAGTAAAATCGTAAAAATAAATGAACCCGGAAAGATTACTGTATACCCGGTTTATAATCGTAAATTTTTAAGAGTTAAATCTCTTAAAAACGACGTTTCCGGGGTTTTACCGATTTTTATTATAATATACGGTTTTTAAATTGATCGTTCTTAAGTTTTAAAAATCTTATAAATTCTTTATATTTTTAATAATAAAAGCTTTATAAGGTTATCTATTAATATTTTTACTATAAATATATACTTAATATTAATTGTTTTCTTCTAATATTCCTATTATAGTTAATAATAATATATATTTATATAATAAAGTTTTATCATAAACTATAAGTTTATCCCTTAAATTATATGGATTATTTAAGTATTATTATACTTAATCTTTAATAAATATAATAAGTTTAATATAATTAATTTAAAAAAATAATATGTTATATTAGCTTTTTTTATTATAAGTATAAGGTTGAAAAGCTTAACTTTAATAAAGCTTATTATTACCGTTTTTACTTTTTTATTTTCTAATTAATAAAGTTTTTAAAGAACTTAAAGATTTAAGCTTATAAATTATGTTATATCTTAAGATTATTAGTAAATAATATATTTAAGGATACTATGAAAACGGTATACGGATTAATGATTTTTCCGTTATATATAATAGTATAATGCTTAATATATATAAGGTATTATAATATCTTTATAACTACTTTTAAGTATTATTTGAACGGATTTATAAGGAACTTAGATAATTTAAACGTTAAATACGTAATATCCGTCTAAATCGTAATAACCGTAAAGTTAATAAAGCCGATAAATTATTAATATATATGGATCTCTTAAGGTAAAACTTATCTAATATTTTTAATAAGAGTTTCGGTATTCCGTAGAGGTATTTTAAGAGTATAATTTATTATAATATTGAATTTTACCTTAAGCTTATTAATATAATTATCTTATTATAAACGGATTTCTTAATTTAATTAATTTTATATTATTTTTATATTTAAGAATTACTTTATTTTACCTAAATTTCTTATTTCATAAACCTTAAAGAAGTTATTTTGGAAATTATTTACTTTTTAATTATACTTACGATTATAAATAATAACAATATTATTCATAAAGAAAAAAACCATTATATAACTATTAATAAAAAGATATTTGATTTCCGGGACTTACTTTAAGCTTAAATCCGTAAAGGTTTTTAAGAGATTCTTAAATTATAAAGTTAATAATTATTTAAATTTATATAAAGTTCGAAGTAAAAAAAGTAAACCTTTATTTTTATACCCTTTTAGTGATTTAATATATATAGGTTTATTTATCTTATTATTAATGAACGTATTTATAGCGTCCCACTATCTTATATTTAAATTGAATACGGCTATTATAATTATAAATACCTTAAGAACCCTAATTATTAAAGTAACGGTAAACGTATTTTATTCCGTCTTTTATAAATTACCCCTTATATAAAGTCTCGCTTTATACTCAATAAGATACCCTTTATCGTTAAATTTATATTTAAATACCTAAATAGTAGGTATTAATATTTTATCTGTTTTTTTAATATATTTATGTAAAACCGCTTCTTATAAACCCTTCTTTTTAAGAGCTTTAAACTCTACTTTAATTATTAACTTGAAACCCGTAACGTATAGGTATTTTAATATATAACGATAATATTTTAACTTAATAAGTAAGGTATTATAATAAAATATATTTATTTTTAATAAAGAAGGAAATAACTTTTCGTCCTTTTTATATAGCTTATAAAATAATAAAAAAACAATAAATACTATATAATATAATAGTTTTAATTTATTTATAGCTAAAGTAAAGGCTATAATATAATTTATTTTCTTTATATTTTTATAATTCTTTTTCCTTTAATAATATTGCTTATATTAAAGTCGTATTTATTGTTATTTTTCTTTTTTAGTTTTAAAGTTAATAAAGTTAATAAAGCTAATAGTGGATCTAATAATAAAGTTAATAATCTATTACCGTTACCGTTACCGTTATTTTTACCGTTGTTATTCTTAAATATAATATTGTAATTTATTAATATTAAAATTGGTAAGGATAAATAATCCTATTATTATTCTTTTCCTTTTCCCTTTTATGTTCACTTAATGATATTATATATAAATTCTTTTTCTTTCTTACTATTTAGTAATAGCTTAATAATAATATAAAATATATTTATTCCTAAAATATGAATTAAATAAAAGAATAACTTTTTTTTAAATTAAATTAAGTTAATATTATTAGCTTTATAAAACTTATTCTTATTAAAGAATATATCCCTTATATAAACTACTTTTTTTTAACTTAATATTTATATATTATAACTATTAATATTATTATATTTAATAAGGAAATTAATATATACTTTTACTGTTAATTTCTTTTTTTTAAAGATTGATTTAATAAGTAAATAAACTTTATAACTATATTATTTAAGATATTAAAAATTTAGCTTTAAGTTAATAGCCTTTTTAAATAATATAGTTTATAAATACTTTCTTATTAATATCCGATTTATAAGGAAACCGGCCGTTTATACGACATATAGCCATAAAAATTAAGGAAGTTTTATTTATAGCCTTATAGCTTTTACTTTTATAATTAATAAACTACCTTTTTATTCTAAATAACCGTTTTATATAGCGGTATATAATATTAACGATTTAAAGGTAATATTAAGTTTATTTACAAAGTTATTAAATTCAGATCTTAAGGATCTTTTTCTATTTAATTAAATAAAGGCTATATTATAATAATACCGTATTTTAATCATTTTAATAACCTTCCGTAGGATATTTATTACTTTAGACTTATATTTATTAATATATATTATTTAAAAATGGTATTTAAAGTAAGTAATATATAATATTTATTAATCCCGATTTATCGCTATACTTATTTATATAAGGTTATAAATAATTTAAAAAAAGCCTTTATTAATATTTCTACTTTATATAGGGATTTCAATATAATCCGGTAAGCTTTTAATAAAATATAATTTTTATAATTACTTATATTTAAGGCTTTAATATCGTTAATAATCTTTACCATTTTAGCTGCTTATTAAAGGTATTAAATTACTTCGTTAATAACGTAAGTAAAAAACTAATATTATTAACTTATTATTACTGATTTAACGATAACTTTACCGGTTATAAATATAATATTAACTTATTTAATATTATCTTTAAGTATATAATATTTACCGATCTTTTTAACCAGCATTCTTATTTATTTATTACTATAAAGATAACAATATTTAATATTAAAATAAACGCCTTTATTTATAAGGATAATATTAAATACGACGTTAATTATAAAGTCAGGTATATACGTAACGTTATAAAGTATAATAAAGTTATTACCTTTAAGGGTATTAATATTTACCTCGATTTTATTATAAGTAATTACTTTAAGGTTATTATTATTAACGATAATAATATCGTTTTTTCTATTTATCTTTTTAATAAACCGGTTTTTTATTATCTCGTTATAAATACAAGAGCTTAAACCGTAATTTAAAACCTATAATAATTACAGTATATAAGACTCTTATCCTATATTAAATATATTAAAGTTATTATTATTATTTTAAACCGGTATAGATAAACTGTTTTATTTAAACTTGAAGTTTCTGGATTTATTAAAAACTCGGTTAACTTTCTTCTTTTTTTTAATATTTTTAAATTTCTTATTTATTTATCTTTTAAGTATAAGATCGGGTTTAAAGTTATTAGGTTAACCAGGTTAATTTATACGTAAATAATTATACTCGCTGAATTAATATTTAATATTAAAAAATATTTTCTTAACTTAATGTTTTTACCCTTAAATATAAGTTTATTATCTTTCTTAATATTATTTTAATTCTTATTAATAATGATGGTTAAATAAAACAAAGTTAATTTCTTAATATTACTATATTAAATATAATTTCAAAATTACTCCTTAAGATTAATAAAAGCGATTAAGAAGTCTATTAAATTATTTATATTAAATTCGTAAATCTATAATAACATAAGAGTTTATTTCTTAATTATATTAATAAAATTACGGTATATCCGTTTCTTATTAAGTACTTTAAGGATATTACTACTTTTAGCTTTTATAAGTACTTAAGTATACTTATTAAGTTATACTTTAATATTTTAATAAAAAGTAAATCCCGTTATAATTTTTTGATATTCTTTTTTACTATTAAAAAACAAACGGAATTTAAAATATAAGCTTAATTTTAAAAGTATATAAATAATTCTATAAATAATAATTTACATCCTTAAGGTAAACGAGGTTTACCTTATTTATTATAGAGTATATAAAGTCGTTAATTTCAATAAAAAATATATATTACTTTTTTTATTTTTATAATTCTGGCTTCCATACTTATAAATCGTTTTTATAAATTATTAATACCTTTAAGTTAATAACTTCATCCGTTATAAAAACGGGTTATATTGGTTTTAATGGTTTATTTAAGCTTATTAATTTTTTTATAAGAGCAAAAGTAATAAGCTTTTAAACGTAATACTTAATAACTTTATCTTTAATAACGGTAAGCTATAAGTCTTAATCTTTTAAAATAATAAACTTAACTTTATATAAACTTATCTTAAAAATATAAAGGAGTAATAAATAATAAGTTTATTATACTCTTTAATTCTTTTTTTTTTGTTTTTAATTTATATATAATATAATAACCTTAAAAACTTAATATAAACCTTTTTAAATAATTAATTCCGTCTTTAAATTAATTAATAGATAAGTAACTATAATAATATATAATACCGGGTTTATAATTATTAAACGTATAAACGCATAAAAATAAATAATATATATATAAATTGTATATTATTTCTTTAAAAAGTATAGTATTATTTATATAAAATACCTAAATAATATAAGATATACGGCCAGGTAATAACATCCATACGCTCTATAATAGTATCTTAGCATCGCTCGTATAACGGCTCAGTGACACTCTATGCAACACCACCACCATGCCTGCACCCAGGCTGACAATTTATCCATAATTAATAAGGCTTAATCTCGTTATAATCAGATAAGTTACTTAATTACGGTAAACGGGCTACGTTAAATAACTTAAAAAAAGGGGTTTAATATTTTAACGTATACGTAAGTACCTTATCTTCTTAAATCACGGTATTTAACCGAATCTTTTTATACTTTAAAGTAAAAAGGATAAGTTTAAGCTTTAAGATCTTTTTCTGGTAACGATATTAATTAATTCCACCTTTACCCCCGCGTGTCACCTTTATGGTATCAGCTTAACAATAAAAGGCTAGGGGGGGGGGGATAGGCCTTTACCTTGTCCGTATCAGCCGTAAATCTCCATTGAGGTTTTGGGTTACTTTTATTGCATAAGTTTATTTATCGTATCGTAATATTAAGTTCTTACTTAACCCGTTTCTTAGGCTTAAGCCGTACGTTAAAAGTGTCCAAATTATAAATATATTCTTTTTTCTTTACGGCCTTCTTAAATTCCTGAATATAATAAAGCCTTTTATAATTATAACTATAATAACCCCAGAATATAAATTCTAAATTCTTTATTTATCGTTACCGGATAATAGACTTTATAAAGATTTAAGATACCGTAATTAATTAAAGTTTTATAGTTATTCCCCTTTTATTTACTTTATATAGTGTACGTTAAATTTATACTTTACCTTATTATACGTTTAATATTATATTCATTTTATTACTTTAAATAATATTCTTTTAATTATTTAACGTTTAATCCTTAAATTTAAGGGCTTATATAAGCCGTTTTCAGATTACTATAAATATAAAACTCAAGTTTTTATTATTTTATTAATTAAAGTCCATTTATTATAAAAACCCTTAAAATCCTCGTTTTAAATAAGTTTACTTTAAGCTTATATTTAACTGTTATTATTTTTTATATATTTTAATTTATCCGTCTTTTAATGAATATTTTTTTTTTAAACCTTAAGTATAATTTTTATAAGCCTCCCTGGCCGGTTTATATCTTTAATATATAAAAAGGAAAAAACGAAATAAAGTTTTTAGGTTAAAATCCCGGGTATAAGTTTAAGTTTTATAACGATTTATTAATTAATTCAAGAGTCCGGTAATTTACTTTATTATTTTTACAGCTTTAAGTCAATTTTTTAAGAAGAAATACTTAATAAATATAAGTACTTAAAGCTTAAGGCCTAAATTATAAGTAATATTTTAAGCGTTCGGTATTTTAGACTATAGTTAATTTACCTTTTAATAAAGCCTTTACCCTGCTCTTAAGGGTTACTTTATACCCCTTTTCCCTTATTAATGGTGATAAAAACGTATGTATAATGCGATTAAAACGTACATAGTAATCGGACTATAAAAAAAAAAAAAAAAAAAAGAAAATAAACTTTAGTATAATGGTTTTTCCGTACCGAGGTTTTTAGCGTACTCCAGGACTTTTAGTATGGACTTCCGTATCGCAATTATTATTATAAATGTAAGATAAAACCGAGTGGTGGTTAATGATACACTCACCCTTTTATTAAAAGGGTGATTTATATGGCCGTTTTGCGATTGCCACGTGGTAGGGCTGAGCCACTTATAACCCTTACCTTTTTCACCTACCTTACCTACCTTACCCTTACCTACTCCACTTTTAGTAAGCTATTTACCGGCCCCTATATCAAACCCTTTAATAAGAGGTAACGCGTTATGCCCGTATACTCCCACTGCAATAGGCCTAAATATACCCTAATATGGATAAGGAACCTGAAAGGTAAGTAAGGCCCCTTAATTGTACCTTTACTTGTATCCTTATTTATACCGTCATCCTTAGTAAACCCTTTATTAAGCCCTTTATTAGGCTCTTTACCAAGCCCTTCATCAAGCCCTTCAGCAGGTGGTAACCTTTAATACGCTTATGCCCCCGCGGCAGCAAGCCTAAAAACACCGTGATTTGTATGGAGAATCCGAGAGCTAAGCAAGGCCCTTCACCTGTACCCTTACTTATACCCCTACTTGCACCCTTATTAAGCCCTTTACTAAATCCTTTACCAGGCGTTTTAGCAAGAGGTAACGCCCGATGCCCGCATCCCCCTACCGTAGTAGGCCCATAAATAGCGTGATTCAGATGGACAAAATAAGGGTTAAGTAAGGCCTCCCTGGACCCGACGAGACGCCTAATACGCGTATGCCCTTACCGTAATAAGATTAAAAACACTATAATATGGATGGAGAACCTCGTAAACGCTTTATACACATAAAGATATGCTTGATATCCGTATGCTCTTATAATTATTACTTAAAATCGCCGTAATTACTTTAAAGATCTGGAGATTTTATTGTTAAGGTAAGGCCTTAATTACGTACCCTTTATACCCGAAGCGAGGCCTACTTACTCCTACTGCGATAGGCCAAATATACCTAGGCTTAAGCTCGGTAGTTCGCTTGTAGGAGAAAAGGAGGAAGATAGCTTCGGCAGTATATGGGAGTGTGGGAAGCCTATATGACAGATCTCTCGTTTCTCGAAGTAGCTCTTCCATCCGTGGTGTTACGTCGCTTATATATATGGTTCGGAGAGTCCTTATGGCCCATCATGAATGATAGTAGTCCTCACCCAACCCTCCATCCTCTTCCCTCCGGCCGCCTCCGCAATTTCCCGCCCTCCGCTTCATTGAATTGCTGATGGCGGATGGCATATCGCGCCAACAGATGAATATGAACGCGAGTGGTCTCCTTCATGGTCATTAGTCGTAGCTCATTTTCTTTGACAGAGTTTGGGTCTTCCGTACGTTTGAATCAGACAGATCCCTCATCTTGATCTGGCCCAAAGTATTGATTCTTTGCATTATACATATGCCCAGATCCAGTGTTGTTGTAGTTTTCCTGAGTGCCTCCAAGGCTTGCGATAAGTGGGCCCGCACCGGAATGTTGAAATTGAGGTTGCTCCTCCCTGTCGGACATATTCTTCAACTGCTTGATGGCCGCTATTATCTTCTGTAACGTTTCCGCATCTTGGAAAATTTGGCGTTGCGCAAGAAGCTGCATGGTCGTGCCAATCTGCTCCATGTATTCATCCACTTTGCTCTTCCTTATATTGAGTTCCACTGCTTTCACCACCCGTGCCCCTGTTGAGGCATCCATGGTAGGTATGTTCTTCTCGAAGATATCCTTAATACCAGTAGCGCTGCTCTTTACATTGTTTTAAGACGGGCTCGACATTCTGTAGCGCCTCTTCTGTCACCTTTTTTCCTTCGATATTCCGTTGCGCTTGAGTGAGCACGCTAAATACCAGGGGAATCTGTTCAGCGACTAAGCGTAGCTTCTTGGGAAGCCCACTGATATCGCTGGCGGCTGCGTAAATCTGTTGAGCCGCCTGGAACATCGTGATGGTCGCCGAGACAAGGCCCAGTATTGCACCCGCCTCACCCATGCCAGACATGATTGTTGGGTGCGCTTTCTTGCTTCTGGCTATCTCCTCCGTAGGTTGCTGTAGGGGCTGGGCCGGGGTTGTAACTTGAGAGGGAGATCGTCCCCACTTAGGTAGCAACTTTAGATGTCGAAACATCGAGTCAAACATACTGAGTGATTAAGCAAATATCTACGAAATGGACTAGCAAGCTAGGACAAGTCCGGTATTCTGGAAGGTTCTGTCGGATAACCTTCCTCTCTCGTACCTAAAATAATAGCTTACCTTCTTGATGCACGGGGGTATTCCGCGGTTGTCTTGGCAGTCTCCGCACTGAAGACCCTGTCGCATAAAGGCTTATTAAACGGCCTTTTGTTAACGGTATTACAGGTGTATCGGTGCATAGGGTACGGTAAGTTTACGGTCATTAAACTATAAGCGATTCGCCTTACTCACCCCTGCAACCTGCACCCTGCATCCTGCACCCATTTGCGCATATTGCATCAAAGGGTTTTGCTGAAGGGCTTAACCAAAAGCTTGCTGAGGGGCCCGGTGAAGGGTGCAGGTGAGGGTGGAGGTGAAGGTACAAGTGAAGGTGCAAGTGAAGGTGCAGGTAAGGGGCCTTACTTAACTCTCGGGTTCTCCATGAAAATCACGGTGTTCTTGGGCTTGCTGCCGCGGGGGGTTACGCGTGGAAGGCGTTACCTCTTGCTGAAGGGTTTGGTGAGGGGCTTGCTGAAGGGCTTGCTGAGAGGCTTGCTTGGTGAAGGGTGCAGGTGAGGGTGCGGTAGCTGAGCGTGCGGTAGGTAAGGGTGCGGGAGGTAAGGGTGGTGAGGGTAAGGGGCCTTGCTTAGCTTTTAGGTTCTCCATCCATATCACGGTGTTTTTGGCCCTGTTCCTATGAGGGCAGGCGGTGATCGGGCATCACTTCAGGTGCGGGGAGGCCTTGCTTACCTCTCAGGTTCCCATCCAGATCACGGTGTTTTTCGGCCTGTTGCGGTCGGGGCATGCGGGTGTCGGGCGTCGCATTATAGTGAAGGGCCTAGTGAAGGGTCTAATAAAGGGCTTGCAGTAGGTGAGGATAGTAGGTGAAGGTGGTGGTGCAGGTGAGGGTGCAGGTAAGGGTAAGGGTGATAATAAGTGTACGGTAGGGTGGTAATCAGGCCAAATAAACGACATTAAAAATAAATACATTAGAAGGGTTGATCCCTTAACCGGCCAGATCAGCTGACCGGACACGCTAAACTCGATTTGGCAAAATTCTTTATGGTTTTTATCTTTTGGTCTTTAACCCACCTTTAATATCCTATTAAGTAATAATACTTTATAGACCGTTACTTGATAGGATTTGGATACTCTTACCTTTACTTACCCTTACCCTTACCCTTTATTATGTCCTTCTATCATACGCATAAACGTATAAGTATAATGGGGTAGTATAAATCAAGTATAATCAATTAAAATAAATCTATAAAAGAAGATTATAGGATATACCCCTATAATCTAGGATATACGGCCAGATAATAAGATATATACGTATTATAAAAGTATTTTAATACCGCTCGTATAACGGCTTAATAATATTTTATTGTAATATTATTATTATACTTATAGTTAAATTAATATACCCATTTAAAATTATATTATTATTAATAATAATATAGATCTTAAACATCGTTATATAATTAGCTCTTTAATTATAATTAAGCTTATTAATATACCGGGATTTTTAGATATTAAAAAGTACGTTTTTTAGAAGTTAAAGTTTTTATAAAAATTTAATAAACAGGAGAGCAATAATAATAATAAAACCTTAATATTTTAATTAGCTCCGGAGCTTTATATATACTGAGTAAAGCTCCGAGTAATATTTTATGTAATGTTATTAAATAATCATTATTAAATATATACCGAAAAAAAGTTAAAAACTATAAAATTATGAAAATAAGGGAACCCGGAAAAATTATTATATATCCGGTTTATAATCGTGAATTTTTAAGAGTATAGGAAGGAATAAGAGTGCAAAAGTAATGAAATAACAGGTAGTAATGGAGTGCAATTGAAGATGGGCCGCAGCCCCTATATAAGTGAGTGAGTTATAGGTTCTATACTGGTCTATTTGGTCTTGCTTTTCCTTTTCAAAGTATATACGAAGTAATTCCACCTTGAATTAGCCCTTTTAATGTTTCCATCCCTTGATATATTTATCCGCAAGTTTTTTATATTTTCCTTAATTTTCTTCTTTTTAATTCCTTTATAACGAGGTACTGTTTATAGTATTTTTATCCTTTAGATTATATTATACCCGTTTATATATATTTCGATTATATATATATCGCTTATGATATCCTTTTAATAAACTGAATTATTATAAGTATAAAAGTTAAAAAGGTATTTACCCGGTAATAATTTGCCTTAACTCCTTTATAATAAATTTGCTTTTTTAATATTACGTACCAGAATTAACTAATTTTTATTTTCTAATATTATTTATATATATATTTACTTATTGTTTTTATAGCTTTACTTTTGAATCTTACTTAATAATAATAAAAATATATATTAAAACTTAATTTTCTTAAAGATAATCCTTTTATTACTTTATTTATTAATAAGAATAATTACGGTACTTTATATTTATTCATCTTAAAGTTTAAATTATTTATATTTATATTTTCTTTAAATATGATACGCTTAGTTTACTTAAGGGTATAACGCGTTTTACTTTGTTTGTTAAAAGATTATAAATACCGCCCCTTATAAAAATTGGATTTATAACCGGTTACTTTTTACCTTATTCCTTTATTTATATATTTCTAATATCTCTTTTTATTCTTTTAATTTCGTTATTAATAGGTATATCTTATATAAATCCGTTATATAACGTTAAATATATCTTAAGAAAACTATTAAGTAAGCTTTATTTAAATTTTATATTTTATAGATTTTAATATCTTTCTTATTAATATAATTAAGAAAGTACTATAAATTATCGTATAATTTATATTTATTTATCGGTACTATTTCTGTCCTGGTTCATTTTATTATCTTGGGGAAATATTAATAAATATAGTAATTTATCCGTTAAGAAAATAAAGGGAAAAAAACGAAAATAATAAAATAATTAATTATTAATCTTTGAATATCTTTTTAATTTCCGTATAAATTTCTTTAACGTTAAATACTATATTTAATAATATTTTATAAAAATATATTATTTATTTTAGTTCTTAATATTTAATTTTATTTATTTATATACTTTTTTTTAATTAATTAGTATAATAAGTACTTTTAAGGTTATTTTTATATATGAATAATTATATTTCTATGTTCTCTTAACGGGCTATATACGATTATCCCGATAAGGGTATATTTAAAAGGTATATTAAAAAAGGTTTTTTCTAAACGTAATAATATTATTTATTATATTTATTAAATTCCGTTTCAGCCGGTTCCGTTAATAAATAAAATATTAAAAATAGCGTTTAATTATTTACTTACTTAATAATCGTACCGTATAACCGTTTACTTTATCTTTTTTATTTATTTACCTTCTTTACTTTTTTTTTTGTTTAAATTTTTTTACTTCTTTAACTTTTTTAATTTTTAATTTCTTTTATACTTTAATTAACTTATTTTAAATTTAATATGATTTTATACTTAATTATTAAATATCTTTTTAAGAATATATATAAATCGATAATTTTAATATTATTTCTTTATCTTATATTTATATTAGTTTACTTATAATTCTTTTAGAATTTTTAACTTAAATTATATTAACCGAAATTACCCCTATTATATCCTTATATTTTAAAAGGCGTATTCTTATTATTAACTTAATTAAGCTAAATAATTATGTTTTTATTATTATTAAAATCCGTTTGAATATTAACTAAATAATCCATTTAGAATTATATTTTTTAATTATTTATAATTTTGGCTTATTTTAGCTTTCCCATTTTTAAAAGCTTTTTACGGTATATATTTAAATTTACGCCTCTTATGTATATACCGGAGTTTAAGTATATATTAAATATTAATAAATGGATAATAACCGTTATTTTACCTTTATTAATTACCGCCGTATTAAGGGTTTATCGAATAACGCTTATTTAAATTATATTTTTAAATATAGGCCCGGTAATTATAGTTTTTATTTAAATATATATGAATTAATTTACTTTTTAATTGATTATTATTAATTCCTTTTTTATAGATTTTTAGTATTAAGATATTATTTAGGTAAACGCTTTTTCTTTAATACGTTATATACCCCTTAATCCCGATATTAATCGCAAGTTTAATATAAGAAATCGTATACGCTTTATGGTTAATTATGGTTTATAATTAACTTAATAACTATAACCTTAATAAAGACCCCTTTTTTCGCCCTTTATATTTAATATTTAATTATTATTATTATAGCCTGCTTTTAGTCCTTAGTCAATCTGTTCTATTACTTAATTATATTAATAATCTCGGTTATTCCGTTTATTTCCTTTACCTTTTACTTAATTAATTTAACCGTATATATCGTCTGCTCCTGGTCCGTTTATTTAATTACTTTTTTTAATTTAGGTAAACTAATCCTTTTTATGTTAATTTAAATTTACTGGAATTACAAAATTATTTCAATTATATAAGCCCGGTTAATATAATACGGCCCATATAAAATACAGCCCGTCCTTTTTAAGGACTAATTCTTTAATTAAGTCTTATAAATGGTCGCTTGAAAAAAGGTAATACCGTTTACCCGATTTAAACTTTACCGAGGATTTCTTTAAGTTAAATTTTAATTATTTAAATTTTAAAAAGTTTTTTTCTCCCTTATATATAAAGTATTTATTAATTAATCTTTTATTTAAATAATAAACCTATTTATACTTCTTCTTTAACTCCTTTTTTTTTTTTTTAAAATTTATTATTTACGTTAAGTGTATACGTTAATTTTTACCCGTTTTTATATAAGCGTTTTTATTATAATAAACCTTTTTTATTATACCGTTATTAAATATACGATAGCTTATTATATTTCCGACCCAGGCTTAATTTATTAATTATACTTAGCCGGTACCGTTTATATGACTTTTACAATCTTATTTCCATAAGCGGTTTAATATCCTTTCTGATTTTATATTATTTACCCTAATAAATCCCATATTTTAAACGGTTCCTAAACTCGTTACTTATAATTTATATTAATCTGCTTTAATTCCGGACCGGAGTCCCCATATATTTTATTATAATTCTGTTTTAAATATATATTTTATTAAAAGGATACCTATTTAATTATTAAAGAATTAAAGCTTTAATAGGTTTTTAAGTTATTTAAATTTTATTAATTTATTTAATTATATTATTAAGCTTACCCGTCGGGTTATTTCTTTAATAAAAGGTTATTTCTATTTTAAACTTAATCCTTATATATATAATAGTCTTCCCGTTTTATCTCCGTTTCCATTATTAAAATAAGATAATTAATATAATCTTATATTCCGTAATTACCGTAATATAAATTAAACTTAAATTTATTTATTAATCTTAAGGTTATAATTAAAACCTTAATTTTTTACCGTTTAAAATAGGTTTTATATATATATTATTAATCTAGTTTATTTATATCCTCAACGTAATATTTATAATTAATCTAATATTTAAATTTATAAGTTATAATAAATAATACGTTTATTTAAATAGAATTTCTTATATATAACCTTAATATTTAATTATATTTTAACTTATATATTACCTTTAATACGTTTTTTCTCTCTTTTTAAGGAAATATTTTAATTATAAATAATTATAAACTTTAATAACTTTATTGTTATATACCTTATAATATAATAAATGAAAAAATAAAAGCTTAATATCCCCTTATTCGTACTTATTTCCTTTTGTCCTTTATAGTATCTTTACCTCCCTTTTCTTTTTTTTTTTTTTTTTCTGATTGTGTTTACTTAGGTAACTATTTTCTCTCTTTTTTTTTTTTTAAGTCTATATTTTTCTGAAATCTTTTAACGTATCAAAATATGTAAATAATTAAAAATAAAAGTATAAAAGAAAAGGCGTTTTATTATTTATATATATTTCCTTCCCTTAAATTATACCTTTATTAATTATAGCGGTTTTTTAAAAATTAAAATATTCTTTATTAATACCTGTCGGATTTTAATTCTCTTTATTACCTTTAACTCCGGTTTATTGGAGGGTTTAAAATACCTAATATATAATATAAATATTTTAAGATAATCCTTATAAAATAAATTAAATATAAAAGTTTTATTTATCCTTTTTAATATATATAAAGCTTTATATTCTTTTATAAAGCTTTTAATAATAAATAATTTAATTTAATAGGGCTTAAGTTTTTTAAGATTAAGGGTAAAATTTCATTTTATAATTAATTGCTTTTCTTTCAATAAATTTTAACCTTATATTCCTTTATTATAGCGTTACTTTTACCGGTCTTTTATTACGGTTAACTTCTTTTATAACTTTTCTTTAATACTTATTTAATTTATTATAAATCCTTAAAGGGCTTTATATATTAATTTTTTTAGAACGATATTATTCTCTTTATAATATATACTTTAATTCGTAATTTATTTACGTTCTATTTACATATAACGTTTAATGGAACCCCGGCAACGTCGCTATTGCCGCTATTGATTATTTAACCTTAAATATTAATAAAGGTATACTTTAAATACTTAATATATTTTGCGTTAACGTTTAATATTATTAATTTTCCCGTTTAAACTTCATTATACTTTTATTAAGTTTACGTTTTCCTTATAATATTTTATTAAATTTAATTATTAAATTTAATTATTTTTATTATTTTATATATAACGCTTAATATTAAAATAAATTAAATATTATATATATAAAGAAAGCTTCCCATTGTTTATTTATAAATGTTTTCCCGATATTTATATATATCGTTATGGATTTTAAATAATAATTTATATATTCTTTTAGCGTAATAATAATATCCTTTATATTAATTAACTTAGTATAAAATAATTATATAAATTATAAGAAATAATTTATTACGTTAAATACGTAATAAAGCCCGTTTTATACTTACTTAAAAGGGTTAATAAAGTCTATTTTAAATAAATTAAAAAAAACTTTTACTTTAATTATACTTAATAAAACCGTATAACTTCCGTATATTTACTTTATATAAGGTAAGTATCTTTTCATATATTTTATAATATATTTTATTTTATTTAATTAATTATAATAATATTATAATTTTTTAATATAATTTTCAATAAAAAGTATTTTACGTTATTATAAACCTTTTTAAATCTTTACGTTATTTCTTTTTCTATTCAATATACCGTTTAACGTTTTCTATATTAATAAAGGAATTTATTTTTAATTAAATTAAATCTATAGTTTATAAGTTACTTATTAAATTCAACTTATTATATTATATTTTTCTCTTTTTATTTTATTTTTATTTTAAAATATTTAATAATATTAATATATTAATTGTTATTTTTATAATAAAGGAAATTTTCAAATTTTAATAATTCTATAAGCTTATAGTTAATTTATATATATGTTTTAAGGTCGGTTTTAATATTTAAACTATTAATATAATATTATTTATAATAATTATGTAAATACTATATATATTATTAAGAGATTTTAAAACCTTTTATTTAATTAATATTAAAATTATTTTATTTACTACGTTCCTTTTACTTATAGCATTTAAATAATTTTATTATAATTAACGTAAATTAAATTTATTCTTAATATAACTTCTTAAAGGTTTTCGTTTATATGACTTAATTAAGTTAAAAATATTTAAGCTTTAAAATTTACTTTTTTTCCTTTTTTTTCAAAAAAATCTTCCTTTTTTTCAAAAAAATCTTCCTTTTTTTCAAAAAAATCTTCCTTTTTTTTCAAAAAAATCTTCCTTTTTTTCAAAAAAATCTTCCTTTTTTTTTTATAATTTATTCCATTTTAAAAATACTTTTTTAAGTTAAATTTTTTATATATATTTTTTATTAAACATTTATAGAACTTTATATTTATTAAACCGTTTTGAATTTGGTTAATTACGTTTTTTAATATATATTTTATTATTTTATTTATTATATTTTTTAATCTTTTAAATTTAATATTCCTTCTATTTAATTTATATATAATATAAAATATATATTTATAATAATTAAAGATTAAATTAATTTTTTAAAATAATACTTTAATATTACTTTCCGTTAATTTAATAAGGTCGTTAAATTTAATTTAGGGAATTCTTTATTTAATAGTTTCTAGAAGTTCTTTACGTTTTATTTTATAACGTTATTTATAATTTTATTTATAAGTATTATTTTAATATTTAATTACTTTATTTAACGTATTACGTTTCCTTTGAACTTTATATTTATTATATTTATTTATTAATTAAATAAAATATTTTTCTTAATTTTTTTTTATATATTATAGATCTATTTTTATATATTGATTAATTTATTTATTTATTTATTTCTTTCTTTAAAGCCATAAAGTAAAGTTTTAATCCCGGGTAATATTATAATTTTTTATTATAAAGTTTACGATAATTCTGGAATAAAAGTTAAAATTA
This sequence comes from Niebla homalea, assembly GCA_019925105.1. NCBI lineage: Eukaryota > Fungi > Ascomycota > Lecanoromycetes > Lecanorales > Ramalinaceae > Niebla > Niebla homalea. The sequence goes on from JAHGAU010000022.1 coordinate 766,376, forward strand.
TTAATAATATTATTAAATCTTCTTTTATATTTAAATCTATTATCATTATTAAAAAGGATACTTAAAACTATTTAAATATCTTTTTAATTTTATATATATTAATTAATTCTTTTTTAAATTTAAAAGATTAAGGGATTCTTAATAATATTTTATTATTTTTTAAAAAGATACTAATAAAATTTATTATTAAATAGTCCTTAATAATACCTATAACTATTAATAAATACGGGATGGCCTTATAATTCATATGGATTTATCTTAATTTTAATTATTTTTTATTTAATATAAAGTAAAGGGGTATATATTCTTTTTAATAAAGGAAATAAAACAGTAATAGGGGGAATAATAATATTATAATTAATCTTTTGGTTAATATAGTAATATTTAGCTTTACCTTTTCTGGCTTAAGGGTATTAAGATATATATAAAATAAAATATATTATCGTTAATATGTTACCAGTATTGGTAACTATGTTTTTGGGAAAGGGGTTTACGGTTGCTCTAGGTAACTGTTAGCGCCTATGCGCACCCCGCAGGGGTGGCCCTTAGGGCCTAACACCCCTTATATGGTAATAGCGGCTTACCCCTAAGCGCTATTACCTGCCCAGGTTAGCTACTTTTGCCCCTGTGGCCGAGTGGTTATCCGTCCTAACAGTAACTATATTTTATTTTATTTTTTTATAAAGGGAAGGGTTAAGTTAATATATAACTATATATTTTATTAATAGGGGCCTTCTTGGTTTCTTGGGTTATTATATGAATATATACGAGTTGGGTTTTACTATAGGTTTGTATTTTCTTTTAAAATGAAGTAAGTTCTAAGTATTTATTTTATCTTTTCTAATTTTTATACGGGAAAGCCTTAAGAAGGGTACCGTTAAATAAAATAAGTTTCACGTTAATAACCGCTATGGGTCACTATTGGTATTCCTGGTATATATACGATATACTTAATGTTATGAATATATTTATCTTTTAATTCTTTTAATCGGTTTATTACTTATTTCTTATTATTTATTCTTTTAGTTTACTTTTTGGTTTTTCAATTCCCAATTATTTAATATATAGCTAAAGGTAGAAGGCTTATTATATTTTATTAACGTATTATATAGCTTACGGTTATTTCCCAGGAATTTTCAAGATTAATTTAGATTTCCGAGGTAATTTAGAATTTAATTATTATTTAAATAACTTTTAACTTAATAATTTATATTCCAATAAATAATATCTCTTTAAGAAGTATATATAATTATTTAAGTTTTATTAAGGAATATTATTTTTATTATTTTTATTTTTAAAATATATGGTTTAATTCGGTTATTTTCATAATTATTAAGCAATTTTATATATTTTTTAATAAAGATTATAAAATACCCGGAATTATTCAACGGATCTTAAGAAAACGTTTACTTAATATAAATTAATCTTTAAGATAAAATTTACGTTTTTAAGGAATATATATAATATTTAAAAAGTTTAATTACTTAAAATAATTTAATAAGACTTATAAGTTTAATTGCTTAAAAAAGTTTAATAAAACTTATAATTTAATTGATTTTTATTAAATTTAATTACTTAATATAGATTATAAAATTATATATTTCTAATATAATTATCGTTATTTATTAAATAATCGTTTTATATCGTTTAGGGTAATTAATTTTTTTAATTTTTTTTTTAATTTTTTTTTTTAATTTTTTTAATTTTTTTTTAATTTTTTTTTTAATTACCTTAATTTCTTTTATTTTAAGAAAACGGCTTATATTAACAATATAATTATTTTTCCTCAACGTTAATTTAAAACTTTTAATAATATATACGATTATTTCTTAATTAAAATTTAAATTTATCGTTAATATAAGGGTATTATTACGCTTTTATATTTAAGGTACTTCTAAGGTATTATTGAATTTTTTACCTTTTAATTTTTAATTGCCGGCGGTTTATTAATAAGTATTAGTAATATTTTATTAATATATATAAATGGAGTCCCCGTATTAATTAAGGGTGGCAATAAGAATATTTAAATAAGGGTACTTAAAGGGTGTCGTTTAAATATCCTTATTTTTCTCGATTTTAATATTTATTCGGAGGGTAAATAATAATTAAGAATATTCTATAAATATATATAAATTCATTCTTTAATACTCTTAATATATATATATATTTTAATAATAATAAAGGTTAATTCTCTATAATATCTTTATAGTTTTTCTTATTATTAAAAAAAAAAAAAAGTATGGTAAATTATTTACGATTAAATTATATAATTAAACCGAATTCCTTAATATATATAAATAAATAAAAGCCTTCTTAGGACCGTTAGAAAAAATAAGAAGAAATAAAAAATTAAAAATAATAAAATAATAGGTAATGATAAACCCTAATTAAAAATAGGCCGTAACCTTTATATAAGTAAGTGAATTATAGGTTCTATACTAATATATTTAGTCTTACTTTCCCTTTTTAAATTGTATACGAAGTAATTTCACCCTTAATCAGCCCTTTTAGTGTTTCTATCCCTTCATACACCCATCCGCAAGTTTTTATGTCTTCCTTGGTTTTCCCCTTTCCAAGTGTTAAATCTCCTAAAAATAATAATTCCGGGGTTTTATTAAGTTATATTACGATATAGAGTTCTCTTAAAGTTTATTATCTTTAAAACTTAAGAGTTTTATCCAATCTTTATTTTTTATAATAATAAGGGCTTTATAAATCATATTCGTTAATATCTTTAATATAAATATAAACTTAATATTAATAGTTTTCATTGGATAATCTTATTATAATTAATAATAATATATATTTATAAAATAAAGTTTAACTATAAATCGTAAGTTTATCCCTTAAATTATACGGATTATTTAGCTATTATTATATATACTCTTTAATAAGTATAATAAATTTAATATCATTAATTGGAAGAAAAGGTTTTATTATATAAGCTTTTTATTATAAAAATAAAATTAAAAAACTCAGTTTTAATAAAGCTTTCTACTACCGTCTTTTACGTTATCTTTTTTAATCGATTAAGCCCTTAAAGAGCTTTAAGGGATAACTTTATAAGTTATATCATATTTTCATATTATTAATAAAGGATATATTAAATAATGCTATAAATACAATATAGAAATCTTTAGTATGCCCGTTATAAACCATTATATAATACTTTATATAAATGAAATATTATAATACTTATATAATTAATTCTTATTAATATTATAATAAGTTTATAAAGAACTTGAATAACTTTAAAATTAAGAAAACTATATTTACTCTTACTATTTCGATAAAAGGTCAATTAAATTAATGAATTATTAATATACGTAAATCTTTAAGGTATTATTAAATCGGTATTCTGAAAAAAATGTATTAATATTGTATAAAGGTATTTTAGGAGCTCGATTTATTAATATAATTTTAAATTTAACCGTAAAACTCTTCATACAATTATCTCAATATAGATGGATATAATCAATTAATTTATTTAATATTATTTTTATACGTAAGAGTTATTCGAATATACTTAGGTTTCTTATTTCATATTTTTAAAAGGATTCATTTTAGTATTTATCTAGTTTTTAATTATTTTTACGACTATAAATGATGAGGATATTATCTATAAGGAGAAAATATTATATAATCAATAATAAAAAGAAACCTGACTTCCGGAATTACTTTAAACTTAAGTTTATTAATGGTCATAAAAGATTCCGGAACTATAATATTAGTAATTACTTTAATTTCTATAAAGTTCAAAATGAAAGAGCTAAAACTTTATTTCCGTATTTTTTAAATAATTTAATATACGTAAGTTTATTTATTTTATTATTATTAAACGTATTAACGTTATTTTGTTATTTTATTTTTAATTTAAATATAATTACGATAATTATAAATATTATCAGGATTTATAACGTTAAGGTAATAATAAATATATTTTATGTAATTTTTATAAATTACTTTTTATATAAAGTTTTACTTTATACTTTATAAAGTATCCTTTATTATTAAATTTATACTTAAATATTTAAACAATAAGGACAAATATTTTATTTGCTTTTTCATATATTTAAATAAGATTTGGTTTGATATTCTTTTTCTTTTGAATAAATCAGGTTTTACTTCGATTATTGACTTAAAACCTGCGGTATATAAACATCTTAATATATAACGGTAATACTTTAACTTAAAATGTAGGGTACTATAATAGAGCGTATTATTAATTACTAATCTTAATAAATAAAAAAAATAGCTTATTACTTTTATAAAGCTTAAGAAATAATAAAAAAAACAATAAATATTACGTAACATAATAACTTTAAACCATTTTTTATTAAATTGAATAAAAAACTGAACTATGACGTATTTGTTTTATTTATACCTTATCCGGTCTTTTTATTTAATATTATTATTTACATTAAAGTTTATTTATTATTATTCATTTTTTTAATTTTTAAGGTAAACTTTAAAGTTAATATTAAAATGAGGAAAATATTATTTTAGCATTGTTATAATTATTCCCTCCGGAACTATTATTATTATTATTATTATTTCTAATATTATCCTAGTTTATAAAGTTATAATTTATAAACGTTAAAGTTAATAAAAAAAAAAAGGTATAATTATTACAATTCTTTTTATGTTTTAAACGTTTTATCTTAGTGATTCCGTTTTAATTATGTTCATTATTATTAATCATTATTATAAAATATATAATATTTATAAAAAAAGACTTTAAGGAATAATTTATTCTTAATTTCAACTATATTAATTTTATTTACTTTATAAAATTCCTTTTATTAAAGAAAACGTTTAAAATACGGATAACTTTACTTTAATCAAGTATTTAAGTCTCTTATTATTGATTGATTGATTGATTTATACTACGGATCTAGCTAAGCTAATTCCGGCATTCTTTAATACGCGGCCTTTTAACCTTGCTGGTAACCGTAAAAACTTAATACTTATAACATTAAGGTAAAAACCGGCGTCTACCAGGCCTTTACCCTTTATCCTTTAAAATAAAGGATATTAATAACCGTTTAAAGAGTAATAATTTATTTATATATTTTTTATATTTTAACTCCCTTATAAAAATTAATAATATTATAACCGTATTTTTATAGGGGCTAGCCTTAAATTCGTTATTTTTCCGCTCTTTTATATATTTATATTATTTTAATTTTACCTAATACCTTTAAATATCCTTATTAATATTTATGCGTTTAATATATATTCTTTTTATATTATTATCGTTATTAACTTTTTTAAGGATTTTTAATAAGCGTCTGCTATTATATTCTTACGGTTATAAAGATGTTTTCCGGTTTATATAATTAATATAACCGGTTTCCGTTTCTCTTTTTCTTTTTAATTAATAACGGGTTTTCTTTATAAGGTCTTCGGTAATTTCGTTTATTTTTATAGCGAGGTTAAACTATAATAATAATCCGGTAAATATTATAAACTTAATGGTTACCCGGATACTTCACTTTATAAATAATATTTAACGGTAATTATAAATATTAACTTTTACGATAAGTCTTAACTTAATCTCTATAAATAAGGAATAAGAAATAAGGATATATATGGCGTTTTACTTTCTTTATTTATATTTATATCCGGTATTTATCCAATTTCCGGTATATATAATAAATAAAAAGTAAATTAAACCGTTTTTACCCGTCCGGAGTTAAATCGTTAATATATTATTATTTTTCCTTATATTATTATAATAACGGAAATATTTATTAATAATCTTTTTATTATTAAAAGTTAAATAACGATAATTTTAAAATATAAAATCTTTATACCTTTATTAATATTTAATTTACTTTATTATAATTTATAAGGCGATCGCTATAATTTTTACTTTTTAAATCCTTTTAATCTCGGTTTCTTTTACGCTTAACGGGAGTTTATATACGTTTAAATTAACTTTTAAGATACCGGTAAAATTAACTTTTTCTTAATTTATTCTTATTTTATCTTAATAAAAAGGGGATAAATATCTTTAATTTACTTTTTTTAATTTAAAGCTTATTAAGATTCTAGCGGATCCACTTATTTTCTGTTATCGTAATTAAGTATATATATTTCTTTAACCTTATTTAAGTAACTATTTAATTTAATAAAACCTTAATTAATAACATAAAAACCTTAAACTTTAATACCGGGATAAGGGTTACTTTATAGGTACCGTTAATTACTCTTAAATATTAATTTTAAACTTTTTATAATATTTTAATAGGCTCCTTTTTATATCCCGGAATATTTTTAGGTGTATATTAAATAACTATAACGTATATTATAATTAGGTTTATTACGGCTTAATAAATAATCCGGGCTTTTTATAACGTAACTCTTTATATTAATATAGCGAGATAAGTAAGGCTTTTTTCCTATAAAGTTATCTTTTTTTAAATTTTTTTTATATAGTTTTTTTAATTAAGTTTCTTATTTATTTAAAGGTTAAGGACTTTAATATTATTATCCAACTTTATTATAATTCCGCTTAAGTTTATTATAATTATTATATTATATAACTTTAGGTTTTTAATTATATAAACGAGCTTATATTTATATAATATAAATTAAACCCTACAAGTTTTTATTTACTGAAAATAGACTTTATAAGTTTATTTTAATTTCAAATAGTTTATATATATAAAAATATTATAAATTAAAAGGTAAACGTTATCGATAAAGCTTTTAATTTAAACTTTCTATTTTAATTTAATAAGCTTTTTAATTAATAAATTATTAAAAAATAAAAATAATATAAAAGAAATAAGTAATCCTTAAGTAATCCCCGTTATAATGGGCTTTATTAAACTTATTTTTTATCTTAAGTTAATCGATATAACTTAATTGTTTAAGAAACTTTTTATTTACTTAATTAAAAGGGTAATATCCTTTTTTTCCTTAAGTTATATAATAACCTTTAATAATTTATTTTATTAAAAATACTTATAATATTGAGAAAAAGAAGACTTATAATATGCCTTTTCCCGTAACCTTATATTATATATATACCGTCAATTAGTTTTTTAAGGATTATTTTTATTAACCGATTTTTCCTTATTTTTATTTATTGGTTAGGGAGAAGTCTATAGTTTTTTATATAATCGTTAAAAATCTTCGTTATTACCGTTTTTAAGGCTTTCCTTAACGTATAAAGGAATATAATAAATTTATAAGATTTTACCTTAAAGTAATCCGGCTTAATAAATTTCTTAAAAATAATTATTTTTATTTTTTAAACTTATATAAATAATAACCGATATTAAAGTATATTTAAAGGAAATAAATAAAAACCTTCTTAAATAACAATATTATTATTAATAAAAATTTATTAAGGATCTTATTTAATCCTGGGGCTTTATTTTTCTTTAATTTATTAATCGTTTTAATTATTATATCTTATATTATTACTTTATTTATTAATACGGGATTAAGGTATATAACGTTATTAATATTATTTAAGTTAGCCTTTAACGGAAAAGGGAAAAATATTCTTTTAAGGGCCTTAATTTTACCGTTAAAGGTATTAATTAATATATTATCAGGTTTCTTAAAAAATAAGAATTTAAAGATAAGCTTTAATTTCTTACTTTATTCTTTATTATATTATATTAACTTTTAAATATTACGAGGTAAAACCGTTAAGTTATATATTATAAATTAAAAATATATTTATTTAAGCTTTTTAATAGTTTTTTCTTTTTCTTTTTAAGTAGCTTTTAATTAATTAAGTATTTCTTAATTTTAATATTTAAAAGTTTACTTTATTAACCTTTTATTTTTATAGTTACGGTTATATATTTTTTATTTTAATAAATCTTAGCTCTTTAAGAGGGTTTTATTAACGGAATTATTTTACTAATTATTTTATTTAATATTTTTATTATTTACTTTATAAAGAAATTAATCCGGTCTTTATTATTTAATTAAGGGAAGTCCGTAAATTATATTATTATTTCCTCCGCTTTTATATAAATCTTTATTATTTTAACTGTTTTTTATATTTTCCTTACCGGTAATAATAGGGTTATATTAATAGTTTAATTTAAGGTTATTTATATTAATATATAATCTAAGTTATATTTTAAGTCCTTTTACGGCCTATATATTATAATTACGTTAATAACCTTTTTATATTAAAGGTTAAATTAATTATCGTTTTAAATTTATAATTTTTTTATATAATAATCTTTTATAATATTAATAATAAGAAATTAACTTAAACGGTAATTATTAATAATTTATCCAATTTAACGTAATTTATTATATGTTTTTTTTTTTTTATTCTATATATAATAATATAAATTAAAGTTTTTAAGTAATATATATTTATTTAAAATAATTAAGATTTCTTTAAGTAATAATATTATAAACGGTTTTTCTTTATTAACCGGCGGCAGGTTATATATTATAAATATTAAGGTTGCTTTTTAAGTTCTTTTCCTTTATAATATAGAATATATAAAGGTTTCTATTATAATAAATAATATCTTAATTATTTATATTAAATTATTTATTTATAAAGAAGTATATTCTGGTTATTTTATCCCCCTTAAAGGTTAAATAAAACCTTTTTTCCGGGTTAATAAATAAATATATATACGGGTTATATAATAATTCCTATATTATTATAATATTAACGTTTTTAATTTTTTTAAATTTAAATATTAATATTATCGTTTTAATTCCCTTATTACGGACGTTATATTATATTATTTTTAAAAGCGTTAATATACTATATATTAACCTTTATAAAGGTTTTTTTATTTATATTTATTTAAATTACGGACTTTTTATTAAAATTAAGCGTTTTCTAATTTAATATCTTCCCGGTTATTATTAAAGATATAAGATGGCCGGTCCTTAAGGTTAAAATCGTAAAAAGTTTCTTTTTTTTTATTTTATCCATTACCGTTATTTACCTTTTATTATTTAATTAATTAAGCTTATATTTTAAGGTTACCTTTAATTAACTTATTAAACCAATTCCGTACGTATTATATTATTGGATTTTTATAATTATCCGGGTTTTTTTACGTTTAATTTCTTTAACTTTTATTATATATTTAAAATCCTATATTAGGTATTTTTCCTTATTATATATAACGTATTTAAGCACGTTTTTTATAAGCCTTTTAATTATTAACTTTATATATTTATAGGTATTATAATTTTTAACGTAAATTATATATTTTATAATATTAAAATATTTTATAATAATATATTTATAACCTTAATATTTAAAATATTAATAAATATCCGTTATTTTATTTTATAATTAAGTTATTTTAAGTAATCCTTTTTTAATAATCTTTTTATTTAAAACGTTATTATATATTTTTATTAACGTTATACTTAATATAATAATAAAATACTTTTTTTATACGTTTTAAAAAGTTAAGTTTTCTTATTATTAAAAAAAGCTTATAATTAATGATTTTAAGCTTTGGGTAAAAAACCGTATTCTCTATTTTTATATTTTTTAATATAGCCTTTTTTTCGGTTTTTATAAAACGTAATAAATATATTTTATTTATTATAATAATAAACGATTATTTTAAAACCTTAACCGATTTAAACTTTTTTTATTAACTTAAATTTTAAATTTCTTTAAGTTTTCTTTTATTTTTAATAACGTTATATTAAGGAGAATATCCTTATTTTATAACTTACGTACCGTAATAATTTATTTTATTAATAGTTTTATTATTACCTTAAAAGTCTTTATTAATTATAACGCGTTTACTTTTATAACCGTATTTTTTTCTTTATTATTAAATAAACGGATCGTTATTATCTTCGTTTTTTTCGATATAATTACTTTTTTTTCCGTTATCCTTATATTCTCTGCCGCGGATATTCTTTTTATTATTTTTATCGCTTAACTTTCTTTCGTTTAAGGGGTTACCGTTTTTATATCCTTATTTTATACCCTTAATTTTAAGCCGCCGTCTTTATTTTTTATTAATGCTTTTATTTCTGCCCCTTAAGAGCCCCGTAAACGCTCCGTTTCCTTTAATTTTATTTTTATTTTTATATAAAAATCCCTTATATTTATTAATTTAATTTATAATATTAATTAAGTCTTTAACGTAATATCCTTTTATTTTACCGTAAGGAGTCCTTTTAAAGCCTTTATTATCTCCCTTATCGCCCTTTTACTATCCCTTACCGGGTAACGTATTGTCTCCGCCCTTTACCTTTGGTCCCTTAAGGTTCCGTCTTTTTTACCAGCTTTATTTCTTTTTTATATACCTTTAATAATACTTTTACCGCGGTTTTCCCGCCTTTTCCCCCCGCTTATACTTTTTATTATTAATACCGTACCGGCATTCTTACCCCCTTATTTACTTATTATTTCCGTATTATTATTATGTATTTTACGCGTTTTAATACGCGTATTTTACTGACCTTAATTCCTTTATTTACTTTAAGTATTATCCGGCTTATTATTATTATATTGCCCGTACGTATTATCGCCGTTTCTATTAATATAGGCTATTTACTCGTTTATTATTTTATTCTTAATTATTACGTTAATTCCACTTATCGCACTTAATGCACTCCCCTTACTGTTATTAAAGCTATATATATACGCATCGTTTTGGACCTCTGGGGTCCCTTTGTTCGTCGCCATTTTTCAAATTCATAGTCTCTTATTATAAAAGGCTATAATTATATTATTAAGTACTGCTCGTTATTTTTAAAGAAAATACCTTTATTGCTAATAATAAATTCTCCGTAGAATCTCGGCTTAATAAGTTAAAAAAATCTTGAATTTTTAAAAATCTATTATTAAAAACTTTAAGGTTTTAAATTATATTTTTATATTTTCAATATCTTATTTATTTCTAATAAAATTTAAATCTTTTTCTCAAAGGAATAAGAGTATATTTATCGGAATTAAGGTCTTTAAATTCAGATAAAACCTAATAATAGTTAATAATTTATTTATTAAAAGGTGGTATATATAGGCTAATCAAAAAACCGTCCCATCCCGTCCCGCTTCCCGGAGTATATAATTATAGCCGTTTTACGATTGCGACGTAATAGGGCTAAGCCGGTTTATTGACATTTGGATACCCTTACCACTCACCACCCTCACCTACCTTACCATCCTCACTTACCTTACCTACCTTACCTACCTCACCTACCTTACCATCCTTACCATCCTTACCTACCTTACCTACCTTACCTACCTGTCAGCCGGTGTATTGCGGGCATGGAGTGCGGGCAAGGAGTGTTATGGAGCAGTCATAAAGGTAATGCCAAGATATCTTTATAATACGTGTAGATACTATCACCTGGCCGTATATCCTAGAACGCTTAACTATTTACTTATAAATACCTTTTATCTTTATAAATAAATTATCATATAGATTATATAGAATATATATACATTGCATATTTACTTACTTATTATACATCTTATAATTATAAGCCCGGTTACGTATACCTTTATAACGTATATTATATTCATTTAATTATTCAATTAAACAATTAAGCCGTAATACTTACCGTAGTCAAATCTTATTTACATTAAAAAGGCCTTTATAAAGGGTAATTATAAATACCGGTAATAAGATAAGGATTAAGCCTATATTATAAAAAGGGTGGGATTCCTCTGTAAAAATCCTTTATTACACTTCGTTAACCGTAAAAAATAAGTAAAACAGACGTTAAGCTCGTAATAAAAGATTGGGATTAATAAATCTTTATTATCCGAAATAGAATAACTGGATATATAATCTAGGATTAAATCAATTTAAGCCTTAAAGTGAAATTTGCCTTTTTTATAAAATCGGTAAATCCAGAATTTATTATTCCTTTAAATATAATATTAAAAGAAAAGGTAGATAGGATATAAGACTTTAAATTCACGGAAGAATAATATTAAAAATGAGAATTCAGATAAAAGGAATAATATAAGTCCTTTAATAAAATTATAAATTATATTTATAATATAAGTATTATTTTAAATATTATTTATTTTTAAAAGGTTAAGTTTTATTTATAAAATATATTAAGAGCCTTAAAATAGAAACTTATATCTATTAATATAATAAAATTTTTAAATATTTAATAAAGATATTTAAAAGTAAAAGTAAAATTAATAAATTAATAAAATATTAAAATATAATTAAATAAATAAAATTAAGTTTACGTTTTGAAAAAAAGGAACTTATAGATTATTAATATAAAAATAATATTTTCTAACTTTCTTATAATTATTAAGAAGTATATATTAATATTAATAATAATTTATAAGTATTAATTCTAAATTATTAACGATAATAAAACTTTCTTATTTAAAGTAATAAAATTATTTAAATAATATATAAAGTTGAAAGATATTAAATTTTTAATAGTTTTATACTTAATTTTTAATATAAATATTAAAGAAAAATCTAAATTAAAAAAGCTTATATTAAAAAAATAAAAAAGAAATTCTTAAATACCTTTATAGCGTAAATTACTATTAAGGTTAATATAATTACCTTAAAGACGATCGAGCTGGATAATTAGTAGATTTTAAGCCCAATCCGGTTATTAAGAAAAAGGTAAAGGAAAAACTAAGAAATATTACGATTAAAAGAAAAATGGATAAAGCTTTAAAAGTTAAATAAAATCATAAAAAAAAGAGAATTTTATTATTATTAATAAGGGTAGCGTTATTATTAAAAGTTAAGGCCTTTATAATCCTTTTAACTTTAAGGTTTTTATTATTTACTATTAATATAAGTTTTAAATCATTATGGTTGATTAATTATTATTTATTAAATTATATTTATAATAAAACGATAAAAAATAAATTTAATTAAAAGAAACAATACGTTAATAATATAATTATATTTTTAAAGACCGGATATTTACCCGTTATTATATATAAATAGATTAATATTTATATTTTTAAATTAAAAAATATAAATATTATAAAGTTAAGAAATATCCTTTACGTTTTAAAACTTTATATTAATATTATTAATAATAATCTCTTATTAAAAAAAGGTATATATTTTGATTTGAAGTATAATCAATTATATAATAATAATAAAACGGTAATATATACTCTGAAAAACGGTCCTTTTTAATTCTTTAAAGATAATATTAAGTTAATATTTATATTTATAACTATATTAACTTCGAAAACAAATAATATTAAGTTAAAAATAATAATAAAATAATATTAACTCCTTATTTATATTAATAAGAAGGTTATTTATCACCTTATAGGAGCTATTAAGGGGGTAAAGATTATTAATAAATTAAGGGTGTTTTATATAAATAAGTATAAAGTATATACTTTATTAAAAGCCTATTAAATTATATTACAGTTACCTTATAAAGTAAAGAAGTTAAAAAGCTTTTTTTTTAAAATTATTTATAATTTAATAAAATTATGATTAAGTTTTAATAAATATTAATAAATATCCTATATTATTTATTCTAAGATAGACTTTTAAATGGTATATATTTATTAACATAAATTTAAAGCTATAAATATTCCTAAGAAAACTATTATTATTATTTAAAAGAAATTTAATTATTAAGTAATTTTTATATAATTTAATAATAAAAAAAGCATTAAATAATAAGTTTATATGGCTTTATTTTAAAATAAGTATTATTTAAGAATTATTAGCCTTAAATACGCCGGCTTAAAATAAATATTTAAAATAAAATATTAAATTTATATTAATTAAAATAAGAGCTTTATGAATTAAAATTAATTTATTAATATATTTATAGCTAAAGTATAATATAATACGTCAGGTTGGAAGTGATGGCGACGAACAAAGGGACCCCAGAGGTCCAAAACGATACGTATATGCATAGCTTTAATAATAGTAAGGGGAGTATATTAAGTGCGATAAATAGAAGTAACGTAATGGTTAAGAATAAGGTGGTAAACGGGTAAGTAATTTATATTAATAGAAACGGCGATAATATATACGGATAATATAATAATAATAAGCCGGATAACGCTTAAAATAAATAAAGAAATTAAGGTTAATAAAATACATATATTAAAGCGTATAAAACATATAATAATAATACGGAAATAATAAATAAATAAAAGGGTAAAAAGGTTAATATGGTATTAATAACGAAGGATATAAATTGGGGGAAAAGGCGGAAAAACCGCGGTAAAAGTATTATTAAGGGTATATAAAAAGGAATTAAAGCTAATAAGGAAAACGGGACCTTAAAGGATTAAAAATAAAAAACGGAGATAATATATCGCCCGGTAAAGGAGGGCGAAAAAGCAATAAAAGAAATAATAAAAACCTTAAAAAAATTCCTTATAATAAAGTGGAAAGATATTATGTTAAAAACTTAACCGATACTATAAATTAAATTAAAAAACGTAAGGAACTTTTATATAAAAATAAGGGTAAAACTGGGGGAAACGGAGCGCTTATAAGGCTCTTAAAAGGCAAGAATAAAAGCGTTAATAAAAAATAAAGATAACGGCTTAAGGTTAAAGGTACGAAATGAAAGTATAAGGGTAATAACCCTTTAAATAAAAAAAGCTGGGTAATAAGGATGGTAAAAAGGGTATCCGCGGTAGAAAATAAAGGGATAACGGAAAAAAAAATAACTATATTAAAAAAGGCAAGGATAATAACGGTCCGCCTATTTAATAATAAGGAAAAAAACATAATTACGGAAGTAAATTTATTATAATTAATAAAAGCTTTTAAAGTAATAATAAAACTATTAATAAAATAAGTTATTACGGTACGTAAACTATAAAATAAAGATATCTTCCTTAATATAATATTATTAAAGGTAAAAAAAGCTTAAAAAAGTTTAAAACTTAAATTTATAAAGGGAATATAAATTAATTAAGGTTTTAAGGTAATTATTTACCGTTATAATAAATAAAATATATTTATTACGTTTTATAAAAACCGAAAAAGAAATTACGTTAAAAAATATAAAAAAAGAGAATATAATTTTTTATTTAAAATTTAAAATTATTAATTATAAGTTTCTTTCAGTAATAAAGAAATTTAACTTTTAAAACGTATAAAAAAATATTTTATTATTATATTAAGTATAATATTAATAAAAATATATAATAACGTTTTAAATAAAAAGATTATTAAAAAAAGATTACTTAAAATAATTTAATTATAAAATAAAACGGTGGATATTTATTAATATTTTAAATATTAAAATTATAAATATATTATTATAAAATACCTTAATATTATAAAATATATAATTTACGTTAAAAATTATGATATTTATAAATATATAAAGTTAATAATTAAAAGGCTTATAAAGGACGTATTTAAATACGTTATATATAATAAGGAAGGATATTTAATATAGGATTTTCAGTAGATAATAAAAGTTAAAGAAATTAAACATAAAAAGACCCGGATAATTACGAAAATCCAACGGTATAATACGTACGGAATTAATTTAATAAGTTAATTAAAAATAGCCTTAAAATATAAATTTAATTAATTAAATAATAAAGGATAAATAATAATAACGGATAAAATAAAGAAAAAGAAATTCTTTATAATTCTGACTTTAAAGGTTAACCGTTTTACGTTTTTAATAATAACCGGGAAGATATTAAATTAGAAAACGTTTAACTTTAATAAGAAGTCCTTAATTTAAATAAGTATAAATAAAAAGCTTTTATCAAAATTAATATATAATATATTAATACTTTTAAAAATAATATAATATAATATTTATAATAAAAGAATTATAATATTAATATTAATATTTAAGTTTAAAAAGTTAAAAACGTTAATATTATAGCATTATAAAAATTACCGTATAGTTTATATATATATTTATTTATTAACCCGGGGAAGGGTTTTACTTAATTTTTAAGGGGGATAAAATAATTAAAATATACTTTTTATAAATAAATAATTCGACGTAAATAATTAAAATATTACTTATTACGCTAAAAACCTTTATATATTCCGTATTATAAAAAAAGGGGACTTAAAAGGCGACCTTAATATTTATAACATATATAACCCGCCGTTAATTAATAAGGAAGGACCGTTTATAATATTATTATTTAAAGAAATTTTAATTACTTTAAATAAATATATATTACTTAAAAACTTTAACTTATATTATTATATATAAAATAAGGAAAAATATATAATAAATTACGTTAAATTAAACGAATTATTAATAATTACCGTTTAAGTTAATTTCTTATTATTAATATTATAGGAAATTATTATATAAAAGAATTATAAATTTAAAACAATAATTAATTTAACTTTTAATACGGAAAAATTTGCCGGCATAATTATAACGTATAAACCGCGAAAGGACTTAAAATATAACTCGGATTATATACTGATATAAATAACTTTAAATTAAATTATTAATATAACCTTATTATTACCGGTAAAAAAAGCGTAAAAAACAATTAAAATAATAAAAATTTATATAAAAACGGAAGAAATAAGAATATAATTTACGGATTTCCCTTAATTAAATAATAAAAATTAAATTAATTTTTTTATAAAGTAAATAATAAAAATATTAAATAAAATAATTAATAAAATAATCTTAATAATAAAACTTTCTTAAAAAGTTAAAACCTATTAAAATAAAGGATATATAACCGCGATTATAAAGGTAAAAAAATTAATAAAAAAAATTAAGAAATATAAAAATTAAGAAATACTTAATTAATTAAAAATTACTTAAAAAGAAAAAAAAAAGATTATTAAGAAAATTAAGTAAATATACTTTTAATTTATAATATATAATTTAATAGTTTTATTTCATAATATTTAAAAGTTAATAAAATATAATAAAGAATAAAATAAAAAATTAAAGTTTATTTTTAAATTCTTATCCTTTAAGAAACCCGATAATATATTAATTAATACCTTTAACGGTAAGATTAAGGTCCTTAAAAAAGTATTTTCCCCTTTCCGTTAAAAATTAACTTAAATAATATTAATAACGTTATATACCTTAATTTTATATTAATAAATAAAATAATAATATAAAATATAATAATTAAAATAATTAATAAATTAAAAAAGGATAAAACCCTAAGACCGAATAAAATCCTTAATAGATTCCTATTAATAATAATATTATTATTTAAAAGGGTTTTTATTTACCTTTTTTAAATATATTTTAACGTTAATTACTATTTATATAAGTTTAAGGAAACGAAGATAATTATCCTTAAGAAGTTTATTAAGCCAGATTACTTTAAGGTAAAGTCTTATAAATTTATTATATTCCTTTATACGTTAAGGAAAACCTTAAAAACGGTAATAATAAAGATCCTTAATAATTATATAAAGAATTATAGACTTCTTCCCAATTAATTAATAAAAATAAAAAGAAATTAATTAATAAAAATAATTTTTAAAGGATTAATTAACGGTATATATATAATATAAGATTATAAAAAAAAGCATATTATAAGTTTTCTTTCTTTTAATATTATAAATATTTTTAATAAAATAAATTATTAAAAGTTATTATATAACTTAAAAAAGAAAGAAATATTATCCTTTTTAATTAAATAAACGAAGAATTTCTTAAACGATTAAGTTACGTCGATTAACCTAAGATAAAAAATAAGCCCGATAAAGCCTATTAGAATAAGGATTCCTTAAAGATTGCTTATTTTTTTAATATTTTTTTATTTTTTAATGATTTATTAATCAAAAAGCTTATTAAATTAAAATAAAAGTTTTAAATTAAAAACTCTATTAATAATATTTACCTTTTAACTTATAATACCTTTATACGTATAAATTATTTGGAATTAAAATAAACTTATAAAGTCTATCTTTAATAAGTGAAAATTTATAGGGCTTAATTTATACTATATAAATATAAATTTATTTATATAATTAAAAGCTTAAAGTTATACGATATAATAGTTATAAT
Organism: Niebla homalea; assembly: GCA_019925105.1. NCBI lineage: Eukaryota > Fungi > Ascomycota > Lecanoromycetes > Lecanorales > Ramalinaceae > Niebla > Niebla homalea. Next base: position 784,316 of record JAHGAU010000022.1, read on the forward strand.
AAACTTAAATAAAATTACAATAAAGTTAAATATTAATATTAAAGTTTTTAACCTTTAAGTAAATAAGAAGTTTAATTAAAAGGATTATATAAGAAAGGTTTAAAAAAAATAACTTTATAAGAAAAAGGCTTTATTTATTTCACTATATTAATATAAAGAGTTACGTTATAAAAGGTTTAAACCGTTTATTAAATTATAATAAAGCTAATTATAATATATATTATAATTATTTAATATATATTTAAAAGTACTTTAAGATATAAAAAAGAGCTTATTTAAATATTATAAAAAGTTTAAAATTAATATTTAAGAATAATTAACGATACTTATAAAGTAAATTTTATTTTAATATTAAAATTTAAAGTTTTTATACCGTTAATTAAGGTTTTATTAAATTAAATAATTACTTAAGTAAAATTAAAGAAATATATATACTTAATTACGATAATAAAAAATAAACGGATCCGCTAGAATCTTAATAAGCCTTAAGTTAAAAAGAATAAATTAAAGATATTTATCCTTTTTTTATTAAAATAAAGTAAAAATAAGTTAAAAAAATTAATTTTATTAATATCCCGGAAATTAATTTAAACGCGTATAAATACCCGTTAAATATAAAAGAGATTAAAATTAAAAGGATTTAAAGAATAAAGGCTATAATAATTACCTTATAAGCTATAATAAAATAAATTAAACGTTAATAAAAATATAAAGACTTTATATTTTAAAGTTATTATTATTTAACTTTTAACGATAAAAAGATTATTAATAAGTATTTCCGCCGTTATAATATTATAAAGAAAAGTAATAACGTATTAATAATTTAACTCCGGACGGATAAAAACGGTTTAACTTACTTCCTATTTACTATATATATTAAAAATTAAATAAACGTTAAATATAAATATAAATAAAAAAAGTAAAACGTTATATATATTTTTATTTCTTATCCTTTATTTACGGAAATTAAATTAAAATTTATTATAAAAATTAATACTTATAATTACCGTTAAATATTATTTATAAAACGAAATATTTAAATAATTATTAAGTTTATAATATTTACCGGTTTAACCTTATAATTTAACTTTATTATAAAGATAAATGAGGTTATTAAAAACCTTATAAAGAAAACCCGTTACCGGTTAAAAAAAAAAAAGAAAAGCGGAAACCGGTTATATTAATTATATAAACCGGAAAGCATTTTTTATAATTATAAGGATATAATAATAAACGCTTATTAAAAGTTTTTAAAAAAGTTAATAACGATAATAATATAAAAGGGGTATATATTAAGCGTATAAATATTAATAAGGATATTTAAAAACGTTATATAAAATTAAGGTAATATAAAGGTATAAAGGAGTAAAAGAATAATAAACTTAAAGGTAACCCTTATAAGGATACGGTCATAATATTATTGATTTTCATAAGGGAGTTAAAATACAGGAAATATATAAATAAATTATTACTCTTTAAACGGCCGTTAATATCCTTTACCTTAAGGGATAAAAGGTAAAAACCTAATAAACGCCGGTTTTTACTTTAACGTTATAAGTATTAAGTTTTTACGGTTATTAATAAAATTAAAAGGCCGCGTATTAAGGAACGCCGGAATTAGCTTAGCTAGATCCGTAATATAAATCAATCAATCAATCAATATTTATAGCTATAAATTATATAATTAATAGGGTTCTTTCAGGTACTAAAAGTACTGAGGTAAAATGTGGGTGTAATATGTATGATGCGTATTTACCTAGCTATGAAGGTGCGCAATATAAGTGTGCGCGCCAAGCCACTATACCCTTTTGGTGCTAGTGCCCGACAAGCTCTTGGCATGCGCACATTGCACATAACAGGTTCTTTATGAACCGTATATTAATTAAAAAGTATACTTTCAAAATACTATAAAAGAAAATTATTAAATGGAAGTTTAATTTTAATTATTTAAAAGCTTTTAAATATAAAATATACCCTTGAAATAAATTTGTTTTACGTAAAAATAAATTAATTCTAAGAGCTTATTTTAAATTTCTTATAAAATATAAAAGTATTAATATCTATAATATTTAAATTCTTAATTAATAAAAAATAATTTATATAAGAAAGGTCATTTTTAATAAAAAAGAATTTTGGAATTTAGGAAAAATTAATATTACTTAATTAATTAAAGAACAGTTTCTTAATATTACCTTTAATATCTTAACTTTAGATTTTTCTTATATTATTATTTAAATTCCCGATAACTTTAATATTAATAAAAATAAAAATTAAGGAATTATTAAAAGGGCTATTATTATAAAAAGGAAAAGAAAAGGAAGTATAGATAAAAGACTTATTATTCCTTTTATTTTTATTATTATTAAAAAGTAATAAGACCTTTCTTTTTAATTATATTAATAATTATAATAATAATTATAATAATAATTATAGTAAATACTTATTATTAAATAAAATAAATTAATAAGTAAAAATTCTTATTAATATAGGGAAGAATACCCTTAATAATAAATTAAATAATAACTTCTTTAATACTTTAGAAATATTATTAATAATAAAACTTCAGAAAAATCTAATATTAAGTTAAACTTAATAAAGATAATATTTTCCTAAATTTTATTATATATTAAAGAAAAAGAAAGGAAATATACGTAATAGCCTTAAAGTAAATAATTAATAAAGGAAATTAATCCTTTTATATTGCCTTTATAGTCTTTATCCTTACTTATACCTTTTATAAAGTGGATATTATACCGTTACCGATATCGTTATTAACCCCGTTTTTAATAAGAATATAACTTTACCGGGACTACTTATTACCCGAGTTAAAATTCTATTATAAAATACTAAAATATCCTTATATAAAAAGATTTTTAAGAATAATAAATATAAAAATTAAGGCTTTATAAGGAAAAAAGACCTGGATAAAAGTCCTATATAAGTACGTTATAAAAATTAATAAAAAGCTTATCTTTATTATATAAGTATATAAATATAAATTTAATAATAAAGGGTTCTTTTTAAAGTATAAGGTACGTTTATATATAAAACGAGATTTTTGATATATAGTTTAAAATACGTTTATAGCGATATTTACGAGTTATATTTTTAAGATTATAATAATGCTTATAACCGTATAAGACCTTAAGACTTATTAATACGATATTATTAATGTTTTTATTAATAATAATATTGACGAGTTTACCTACCTTAAAATATTAAAAGGGTAAAAGGGATAGGCCGTTTTATTACTTTTATAATGGGTATTATATAAGCTTAAGTAATTATTACCTTTTTAATTCCGTTATTTATTAAATATACTTAACGAGTTAAGATTAAAATAAGTTATAAACGTTAAATATCTTTTTATTAATAAGTATATAATACTTTTCTTCTTTTTATTAATAATATGCCGTTATTTATAAGCTTTAATATATTAAATAGGTTAATAAATTTTAAATTAAGCTTTTTAAGATTTATAAAATAAGGTATTTTAATAAAATATAATAGTTTTTCGGTATCCGCCTTAAGCGTAATAAAAAGATCCGTTAACTTTATTTCTTATAGGATAATTACGTAAATAAAATTATTATAAAATTCAATATATAAATAACAATAAGGTTAATATAAACTGCTATAAACTTTATAAAGACTTTATTTAAAAACGATAAATAAATAATATTATAGTAAATCTATATGTATTAATAGGCTATTAAATCGATTAAATTTTTAATAATAACGATACGTTTAAATATAGTTTTTGCTTATTTAAAGTTATTAGAATTCTTAATAAACCCTTTAAAATATTATTAAAAAGCAATTAATAAAATAATCAAATATTTAAAATAAATTAAATACTATATTATTATCTTTAATATATAAATTATTAATCTTCGTACCGTCTTTATTGCCTTATTAAATACGGTATTTACGGATGATTCAGATATCCGTCGGAGTTTATAAAGCTATAACTTTAAACTTTTTAATGGAATAATAAATTAAAAAATTTTAAAATAAGAAACCGTTATTATTAGCTTTATAAAAGTTAAGTTATATATGATATTAATAATAAATAAGATACCAGGGGGTATTATATATTTAAATATAAAAAATCTTGAAGGGATGGCGACGAACAAAGGGACCCCAAAGGTCCAAAACGATGCGTATACGTATAGCTCTCGTAATAGTAAAGGAAATATATTAAGTACGATAAGTAAAAATAACGTAATAATTAAAAATAAAATGGTAAACGGGTAAATAACTTATATTAATAGAAACTGCGATAACGTATATAAATAATATAATAATAATAAGCCGGATAAAGCTTAAAATAAATGAAAGAATTAAGGTTAATAAAATATATATATTAAAGCGTATAAAACGCGTAATAATAATACGGAAATAATAAGTAAATAAAAACGTAGAAAAACCGGTATAATATTAATAATAAAGGGTATAAACGGGGGGAAAAAGCAGGAAACCCATAATAAAAATATTTTTAAGGGTATATAAAAAGAAATAAAATTAATAAAAAAAAATAGGACCTTAAAAGATTAAAAATAAAAAACGGAGACGGTATATTGCTTAATAAATAAAGGCAAAAAAAAAGCAATAAGGGAAATAATAAAAACTTTAAAAGGATTCCTTATAATAAAGTAAAAAGATATTATATTAAAGATTTAACCGATATTATAAATTAAATCAAAAAGTATAAAAGACTTTTATATAAAAATAAGGGTAAAATTAAATGAAACAGAGCGTTTATAAGGTTTTTAAAAAGTAAAAGTAAAAGCATTAATAAAAAGTAAAAATAATAATTTAAAATTAAAAATAAAAAATGAAAATATAAAAAAAACAATCTTTTAAATAAAAGAAAATTAAATAATAAAGGTAATAAAAGGGATACCCGTAATAAAGACTAAAGGAATAATAAAGGAAAAAATAACCGTATTAAAAAAGGTAAGGATAATAATAATCCGCTTATTTAATAATAAGGAAAAAAATACGGTTACGGAAGTAAACTTATTATAATTAATAAAGACTTTTAAAATAACAATAAAATTATTAATAAAATAAATTATTATAATATATAAATTATAAAATAAAAATATTCTTTTTAATATAACGTTTTTAAAAACGAAAAAAAGCTTAAAAAGGTTTAAGGCTTAAATTAATAAAAGAAAATATAAATTAATTAAGGTTTTAAGGTAATTATTTATTATTATAATAAATAAAATATGTTTATTACGTTTCATAAAAACCGAAAAAAAAAAAATTACGTTAAAAAATATAAAAAAAAGAATATAATTCTTTACTTAAGGCTTAAAATCGTTAATTATAAACTTCCTCCGGTAATAAAAAGATTTAACTTTTTAAAACGCGTAAAGAAATACTTTATTATTATATTAAGTATAATATTAATAAAGATATATAAGAACGTTTTAAATAAAAAGATTATTAAAGGGGGATCTTTTAAAATAAATTAATTATAAAATAAGACAGCGGATATTTATTAATATTTTAAGTATTAAAGTTATAAATATATTATTATAAAGTATTTTAATATTATAAAGTATACGGTTTATATTAAGGGTTATAATACTTATAAGTATATAAAGTTAATAATTAAAAAGCTTATAAGAAACGTATTTAAATATATTATATATAATAAGGAAAAATACTTAATATAGGATTTTAAGTATATAATAAAAGTTAAGAAGATTAAACGTAAAGAGACCCGGATAACCGTAAAAATCCAACGGTATAATATGTACGGAATTAATCTTATAGGTTAATTAAAAATAACTTTAAATTATAAGTTTAATTAATTAAATAATAAAAGGTAAATAACGGTAACGGATAAAATAAATAAAAAAAAGCTTTTTACGATTTTAACTTTAAAGGCTAATTATTTTACGTTTTTAATAATAACCGGGAAAGTATTAAATTAGAAAACGTTTAATTTTAATAAGAAATTTATAACTTAAATAAATATAAATAAGGGAGCCTTTATAAAGGTTAATATATAATATATTAACGTTTTTAAGAATAATATAATATAATATTAATAATAAAAAAAATAAAATAATAATATTAATATTTAAGTTTAAAGAAATTAAAAATATTAATATTATAATAATATAAAAATTACCGTATAATTTATATATATATTTATTTATTAACTTAAAAGAAAGGTTCTATTTAATTTTTAAGGGGGATAAAATAATTAAAATATACTTCTTTTTAAATAAATAACTTAACGTAAATAATTAAGATATTACTTATTATAATAAAAACCTTTATATACTTTATATTATTTAAAAAAAAAGGATTTAAAAAGCAATTTTAATATTTATAACGTATATAACCCGTTACCGGTTAATAAGGAAAAACCGTTTATAATACCGTTATTTAAAGAAATCTTAATTACTTTAAATAAATATATATTACTTAAGATTTTAACTTATATTATTATATATAGAATAAAGAAAGGCATATAATAAATTACGTTAAATTAAACGATTTATCAATAATTACCGTTTAAGTTAATTTCTTATTATTAATATTATAAAAAATTATTACGTAAAAAAGTTATAAGTTTAAAATAATAATTAATTTAATTTTTAATATAAAAAAATTATTAATACGGTCATAATATATAAGCTATAAAAACTTAAAATATAATTCAGACTATATATTAATATAAATAACTTTAAATTAAACCGTTAATACGACCTTATTACCATTAATAAAGAAAGCGTAAAAACGGTCAAAAAAGTAGAGGTTTATATAAAAACGGAGGAAATAATAATATAATTCGCGGACCTCCTTTAATTAAATAACAAAGATTAAATTAACCTTTTTAAAAAGTGAATAATAGAGATATTAAACGAAGTAATTAATAAAATAATCTTAATAACGAAGCCCTTTTAAAAAGCTAAAACCTATTAAAATAAAAAATATACGACCATAATTATAAAGGTAAAAAGGCTAATAAAGTAAGTTTTTAAATATAAACATTAAGAGATATTTAATTAATTAAAGGTTACTTAAAAAGAAAAAGAGAAAATTATTAAAAAGGTTAAATAAATATACTTTTAATTTACGGTATATAATTTAAAAATTTTACTTTATAATATTTAAAAGCTAACGAAGTATAATAAGGAATAAAATAAAAAATTAAAGTTTATTTTTAAATTCCCGTTTTTTAAGAAACTTAATAATATATTAATTAATATTTTTAACGGTAAAATTAAGGCCTTTAAAGGAATAATTCTCCCTTTTCCGTTAAAGGTTAACTTAAATAATATTAACGGTATTATATATTTTAACCCTATATTAATAAATAAAATAATAATATAAAATATAATAATTAAAACGATTAATAAATTAAAGAAAAATAAAGCCTTAAAATTATAAAAATCCTTAATAGATTTTTATTAATAATAATATTACCATTTAAATGGGTTTTTATTTACTTTTTTAAGTATATTTTCACGTTAATTATTATTTACGTAAGTTTAAGGAAACGAAGATAATTATCCTTAAGAAATTTATTAAGCCGGATTACTTTAAAATAAAGTTTTATAAATTTATTATATTCTTTTATACGTTAAAAAAACCTTAAAGACGGTAATAATAAAGATCCTTAATAATTATATAAAGAATTACGGATTTTTCCTTAATTAATAAATAAAAATATAAAAAAATTAATTAATAAAAATAACCCTTAAAAAATTAATTAATAACCTATATATAATATAAAATTGCGGGAAGAAATATATTATAAATCTTTTTCTTTTAATATTATAAATATTTTTAATAAAGTGAATTATTAAAAATTATTATATAATTTAAGGGAAAAAAAAAAAATATTATTCTTTTTAATTAAATAAATGAAAAGTTTCTTAAGCGACCGAGTTACGTTAATTAACTTAAAATAAAAAATAAGCTTAATAAAGCCCGTTATAACGGGGATTCTTTTAAAACTTTTTTTTTTTATATTATTTTTATTCTTTAACGGTTTATTAATTAAAAAGCTTATTAAGTTAAAATAGAAGGTTTAAATTAAAAACTTTATTAATAACGTTTATTTCTTAACTTATAGTACTTTTATATATATAAACTATTTAAAATTAAAATAGGCTTATAAGGTTTATTTTTAATAAAGGAGAACCTATAAAGCTTAATTTATACCGTATAAGTATAAACTTATTTATATAATTAAAAGCCTGAAGCTATATAATATAATAATTATTATAAACTTAAATAAAATTATAATAAAGCCGGATACCAGTATTAGAGTCTTTAACCTTTAAGTAAATAAGAAGCTTAATTAAAAGATTATATAAAAAAGGTTTAAAAAAATTAACTTTATAGGAAAAAAACCTCATTTATTTCGCTATATTAATATAAGGAATTATATTATAGAAGGCGTAGATTATTTATTAAGTTATAATAAAGTTAACTATAATATATATTATAGTTATTTAATATATATTTAAAAGTATTCTAGGATATAAAAAGAAACTTATTTAAATATTATAGAAAGTCCAGAACCGGTATTTAAAAGTAATTAACGGTACTTATAAAGTAACTTTTATTTTAATATTAAAGTTTAAAATCTTTATATTATTAATCGAAGTTTTATTAAATTAAATAATTGCTTAAATAAAATTAAAAAGATATATATACTTAATTATAATAATAGGAAACGGGCGGATCCGTTAAAATCTTAATAAGTTTTAAATTAAAAGAAATAAATTAAAGATACTTATTTTCTTTTTTATTAAAATAAAGTAAAAATAAATTAAAAGGGAAGTTAACCTTATTAATATCCCGGAAATTAATTTAAACGTATATAAACTTTTATTAAGCATAAGAAAAATTAAAATCAAAATAATTTAAAAAACAAAGATTATAACGATTACCTTATAAGTTACGATAAAGTAAATTAAACGTTAATAAAAATATAAAAACTTTATATTTTAAAATTATCGTTATTTAACTTTTAACGATAAAAAGATTATTAATAAATATCTCCGCCGTTATAATATTATAAAAAAGGGTAATAATATATTAACGATTTAACTCCGGATAGATAAGAATAACTTAATTTATTTCTTATTTACTATATTGTTATGGTAGGAAACAACATAGGGGTTAGTGCTTACCTCGTGACCCTAGCGTAGCTGGGCCACAGGAATACTTAATACCTGTTTTTCCCACTTTTCCTTTTACTTCTTTAATAATTAATTTACTTATTAAATATATTATTTATTAAGGTTATATATATATTTTATATTATTATATTACCCTTAAGCTTTAAATATATATTTAACTTAATATTTTAATTACTATTAATTTTTTTAAAAGGTAATAATCCGAAATATTAAATTATATATATAATTAAAAAAGGAGAGAACCATATACTTCCCGTATTTAAACCGTATTTATCGGTATAATAAATCTTAATATTTTACGTTAAAGAACTTAACTTAAAAAGGAAGATATCGTATTTTTTATTTTTCGGATTTAAGAAATCTCTTTTAAGTTTTCGTTTGAATTAAAGTTTATAACCGTTAACGATAAAAATCAATATTAAATATCCCGATTTAAGTCCGTTATGTCTCCTTTTTATAAGCAGAAACGGATATAATTTAAATCTATATTAAACCCTCCTTAAGAGCAGGAACGTTAAAAATAACAATTTAAGTCCGTTATATTTACTCCCCCAGAGTAAAACCTCCCTCCTTCAGAATAAATATCCTTTATAAACGTATACTATAATAAGTAGGAATAAGGCTTTTATATTATTATTATATAGAAAAAAAAGGAGTTAAATAAGATAATTTATTAAGTTAAACTTTATAAAATAAAGCTTTATAAATAATTTATTTATTTAAATAAATAAGTATCGGAAACTCATTCCGTGGACTTTTAGAGTATATATAAATTACTATTAAATTATACGGTATAAACTAAAACGCTTTATTTAATCGTTATTAATCATAAGTTTATATTGCCGGATATTTATAAATAAATTATAGGCGAAACTTAAACTAAGAATCCAAAGAAAAATCCTATAATTATATTAAGGTCTTTATACTCTTTAAGTATAAAGGTAAAAGTATTAAGGAGCTTTAAAAGTAAATTAAAAATACCTTTATAACTTTCTCCTTAAACTCCGATTATAATACGGACCACGTCCGTATTATATAGGCTTTATTCTCTTTAAAAGATAAAATTAAGGGCTTATAAGCGTATTATAAGCGCGAGTTTAAACTTAATTCTACGTTAACTTAAAAAAATTCATTAAATTTTTAAGTTCCTTAATATTAAATTTTATTAATAAAAAAATAGAAATTTAACTTTAATATATAAGCCTAAAATAAGGTAAAAAGTAATTAATTTATAGTTTTAACGTATAAATAATATCTTTAAAAAGTTAACTCTTAAAGTATATAAAAGAATAGCAAATTATTTATTTATTTTATAAGCTTAAAAAGTAATTATATTATACGATAATATAAACGTTAAATGAAGTTCCTTTATATATAATAAAATTATTACGTATATAAATTATCTTAAATTTAATAATATAACCGCTTATTCTTTATAAAAAAAAAGTAAGAAAAAGATTACTAAGAGTAAATCTTTAAGGAAGGAATTTAAATCCTTTATAAGTCAGTTATTAAATTAAGGCTTTTTATAGGGTTAATAAACGGACCTTTCCGATATAATATATTATTATTATTAAGTAAAAAGGCATAAGAAATTAAGCTATTTATTACTTAAAAAGGAACGGAAAGCTATTAAATCCGCTTTATACGTAAAAAAAAGAATAGTTCGGGAAACGTTAACCCCGTAATAAAAACTCCGTCGGAATATAGGGGCCGTAATTATTAATCTCGGAAAAAACTATTATTAATAAGGGTTAAATATTCCTTAATAATATTAAAAAAGGGAATATAGAAATTTATTTCAATACGGGGATAAAGATTAATATAATTAATTAAAACTTTATAATAAAGAAGGATTTACTTTATATTTAAAATATAATTTTATTAAAGTTTATTTAAATAAATAATAATAATATATTTTATTATAACGTTTACTTATTAAAGCTTTATATACGTAATAATAAAAAGTAACCAAGAATAATAAAAACTATCGTATATATAATAAATAAATAAGGCTTACCGATAACTTTAAGGATACCAGGTTTAATTAATTTAAAAATTAAATTAAACCTTAAAAAGAAGAAATAACGTTTTAAAATTAATAAATAAATTTTTTAAATTAATAAATTATATATATTTACGGTAATATTAAAAAAGGAGCCGGTAATATATATTTTAATAATTATAAACCTATTATTTAAGAGTTAAATTAACCTGGAAGCGGTTAAAAGCTATATAGGCCGTAATTTAACTATAAAAGGACCGTTTTTATTAACCGAATTATCCGAATATACGGATATTTTTTTAATAAAAGAAACCGGTAAGCTCCCCGTATATATAGGATATAATTACGTAATTAAAACCACCGTTAAACCGCCGTATAAACCCTTATATAACTTATTTAATATAAAGTTAACGGTTCTTTAAGTTTACTTAAATAAAATATTAAAAAAAAAAATATAATATTTTATTAATCCTACGGGTTTATTAATCTTCTTTATACTTAAGAAGGACGGGGTTTACGTCTTTACGTAAGTTATTAAGGGTTAAATAAAATAACGGTTAAGAATCATTATTTTTACCCTTAATTAATAAAACTTTAAATCGATTTTATAAAGTAAAAAGGTTTATAAAGCTTAATCTTAAGGATATTTATTACCGTATATAAATTAAAGTAAATAATAAATAAAAGATTACGTTCTGGATACATTATAATTACTTTAAATATATAATTATATTATTTAAGTTAATAAACGTATTAATAACCTTTTAGGCTTATATTAATAAGTTATTAACCAATATTATTAATAAATTCTACGTTATATACCTAAATAATATCTTAATTTTTTTACGTATTAAAAACGAGTATTTAACGTATATAAAATGGGTTTTAAAGCGGCTTTAAAAGTTTAAACTTTTTATAAATTTTAAGAAGTATAAGTTTTTTATTATTAAAGTAAAATTTCTAGGATTTATAATATTAATTATAAACGTAATAATAAATAAAAATAAAATAAATATAATTATATTATAGCTTAAGTTTAAGTTTTTTTATAATATATAAGTCTTTCTTAATTTTATTAATTTCTTTAAGCGTTTTATTTATTATTATTCTATAAAAACGGTTCCTTTAACGGAGCTATTAAAAGGGAATATAAAGGGTATAAAGTAGGGCCCGTTTACGTAACCTTTAATAGTAAAACGGGCGTTTAAAAAATTATATAAAGCGTTCCTTAATATTCCGATTTTACGTTATTTTAACCCGAGCCTTTAAATCAGGGTTAAAATAAATACGTTTAACTTCGGCTTTATAAATATCCTATCTTAATTATATTAAAATAAATAATAATAATTTATCGCTTTTTAATTTTATAAAATAACGGATATAAAACGTAATTATAAAATTTATAATTAAGAATTATTAATAATTATCATGGCTTTTAAGTAATAACGTTATTACCTTAAGGGTAATTTTTATACAATTAAAATACTAATTAACCACAATAATTTAAGAGGTTTTATAAGGGTTATTATTTTAAATAATAAATAAATATAATAAGTAATAAAGTTAATTTTATTTAATTTTATTATTAAGTACCGATCAGGTATTTTTAACCCGGTAAATATACTTAATTAACGACTTAATTATATATTTATTAATATATTAATATTAAAATTATTATTTACGTTATAAAAGAAGCTGGCGATTATAAAGGGTTTAATTAATTTTATATTCTAAAAGATTTTAAAAATCTATAAATAAGCCTTAATTAATTAAAATAGGGCGGTATAAAAACGTAAAAATAATATATATAAGCCGTTAATAATTATTCCTTTTTTAAAAGAAATAATTTAGAATTTAATAATTAATATTATTTAAAAAATATACTTAAGATCGGTATATTATATAAAATATAAGGACCCTTAAACTTTAAAAGAGGGTAATATTGCGGGTACGTAAGTTATATATATTTATAACGTAATTAAAAAATAGCTTAACCTTATTATTAAGATTATTAATTATAAATAGTTTATTTTACGTATTCTTATTTAAATTATAATAATATATAAAACGGTATATAATTTTAAGATTAAATCTATAATAAAATTTATTAAAGTACTTTAAGTTAAAAATATTTTTATTTTAAACCGTAAAAGCGTTTAATTTATAAGTAAAATACTTAAAAGAACCGATAAATAAATATTTAACTTAACCGGTCTTCTAAAATATAATAAACGCTTATATATCTTTATTAAAAAAGCCGTATAAAAGGAGTTATTAAAACAATACTATAATAACCCCGTTTTAAGATACCTTAGAAATAATTATATTAAAGAAGTCCTTAATAAATCCTATATTTAAGAAAATATAAATATAAATATTAAATTATACGTTAATTCATATGATATTTATTAAAGAGTGAAAGCTTTTAAATATAAGCCTTATAATAAATTAAATAATTTATTAATACCGTTATATCCTTTTTAAGAAATTATTATAAATTTTATTATAGATTTATTACTTAATAAGTAATAAGGCTATATATATAATATAATCTTAATTATAATTAATCGTTTAATTAAGAAATTAAGATTATTTTTTATAATTAAAAAGATTATTACTTTTAAGTTAATTAAACTTCTTTTTTAATATATATTCTAAGAGTATGGGGCTCTTAAGGATATCGTAACCGATTAAGGTTTACTTTTTATAAGTTCTTATTAAACTAAGGTATATAATATAATATATACGTTCCGTAAATTAAGTATTTTTTTTTTTATTTTTAAATAAATAATTAAACGGAACGGTAAAATTAAATTCTTAAATATTATTTTAAGACGTATTATTATAAGAATTAAGATAATTAAGCTTTAATATTAAAGATTATAAACTTTATTTATTCTATAAATAATAATACTATAATTAATAAGTTTTTATCGGAAGCCTTAATAAGGTACCTTTTAACGTTTTAAGAGTAAATTAACGATAAATTAAATAGAATGAAAATCCTAACCGTAATTAAAAGAGTTAAAAAATTATTAACGGTTTAAAATAATATAATAAAGCATTAATAACGTATTAAAAAAGCGGAAATAAAGTTTTATAACTATAAATATAAAATTTAAAAATATAAAATTAAAAATATAATTATATTATCTATAAAAAATAATAAATAAAAATAATTAAATAAAAAATTTTTATATAAATTTATCGGCTTATTTACGGTTTTTAAGTTAATCGGATATTAAATATACCGTTTAACTTTATGATTTACCTATAGGATATATAATATGTTTTACGTATCCTTACTTAAACCATATAGGAAGTAATTTAAGGTTAAAAATAATTATTTATTATTAAATTTTATTAATAATAAATTAAAATAAGAAATTAAAAGATTATTTAACCGTAATAAAATTAATAAAGAATTATACTATAAAATTAAATAAAAAGGGTTTTTAGCCATTTATAATAAGTAAATTCCAGCAAAAAATTTAAAATATATAAAAGAGCTATAAAGTATATTTAATAAGAAGTATAAATAATTACGGTATAAAATATAGGACGTATAGCTTAAATATAAGGTATTTAATTTTATTATAAGGATAAGCCTTAATATAAATATAAAAGTACTATTATTTATATACGTATATTAAGTGCTATTAATTTATAATTTTTAAATTTATTATTTTTTATACTCCCTTACTGTAATTTACTTATTACCTATTTAAACCCTATACGAAAATCAGTATTTAAACCTATAATTTCTTTACGGTAAAAACGTACCTTAATTAATTAAGTAACTTATAATACTATATAATATAAAGTAAATATACTTAAGAAGTTATTACTTTATAAAACGGCTTATAATTAAAGGTTTATCGGTACTTTTAAGTACGAACGTTTATAACCCGTTAAGGGATTATAGGGGGTCCGACGTAATATAGGGAAATTAAGCTATAATAAGCTTATCGGAAAAACAATAGAAAATACTAAAGAAAACTTAAAGTTAATTAATAAACGTAAAATCTATAAAATAAGCGTTAAAAACGGATAAAATATTAATAAAATAAAAGTATATTATATAAGCGATCCGCCGGCGTTTATAGCGGATAATTTACGTTTAAAGAAGGGATTCTTATATACTTATTATTTAAACTTTATATTAAAATCCGGAAGTTAAAATAAATTAAGCTTAAGTTATAATATAATTAATAATATATAGGCCGTAATAAAAGTACGCTTATAATAAAACGACTTAAATTAATTAATTACTTAAGTATAAAAGCCATATAACCGGTATTATTAATTATATTATATTTATATTTAATTAATATTAATACCTTAATAATATTTTATTAAGAAAGCTTTAATTTTATAACGATTAAAAAACGTAAGAACTTTATATAGTATTTAATAAAGTTTACTTATATATTTTTATGCTATTTTTCGTCTTTTTTAAGTATTAAAGTAAGTTAATAATAATATAAAAATATACGATTTATTTAAGCGTTTAATTTAAATAGGATTTAAATATACGTTTAACTTACGTAATAATTATATCGCGTAAAAATAATAAGGTTAAAAACGTATAATTTTATATAACGTTTTTTAACTAAATAATAGGAATACTTTATTAATTTTAACCTTTTTTTTTATCGACCTTAATATTATATAACTTATATAAGGGCTTATAGAAATAGTAAGTATATCGTAAATAATACTTTTTATTAAGCGTTATTTATACGGTATAAGTAAACCTCATAAATAATTTATTTAATAATTATAAAGGTAGCTTAACTAGAAGCTAAACGGGTTAAAAGAAATTATTAATAGATAATTTTAATATAATTATATAATTTAAATATAAATCGGCTACGACTTAAATACGTTTAAGAGAGTATATATATTATTATAAATTTAAAGTATTTTTATTTATAAATATAAAGACTTTTACCGGGTAATATTAATATTATTAACGTTAAGAGTTAAGCGAATACGTTATATACCCGTATTATAATGCCTATAAACTGTTTTTTTTTTTTTTTGGGTTTTTAAAGGTTTTTAATAAGCTACTTTAAGGTTATAATTAAAAACTATAGCTTTAAGGATAAAGCATTAAGGAGAGGAGGTATTATTATAGTAGGAAATAATATAAAGGTTAATGCTTACCTTGTAACCCTAGCGTAATTGGGCCATAGGAATACTTAATACCTGTCCTTCCCACTTTTCCTTCTACTTCTTTAGCAATTAATTTACTTATTAAATATACCATTTATTAAGGCTATATACACATTTCATATTACCATACTACCCTCAAGCTTTAGGCATACGTCTGGCTTAACATATATATACCGGAGGTCGGATAAACGTCAAATATAAATATAAATAAAAAAGTAAAACGCTATATACGTCTTTATCTTTGATTTTTTATTTACGGAAATTAAGTTAAAATTTATTGTAAAAGTTAATATTTATAATTATTATTAAATATTATTTATAAAGCGAAGTATCCGGGTAATTATTAAGTTTATAATATTTACCGGATTATTATTATAGTTTAGTTTTATTATAAAAATAAATAAAATGATTAAAAACTTTATAAAAAAGGCTTATTATTAATTAAGGAAGAAAAAAAGAAACGGAAACCGGTTATATTAATTATATAAACCGGAAAGTATCTTTTATAACCGTAAAAATATAATAATAAATACTTATTAAAAGTTTTTAAAAGAATTAACGGCGATAATAATATAAAGGGAATATATATTAAACGTATAAATATTAATAAGGATATTTAAAAGTATTACGTAAAATTAAGGTAATATAAATATATAAAAAAGTAAAAAAACAATGAATTTAAAAGCAGTCTTTATAAGAATATAGTTATAATATTATGGATTTTCTTAAAAGAGTTAAAACATAAAAAGTATATAAATAAATTATTATTTTTTAAACGGCTATTAATATCCTTTACTTTAAGGGATAAAGGGTAGAGGTTTAATAAATACCGGTTTTTACTTTAACGTTATAAATATCAGGTTTTTACGGTTACCAGTAAGGCCAAAAGGCCGCGTATTAAGGAACGCCGGAATTAGCTTAGCTACATCCGTAGTATAAATCAATCAATCAATTAATCAATAATAAATAAAGAATAACTATAATAAGATTAATTTTTTAAGGAGATTAACTTAAACGTAGGTTAAAAAGTATAAATTAAGTATAATAATATATAAATTATATAAATCCTTATAAGTAATAACTTATAGTTTATTATTAAACTCCGCTATATAAATATTTATCGTTATTAACTCCGTTAAAAGATTAAGGGTAAGATTATTTACGTTAAGTAAAGTTCTATTATTATTATCTTTGTAAACGGCTTAATAAAAATACTCTTATTATAAAGATATAAAGAATTTTTAAAACTTTTAGGTCTTAAGGACCGTAAACTTATAAACCTTATTATATAATATGATTCGGTAAAACCCTGAAAACGTCGTTTTTAAGAAATTTAACTCTTAGAAAATCACGACTATGAACCGGGTATATAATAATTTTTCCGGGTTCGGTTATTCTCGTGGTTTTTTAATTTTTTCTACTTTTCCAACTTTTCATAATAAATACTTAATAATAATTACTTTATAACTCTATATATACGTATGCCCGGAGCTTAGTTAAGTAAATATAAAGTCCCGGAATTAATCGGTATATAAAGGTTTTATTATTATAGTTACTATTACTACTACCGGAATTTTTTACTTTGTTAAAAAACGCACCCATTATTATTATATTCCCGCTATATCGATAAGGCTTAAGTATAACAATAAAATAATTACATAAGGATAAATAGGATCGGTATTATTACCTGTCAGACGTGAGGACGTATGAGAGTAGATAATATGTATATGGATTGCATATTCTCTATCTAGGAACTATAGTGCTATCTATATGAAATACCTGGGTGGTATAAGATATATGACCAGGTAATGATATCTACACGCGTTATAATAGTATCTTGGCACCGCTTATATAACGGCTTAATAATACTTTATGTAATATTACCATTATACCTGTACCTAGGCTAATATACCCCCTTAAGATCGTAATATTATAGTAATAATATAGATCCTGGATATCCTTATTATAACCACCTCTTAATTGCTAATATACCGTAACTATTATAAGTAAAAGGTACTTTTTAAATTTAAAATTAAAAAATTAAAAAGTTAAGAAAAATCAATAACCCTAAGAATATGTTATGTGCATACATAGCATGGGAGATACGCGGGAGTATTCATAGGTGTAGGACACTCTTTATACGTAGAGGACAGATGATCCTTAGGATCCCATCTATATTCAGGTAGAATCATGATTTATATATTATTACACCTTTTAATCTATATATTAATAAATAGTAACAATAGCGACTTATATTAGTACTATATTAACGTATATCGCAAGATCCGTTCATACGAATTAAATTATCAGTTTATTAACTGCAGCGGATACTTCCTTTATAACGGCATTAAAGGTATTAACCTTATATCCTTTAAAAGACTATTTACAATTTACTTTTAAATACCTTTAAAGAAAGATTAGAAACGGTACTATAGAGAAGATATATATTTTATAGGCCTCTTAAATATTACCGGATTCTAATATTATTATTTTAATATATTAATTAAACGCTTTATTAAAATTTAATAACTTAATAACTACGATAATTTTATACTTAACTTTAAAAGGAGTCGCTTAAATAATTAAGAATAATTAACGACTAAGTAACTTAAAATTATACCTGCCGTAAGTAAATTACTTCGGTTAAAATCTTTTAAAGCTATAGAACTTATTACTTTTTCTTTTAATTTAATTCTTAAAAACTGGATTTTAGATTTTTTATTACTTTAACGTAATCTTTTATACTTTAAAAACGCCTTATTATCGTTATAATTATTAAATAAATCGTTATCGATTTTAATAAAATTAAGTAAATTTAAATCTCGTTAATACGATTAAAGTCCTTAACAACTTAATACCGTAAGATTATTACTTCTATCAAATAATTTTCTATTATTATAATAATTATTAAATTTACCTTTTATATTAACGTTAATATTATAACGCTCCCCGTTAATTTTAAGTATTAAACCGGAATCCGAGTCCAATAAATTCAATATATTAAACGTAACTTTATTAAACTTAAGTTTATTATATTAAATAAAAGGTATTTTTATTAAAGAAATAATTTTTACTTAATTTATTAATCCGCTTAATCGGTTAAAAATAATAAGTTTTATTAAAGAATAAATAGTATAACTATAAGGTATAATTTAAGAATTAATTCCCGCTATTATATAAGGTTAATAGTAAAATAATCTTAATAATAATTTATTCTTTCCTTTTAATAATATAATATAATTAATAAAAGGCTTATAGTTAAATTAATTAATGAATTTTAATCCCGGCGACGTCGGATTTTTTAACCTTTTTTATAAAAATAAGTCTTCCGATATACCTTTTATAATTAAATATTCCGGGAAGTATATTTTTTCCGGGATATATATATCTTTATTAATTAATTAAAGGTTATTATTTAAATAATAAATATATAATTATTACGGAATAATTTATAATTATACTTAAGAAATACCGCTTTAAAGTAATATATTATAAAGTTATTAAATACGGAAAAATGACTTATTAAATATAATAACGGTTTAATTAAATAAACTTCTTAAATCGTCGTTAAATTTAAGTTATATTAATAAGTTAAGTTAAATATTCTGGTTACCGAAAAGTATACTATAAACGATATTTTTTTAAAATTAAGAGCCCCATAAATATAGATAGATTATTTTACGGGCTACGTATATTTTAAATTTTAATAATATTTAAAATTAATTTACGCTTATTTATAAAGGGTTAAATTTGGAATTTTAGCGGAATTTATAATTATTAAATATAACTATAATCATTAATAATTACTTTAAGCTTATAAATAAATATAAATATAGTTAATAAACTTACGTTATTAAATATCGCGTATTTACGTAAGCTTATTTATAAAATTATAAAGCGGGTACGTTATTTTAAAATAACTAAAATTTCATAAAAAATTTAAAAACCGGTCCTTTTTCTTAATTTTTCGGGTTTTCCTTTTAAGCGTATAAATAAAATAAAGCTTATAATATCCGACCTTAAGAAAAACAAAAACGGTAGTTATTTTTAACGTTATAAAAGAAGATATTAATATTAGGTTAAGGAAAATTAAAGCCTTTAAGAAAAGGGTCCGATTTTAAGTATTAAACGTATTATATAAAATAAAGGGTTAATTAAGACTTTATACTTAAAAATAAAGAAAAAGAAAATATATTACTTAATAAAGAAGAATTAAAAGGATCTTAAAATAATAATGAATTTATTACGGAAGAAATATATTTTATATATTAAATCCCCGCTTATTATTAATATATTAAATACGTATTAAAGTACTTATTAAGGAATAAACTTTTATTTATCTTAAAAATAATTATTAAAAACCAAAGGGAATAAACTTAATTATTCTTAAAGCCTTTCCGTTAAATTAACGGATTTAATTTATCAATAATTAATAAGCATAAACTTAATAAATTAATAATATAATATTTATAATTATTAACTCCACCATAATAAAGAGTACGTATCCTATTAACCTTACCTTTAAGGCATATTAATATATTATAAATAAAGTCCAATTTACCTTTAAATTACCCGCGGTAAACTTCTATATAGATAACGGGTATCTTATTATGATCGTTAATTATAATATTATATTCTTTTAAATTTTAAATTTAAATTTTAAAATTTCAAAATTACTTAAGTTAATTCCGGTTATAAGCGTTAATAATTTTAAGTTAATTATTAATAAATTTATAATATTTAATTTATTCTTTTTAGGGAAAAAGAATACGATATTTACTTTAAGAAAAAACTTAATTAAAATTTACTTAATACGTAATTTACTTATTAATATTTTAATCGTTATTAATATTATAACTCTTAATAAAATAATAATCGATTTTAATAATTAAAAGTATATTATTAATACTTATAAAAATATAAGTATTAAATTAATTATTTTTATAAAGGAAATAATATAATTCCGCTATATAATTTATACGAAGTAATAAACTTAAGTCCCAATTTATAGTATAATATAAATATTAATTATATATTAAAAAAAAGGGACTTTAAAAAAATTACTTAAGTCCCGGGATTTTATTTTTAAACCGTAGTTAATATTATTTTATAATCTCGGATTTTAAAGTAATATATTTACGTATATTATTAACTTAAAAATATTGGTTATTTAAATTAAAAACGATATTAATTAAAAAGTTAACTTATTACGTAAAGTAAAACTTAGAATTTTATATAATTTACTTCCGTAACCTTATTATATAATAATCTTAAGTTTATTAATATTATTTATTACTTACAGATGGAAAACTTAAAAATCTAAATTATAAATTTATAAAGCTATTTTTATAATAATATTAATTTTTATATTTATTAAAATAATTTTTATAACTTTTAATTATTTAAAGACCCATTTAAATTAATTATTATAAATTAATAATCGTAAAGAATAAGTTTTATTTAACGGTATTAAGATTTATACGTATAACGGAAATATATAAATTTAATTAAGTAATATCGTTAAAGAATTTAATAATATCTTTAAAGATAATAATATTATAATTAATATATTAAAGAATCAATATATATTTATTAACCTTTAATTAAATATAATTATTAAACTTAAGAAAATATATAATATTAAGCGTAAAAATTAAGAAATTATAGATTAAGCTTTAAATAAGATATATAATAAGGGTAAGTTATATTAATTTACGTAATTTACGGAGTTTTTATACTTTATTTTTATTATTTAACGTAATATTTTAAATAGACGTAAAGGCTATATTATAATTAATATTTAGTTACTTAATAAAATTACGATTCCCGATTTATATTTATTATTATTATAATAAGAAATAATTTCTTTAATTATAAATTATAAATATATTACCGTAATTAATACCCACGGTAATTTTTATTAATTTCTTATACGTAAATTTAACCAGTATAAAATCTATATTATTTCTTATAGGGGTTAAAAGGAATTTTCGGTTATATTAATAGGTTTTAAAAGTAATTTTCCGTATATATAAAAATAAATAAATAATATATTACGTTTAATACGAGATTTTATGCGAATATTCATAAATAATATAATTATTTTTAATTATTTATTAAATAAATCTATTATTTATTTACGTTAAGTCTTTTAGATTCTTAAAGATAAATAAATAAACTTTTTATTAATAAAATTATTTATCGGTTACTTTACGATTAAGTTCCTTAATTAATAAGTTAATTTTTAAAGATATTTACGCTTAATAATAAATTTAAAATTATTTAAAATTTTAAATTTTTTAACTTATTAAGAAATTTTAAAGTTTTCTTTAATCTTATAAATTAATTATATAGCGGAGTAAAAAATTATGCTTAACGCGTTACCCCGCCTTAAGTATATAAAATCTCTTTTATTATAAATTTAAAAAAGTAAATCCAGAATATATTAATCTACGTTATAAATAAAAGATATCTTAAATTAAGTTTATATTTACTTAAGAAAAGGATTATACTTTTAAGGATTTTAAAAACGTATTTTTAAAATCGTTATTTCTTATATATTATAATCTTAATTAATCGCTATTTATTAATATTAATATATTAAAGAAATTAAGTATTATGGCTATAATATATTATATTAAAAATAACCCGTTACCTTATAATACTATAAAGATTAGCGATTTATTAAAAATTGCGTATAATAAGGTATAATTAATAATATTCCTTAATAGAAGTTTAAATATAACCAAAAAAATTATTAACTTACGGAATTAAAGATTATAAGTATAATTTAGGTTAAACGTAAAATCAGATACTTAATTAAAATAAATTATTATAAATTTAATTATATTATTTTTACGGATTATAATATAATTATTAATATTTTTAAATAAATTAATTTAAAGACCTTTATAATTAATAAGCTTAATCTCCGTTTAATTTACGCATTAAAATATTTATTAATATTTAATATTTTATTATATTATAAGTCTGATTTAATAAATACCGTTCCCGACGTACTTTTACGATTAATTAATAATACGTAAAATTTATTTATAGAAATCGGAATTCTCGATAACGTAAATAATAGTAAATTAATTGCTTTCTATTATATTTATATTTTAAAGGAATTTAAAGAGTAAATTAAAGAAGAATATATAAAAGATAAAATATAAATAAAATTATAGAAAGTTTTAATAATTGAAAAGAAACTAAATTTATAAAATATAAAAATTAAATTACGCTTTATATTAAAGGACGGCCTTATTTATAACTTAAAATCCGTTAATTATCTATTATAATTATTTATATTTAATAAACTTAAGGAAGTAATCTTTTAATAAGTATATAATAGTTTATTATATAATAACTTTAATTAATCCTATAATAAATTAATGAACTTAATATATTTATTTAGGTTAAGTAAATAGCTACGGAAATATATCGCGTATTACCTTAAGTATAGCCTTAATTAAATTAAAAAATATATACTTTATAAATTATTTTAATTAATTTTAAGCTTATTAATTATCTTTTATATAATTTATATGGATTTTATTATTGCTTTATTAAATTAATATAATTACGATATACTCCTTATTATTACCGATAAGTTTTTTAAGTGAGTATTTTTATTCTTTAATAGTATTAAATTTAAAATTAATAATTAAGTAAATTTATTATTAATTAAATTAATAAGATAAAAATAAGGAATTCCTTTTAATATTATATTAAATAAAAATCATAAATTTATTTCTATATTTTAGAAATCTATATTTAAAGAAATAAATACTTATATTCTTATATTTAACGTATATTACCCTTAAATTAATAATTAATTTAAACGGACTAATTAAATAATTAAAATCGCATTATATTATTTTATAATTATATATTTAAACTATAGTTAAATAAATATTATATTATATATTTAAGGTATCTTAAATAATTTAAAGTTAACGTTAATTAAATTTACTTTAAATAAAATTTATTATAATATAAATATCCGTAACCTTTTAAACCTTTTAATAACCTCTTTAATTCCTAAGTACGATATACTTTAATTATAAAATCGTAAAGAAGCTTAAAACGTACTGGAATTTACGTAAATAATAATTAAATTCCGGTATAATTAAGGTTATAAGTTAATTTAATTTAATGTTAATAATTTGGTCTATTTAAAGTTATACTATAAATATAATATTTTTAATATTGAAAATTATAAGCTATATTAATAACGTACTAAACTTTTTATTATTATAAAGAAAATTAATTATTTTATATATAAGCTTAAATTATTTATTAATATAAAAATAATACCGGTTATTTTAATTAATATACTTAAGTTAATTAATAACCCAGCAAAAAATCTTTTTAACCGATAATTTAACCGTAATATACCGTTTATATTCGAAGTAGATTTTAAGAATGAAAAAGAATATATTATTAAAAGAATTATTCATAAAGAAAGAAACAATAAATATTTAATTAAATAAGTTACTTAAGGTATAGAATACAATAATAAGCTTCCGTTATTAAAGTTACACTTAAACTTACTATATAAATTCTATATTACGTATCTTAAATTCAATAACGTTATCGTTATCCGCTATGGTAAACCTTATACTTAAGGTATTATTGCTTTATTGCGATTACCGGCGTTTACCGAAGTAATATCCTTATTATCCACCGGCATTCCTCGTACGCTCCGTCTTAAGCGTAATCGCGGCCGCCCCCGTAAAATTAAGTAAGATTTTAATATAAGAGTATAGGATACATAGAGTATCACGTATTATTAAGCATAAGTATTTACATTGGTATATTAAGGTAAACGTTACTATAAGTAGTAGCCTTTTTTTTCTTTTAATAACATTTATTATATATATATATAATATAGGAAATACGCGGGAGTATTTATAGGTATAAGATACTTTAGGATCCCATCTGCATTCAGGTAGAATCATGATTCATACATTATGACACCTTTTGGTCCATACACCAACAGAATAATAATAATAATAAAAATTTTATATTTTAAGCTGCTCCGGAGCGTTATATATATTTAATTAAGCTCCGGGCATTAACTTAAATAATCTTATTAAGTGGTTAATATTAAATATACGCCGAGAAAAGTCGAAATTAATAAAATCGTAAAAATAAACGATTTTAAAAAAATTATCGTATACCCGGTTTATAATTATAATTTTTTAAGAGCTAAATCTCTTAAAAACGACGTCTTTAAGGTCTTATTAAGTTACATTATAATATAGGGTTATCCTAAAGTTTATTATCTTATAGGTTTAGAAGCTTAATAAATTCCTTATATTTTTATAGCGGTAAGGGCTTTATAAGGTTATCCGTTAATATCTTTATTATAAGTATATACTTAATATTAATCGTTTTCTTCTAATATTTATAGTATAATTAATAATAATATATATTTATATAGCGGAGTTTTATTATAAACTATAAGTTTATCCCTTAAATTATACGGATTATTTAAGTATTATTATACTTAATCTTTAATAAATAAAATAAACCTAATTTAATTAACTTAAAGAAACGGTTTTATTATATTAATTCTTTTATTATAAGGATAAGGCTAAGGAGCTTAACTTTAATAAAGCTTATTAAAACCGTTTTTTACTTTATTACTTTTTAATTAATTAACTTTTTAAAAAGTTTAAAAAGATAGCTTTTTAAGCTATATTGTATTTTAAAATCGTTAATAAATAATATATCTAAGGATATTATAAAAACGGTATACGGATTAATGATTTTTCCGTTATATACGATAATATAATACTTAATATATATAAAATATTATAATATCCTTATAGTTACTTTTAAGTATTATTTTAACGGATTTATAAGGAACTTAAATAACTTAAACGTTAAGTACGTAATATCCGTTCGAATAATAACGGCCGTAAAGTTAATAAAGCCGATAAACTACTAATATATATAGATCTCTTAAAGTAAGGTTTACTTAATATTTTTAATAAGAACTTTAATATTCCGTAGAAGTATTCCAGGAGTATAACTTTTTATAACGTTAAACTTTATTATAAGCTTATCGATATAACTATCTTAATATAAATAGATTTCTTAACTTAATCGATTTTATATTATACTTATACCTAGGAATTACTCTATTTTACTTAGGTTTTTTATCTTATAGATCTTAAAGAATTTACTTTAAAAGTTATTTACTTTTTAATTATACTTATAATCGTAAATAATAACGATATTGTTTAAAAAAAAAGAAAATTATTATATAGTTATTAATAAAGAAATATTCGATTTCCGGGACTTATTTTAAGCTTAAATTTATAAGGGTTTTTAAGAGATTTTTAAATTATAAAGCCGATAATTATTTAAGCTTACATAAAGCTTAAAGTAAAAGCAATAAACCTTTATTTTTATACCCTTTTAATAATTTAATATAGGTAAGTTTATTTATTTCGCTGTTAATAAATACATTAACGGCGTTTTACTATTTTATATCCAAATTAAATACGGCTATTATAACCATAAGTACCCTAAGAACCCTAATTATTAGGGTAGCCGTAAATGTATCTTATTTAATCTTTTATAAATTACTTTTTATATAAAGTTTTACTTTATATTTAATAAGATACTTTTTATTATTAAATTTATATTTAAATACTTAAGTAATAAATATTAATATTTTATCCGCTTTTTTAATATGTTTAAATAGGACCTCTTCTTATATATTCTTCTCTTTAAGAGCTTTAAGTTTTACTTGAATTATTAACTTAAAACCCGTAAGATATAGGTATTTTAATATATAATAATAGTATTTTAATTTAATAAGTAAAGTATTATAATAAAGTATACTTATTTTTAATAAAGAAAAAAATAACTTCTTATCCTTCTTATATAGCTTATAAGATAGTAAAAATGTAGTAAATACTATATAATATAATAGCTTTATTTTATTTATAATTAAAGTAAAAGCTATAACGTAACTTACTTTCTTTATACCTTTTATAATTCGTTTTCCTTTAATAATATCGCTTATATTAAAATCGGATTTATTAACATTTTTCTTTTTTAACCTTAAAGCTAATAAAGCTAATAAAGTTAATAATGAATTGATATTTAAAGGATAGCGACGAACAACGGGACCCCAGAGGTCAGAAACGATGCACGCGTATATAACTTAAGTAATAATAAGGATAATACCTTAAATACGATAAACAGAAGCGGAATCATAGTAAAAATAAAAAGGGAGGAAGGGTAAACGGCTTAAATTAATAGGAACAATAATAAATCGTATAAATAATATAATAAATATAAAATAAAAAAACCTTAAATTAAATAAAAAACCTATAATTAATAAGATATACGTAAAGGGACGCGTATAACGCATAAAGGTATTATTATAAAAAATAATAAATAAAAAGCGGAGGGTATAAAGATAATATACGGGAACGGATAAAAGGTAAACGGAAGCGTAAAAAGCCTTATTAAGTATATATAAACTGGGAGAAAGCTGGGTAAAAATAGGGAAATATTAAGTAAATAAGAATAAGTTATAAAAAAAGGTAATTATTAAATATATAAAGGAAAAGTAAAAAAGGAGGAAACGGTAAAAACGTTAAAAAGCTTTTTATAATTATATAGAAGGATATTATGTTAAAGACTTAACCAATACTATAAATCGGATTACGGGAAATAAAAGACTTCTACGTAAATATAGGGAGAAATTTAAAGGAATTAAAAAAGTTACGTAAAGCTTAAAGGGCGGTAATAAAGGCGCCGGCGGATAAAAACGAAAAAAAACAGAAAGGATACGTATAAAGTAAAAAAGCAATAGAAAAAACTTAAAAAAAAAAAGCGGGGATAAATTAAATAATAAAAACTATAAAGGCGGCGCCGGTATTAATAATAAAAAAAATAAAAATAAAGAAGAAAACGGCGGTATTAAGGAAGGCGAAAATAATAATTATATAATTATTAAGTGAAAAAAAAAAAGCATAATAATAAAAATAAATCTATTATAATTAATAAAGGCGTTTAAAATAACGGGAGAATTATTAATAAAATAAATTATTACGGTACGTAAACTATAAAATAAGGATATCCTCCTTAATATAGCCTTATTAAAAATAAGAAAAAGGTTAAAAAAGTTAAAGGGATAAATCGGTAAAAAAAGGTATAAAACAATAAAAATATTAAAATAATCCTTTATTATTACGGTAAACGGGATGTATTTAATAAGGTTTATAAAAAAAGAAAAGGAAATTACTTTAAAATGGATAAAAAAGAAGAATATAGTTCTTTATTTTAAGTTAAAGATCATTAATTATAGTCTCCTTTTTATAATAAAGAGGTTAAACGTTTTTAATTATATAAAGAAATATTCTATAATTATTTTAAGTATAACGTTAATAAGGATATATAATAATATCCTTAATAAAGGGGTAATAAAGTGTAAGTCCCTTAAATTAATAAGATTTTAAGATTAAATAACGGATATTTATTAAAACTTTAAATATTAAAGGTATAAGTATATTATTATAAAATACCTTAATAATATAAAGTATATAATATATATTAAAGGGTATAATATATATAAATACACTAACTTAATAATAAAGGGCTTAATGAAAAATACGCCGAAATATATAATATATAATAATAATAATTATTTAATATAAAACTTACGGTATATAATAAAAATAAAGGAGACTTAACGTAAGGAAATTAGGATAATAATTAAGGTTTAACGCTATAATTTATATAAACTTAAATTAACGAAATAATTAAAAATAGTCTTAAGACGTAAATAAAGCTTATTAAATAAAAAAAAATAAAACATAATAACCAATAATATAAAGAAGAAAAAGTTTATAACGATATTAACCCTTAAAGCCGGCCGCCCGACCAGGATTATTATTATAATAAAAAGATTAAGATAAATAATACTTAATTTTAAGGAAAAACCATTTATATAAATAAAAGTTAATAAAGAAAACTTAACGGATATTAATATTTAATATATTTACGCTTTTAAAAATAATATAATATAATATACGTAAGGAAATATTTAAAGCTATAATATTAATATTTAAATTTAAGGAAATAAAGGATATTAATATTATAATAATATAAAAGCTATTATATAGTCTATATATTTACTTTTTAATTAACCCGGGAAATAATTTTTATTTAACCTTTAAGGGTAATAAAACGATATAAATATACTTCTTTATTAATAAGAAATTAAATATAAATAATCAAAACGTTATTTATTACGGAAAGAACCTAGATATACTCCGGATTATATAAGAGGAAGATATTAAAGGTATCCTGAATATTTATAATACATATAATTTATTATTAATTAATAAGAAAAAACTTTTTACAATCCCGTTATTTAAGGATATTATAATTATATTTAATAAATACCTTTTAATAAAGGATTTTAATCTTTATTACGTTTAATAAAATAAAAATAATTATGGGATTAATTATACTGAATTTAAGGAGTTATTAATAGTTATAATACGGTTTAATTTTATATTATTAATATTAAAAAGGGTTATTATATAAAAAAGTTATAAACTTAAAATTATAATTAACTTAATATTCAGCTTGGAAAATATTATTAACTTAATTATAATATATAAATTTTAAGAAAACCTAAAATACGGTTCAGATTACGTCCCGATATAAATAACTTTAAATTAATTTATTAACGTAACTCCGTTTTTATTATTTAAACGGGCGTAAAAAACGGTTAAGGAAATTAAAATATTAATAAAAAAGGTAAAAATAATATCTTAATTAATAAAGTTTCTTTAACTTAATAATAAGGAATAAATTAACTGTTTTATAAAACGGATAATAAAGGCTTTAAATAAAATGGTTAATATTATAATCTTAATAATAAAGCTATCTTAAAGAGTTAAAACTTATTAAAATGAAGAATATATAAAGGCGATTATAAAGGTAAAAACGCTTATAAAATATATTATTAAATATAGGAATTAAAAGACGTTTTAATAATTAAAAGAAACTTAAAAAAAAAAAAAAAAGAAAAAATTATCCAGAAAACTAAATAAATATACTTCCGGGTTATAATATATAATTCGGCGGTTTCCTTTATAATATTTAAAAATTAATAAAATACAGTAAAAAATAGAATAAAAAATTTAAATTTATTTTTAAGTTTTTACCTTTAAAAAAATTAAACGGTATAATAATAAATACTTTTAACGGTAAAATTAAGGCTCTTGAAAAAGCGTTTTTTCCCTTATTACCGGAAGTTAATTTAATAGATATTAATGGTATAATATATCCTAAATTAATAATAATAAATAAAATAATAACTTAAAAGATAATAATTAAAATAATTAATAAACCGAAAAAGGATAAGGCCCTTAAACTTAACGGTATATTAAATAGGTTCCTATCTATAATAATATTATTATTCGGAGAGGTCTTTATTTATTTATTTTAAGTTTACCTTAATATAGAATATTATTTTTATAAATTTAAGGAAATTAAAATAATTATCCTTAAGAAGTTAGTTAAGTTAAATTACTTAAAAATAAAATTATATAGACTTATAATACTTTTTATACGTTAAATAAGACTTTAAAGATAATAATTATAAAGATTTTAAATAATTACGTAAAAAGGTATAGGCTATTCCTTAATTAATAAATAAGGACAAAAAGAAAATGGTTAACGGAGACAGCTTTTAAAGGCTTAATTAATAGCGTATATACGGTATAAGGCTATAGGAAGAAATATATTATAAGTCTTCTTTCCTTAAATATTATAAAAACGTTTAATAAGGTAAATTACTAAAAATTATTATATAATTT
Organism: Niebla homalea; assembly: GCA_019925105.1. Taxonomy (NCBI): domain Eukaryota; kingdom Fungi; phylum Ascomycota; class Lecanoromycetes; order Lecanorales; family Ramalinaceae; genus Niebla; species Niebla homalea. The sequence goes on from JAHGAU010000022.1 coordinate 815,542, forward strand.
ACGGAAAAAAAAGGATTTTACTTTTTTTTTATAAATTAAATAAAGAATTTCTTAAGTAACCGAGTAACGTTAATTAACCTGGGATAAAAGATAAGTATAATAAAGCCCGCGATAATAAAGATTCCTTAAAGGTTATTTATCTTTTTAATTTTATTCTTATTCTTTAATAATTTACTTATTAAAAACTTAATAAAGTTAAAATAAAAAATTTAAATAAAAAGCTTTATTAACGATATTTACCTTTTAGTTTATAGTATATTTACTTATATAAATTATTTAAAGCTAAAATAAACTTATAAAGTTTATTTATAATAAATAAAAATATATAAAACTTAATTCGCCCCGTATAAGTATAAACTTATTTATATAATAAAAAGCTTAAAGTTATACAATATAATAACTATAATAGACTTAAATAGTATAATAATAAAACCGGAAGTTAATATTAAGGTACTTAACCTATAAATTAATAGGAAATTAAACTAAAAGGATTATATAAAAAAAGTTTAAAAGAAAATAATTTTATAAAAGAAAAACTTTATTTACCTTATAATGTTAATGTAAGAAGTTACCTTATAAAAAGTTAAAACCGTTTATTAAGCGGTTATAAAGTTTACGATAATATATACGGTAATTATTTAATATATATTTAAAAATATACTTAAATATAAAAAAAGCCCGTCCGGTAACTATAAAAAGTCTAAAACCGATATTTAAAAGTAATAAGTAAAGTATATAAAGCGACTCCCGTCCCAGTATTGGAATCCGAGGTCTTTATTATTAATAGAGTTAACCCTAGATTAAATAGTTACCCAAGCGAAGCTTAAAAGGGGTACGAACTTAATTATATTAATAAAAAACGAACGTATTTATTAGAATTATAAGAAACCTTAAATAAGAAAGCGTAAAGAAGCAATATTTATTTTTTTTATAAAAGTTAAATTAAAGTAAGTTAAAAAAAAGGTCGATTTAACTTACGTTTAAAAAGTTAACGTAAGATTATATAAATTCTTATTTAAAGTAAAAACGGCGGAAAAAAAGAAAACTATAAAAACGAAGTTAACGGCGATTACTTTATAAACTATAAAGAAATAAATAGAACATTAACGTAAATATAAAAAATCAATCCCTTAAAGGTAATAATATCCGGCGTTAAATAATAATAAAATTATTAATAAATATTTCTGGCGTTACGGGATTATAAGAAAAGGTAATAACGTATTAATAATCCAATTCCGGATAAATAAAAACGGCTTAATCTATTTCCTTTTTATTATATACGTTAATAACCGGATTAACGTTAATTACGAATATAAATAATAAAAATAAAACGCCGTATACGTATTAATCTCTTATTTAATATTTAAAAAGCTTAAACCGGGATTAATTAAAAAGGTAGGGATTAATAATTATTATTAAATACTTATTAATAAAAAAGGGTATTAAAGCGGTTATTAAATTTATAATAATTATAAGTTTATTATTATAATTTAACTTAATTAAGGAAATAAAAAAAGTAATTAAAAACTTAATTAAGAAACCTCGCTGCTAACTTAAGGGTAAAAATTAATAACGGGAAAACTATACTTAATAGGGGGCTAAAGGGGCTATAAATATTTAAGCGGTATAAAAAACGATATTATATTGGTCGGTAAAGTTATATAAATAAAATAATAATAATATATATATCGGTAAAGATATTTAATAATATAATCGGAATTCTAAAATTTTAATATTAAATAAACCCGTAAAGTAACGGAAAAATAATAAATTTAAAAGTAACCTTTAAGTAAATTTAATTATAATATTATAGGTTTTCTTAGAAAAAGCGTATAAATAAATTCTTACTCTTTAAACGGTTATAAATGCTTTTAACTTTTAAGACGTAAGTAAAGGCTGGGTGGACACCGGTTTTTATTCTTAACGTTATGGATATCGGGTTTTTTACGGCTATTAATAAAGTTAAATAACCGAGTATTAAAGAACGCCGGAATTAGCTTAGCTAGATCCGTAATATAAATCAATCAATCAATCAAGTTAATAATAAATCTAATAATAAAATTAATGGTTTATTATTATTATTATTACCAATACCGTTATTTCCTCCGTTATTATTCTTAGATATTATATCGTAATTTATTAATATTAAAGTTAATAAGAATAGATATTTTTTTATTGTTTTTTTCCTTTTCTTTTTTATATTAAGTTAGCGATATTATTTATAAATTCCTTTTTTTCTTTATTATTTAATAATAGCTTAATAATTATATAAAATATATCTATTTCTGGAATAATAATTAAATAAAAGAATAACTCTTTTTTAAGTTAAGTTAAGTTAATATTATGAATCCTATATTAATAAATAAAATAATACTTGAGATGAAATGGCGACGAATAAAGGGACCTTAGAGGTCTAAAACGATGCGTATACGTATAACTTTAATAATAGTGAAAGAAGTATATTAAGTGTAATAAATAAAAGTAACATAATAATTAAGAATAAGGTGGTAAATAAGTAAGTAACTTATATTAATAGAAACGGTAACGACGTATACGGGCAATATAATAATAATAAGTTAAATAACGCTTAAAGTAAATAAAGGAATTAAGGTTAATAAAATACGCGTATTAAAGCGTATAAAACGTATAATAATAATGCGGAGGTAATAGGTAAATAAGGGGGTAAGAAGGCCAATATAGTATTAACGGCGAGGGGTACGGGCGGAAAGAAAAGGTAAAAAAACCGCGGTAAAAGTACCATTAAGGGTATATAAAGGGGAAATAAAGTTAATAAGGAGGATAAGATTTTAAGGGATTAAAGGCAGAAAACAGAGACGGTATACCGCCCGGTAAATAAGGGTAAAAGGACGGTAAAAAAGGCGGTAAAAACCTTAAAAGGACTTTTTATAATAAAATAAAAGGATATTATATTAAAGACTTAACCGATACTATAAATTAAGTTAAAAGGCGTAAGGGATTTCTATATAAAAATAGGGGTAAAATTAAGGGAAACGGAGCGGCTATAGGGCTTTTTAAGGGCGGTAATAAAAGCGTTAATAAAAAGTAAAGACGGCGGCTTAAGGTTAAATATATAAAGTAAAAGTACGAAGGCAACGGCCCTTTAAGTAAAAGAAAGTTAAGCGATAAAGGTAATAAAAAAGGTACCCGCGGTAAAGAATAAAAGGATAACGGAGGAGAAAGCAGCTATATTAAAAAAAATAAAAATAATAATAATCCGCCTATTTAATAATAAAGAAAAGAATATAACGGTAAAAATAAATCCGTTATAATTAATAAAAGCTTTTAAAATAACAATAGAATTATTAATAGAATAAATTATTATAATACGTAAGCTATAAAATAAGGATATTTTCCTTAATATAATATCTTTAAAAACGAAAGAAAGCTTAAAAAGGTTTAAAACTTAAATTAATAAAAAAGAATATAAGTTAATTAAGGTTTTAAGGTAATTATTTATTATTATAATAAATAAGATATACTTATTACGTTTTAAAGAAGTTAAAAAAGAAACTATATTAAAAAGTATAGAAAAAGAGAATATAGTTCTTTATTTAAAGCTTAAAATCGTTAATTATAAGCTTCCGCCGGTAATAAAGAGATTTAACTTTTAAAACGCATAAAGAAATACTTTACCGTTATATTGAGCGTAACGTTAATAAAGATATATAATAATATTTTAAATAAAAAAATTATTAAAAAAGGATTTTTTAAGATAACTTAACTATAAGATAAAGCGGTTAATATTTATTAATATTTTAAGTATTAAAACTATAAATATATTATTATAAAATGTTTTAATATTATAAGGTATACGGTTTACGTTAAAGGCTATAATACTTATAAGTATATTAAGTTAATAATTAAAAGGCTTATAAAAGGTATACTTAAATATACTATATATAATAAGGAGGGATATCTAGTATAAGATTTTAAGTATATAATAAGAATTAAAGAAATTAAATATAAAAAGACCCGGATAACTATAAAAATCCAACGGTATAATATATATAAGATTAATTTAATAAATTAATTAAAGGAAACCTTAAAACGCAAGCTTAATTAATTAAATAATAAAAAATAAATAATAATAAAAAAGAGAAAGCTTTTTACGATCTTAACTTTAAAGGTTAACCGTCCTATATCTTTAATAATAATTAAGAAGGTATTTAGTTAAAAAACGTTTAACTTTAATAAAAAGTCCGTAACTTAAATAAATATAAAAAGGGAGCCTTTATAGAGGTTAATATATAATATATTAACGTTTTTAAGAATAATATAATATAATGTCCGTAATAAAAGAATTAAAGTTATAATATTAATATTTAAATTTAAAGAAATTAAAAACGTTAATATTATAGCAATATAGGAATTACCGTATAGTTTATATATATATTTATTTATTAATTTAAAGAAAAGGTTTTATTTAACCTTTAAAAGGGATAAGATAACCAGAATATGCTTTTTATAAATAAATAACTTAACGTAAATAATTAAGATATTACTTATTATAATAAAAACCTTTATATACTTTATATTATAAAAAAAAAAGGACTTAAAGGGCGACCTTAATATTTATAATATATATAATCCGCCGCCGGTTAATAAAAAGGACCTTTTATAATACCGTTACTTAAAGAAGTTTTAATTACTTTAAGTGAATATATATTACTTAAAGACTTTAACTTATATTACTATATATAAAATGAAAAAGGGTATATAATAAATTACGTTAAATCGGATAACTTATTAATAATTACCGTTTAAGTTAACCTTTTATTATTAATATTATAAGGGACTATTACGTAAAAAAGTTATAAATTTAAAATAACGATTAATTTAGCCTTTAATATGGAAAAAATTATTAACGTAATTATAATATATAAACTATAAAAGGACTTAAAATATAATTCGGATTATATATTAATATAAATAACTTTAAATTAAACCGTTAATATAATTATATTATTACCGGTAAAGAAAGCGTAAAAAACGGTTAAAGAAATAAAGGTTTATATAAAAACGGAAAAAATAATAATATAATTTACGGACCTCCTTCGGTTAAATAATAAAGACCGGATTAACCTTTTTATAAAGCGAGTAATAAAGGTATTAAACGAAATAATTAATGAAATTATCCCGATAATAAAACTTTTTAAAGAATTAAAATTTACTAGAATAAAGGATATATAACCGTAATTATAAAAATGAAAAAGTTAATTAAATAAGCTTTTAAATATAGGAATCAGGAAATACTTAATTAATTAAAAATTACTTAAAAGGAAAAGGAAAGGATTATTAAAAAAATTAAATAAATATACTTTCAGTTTATAGTATATAACTTAATAGTTTTATTTTATAACGTTTAAAAGCTAATAAAATATAATAAAGAATAAAATAGGAAACCAAAGTTTATCCTTAAATTCTTACCCCTTAAAAGACTTAATAATATATTAATTAATATCTTTAATGGTAAGATTAAGGCCTTTAAAGGAGTATTTTTCCCCCTCCGTTAAAAATTAACCTGAACGATATTAATGGCGTTATATATTTTAACCTTATATTAATAAATAAGATAATAATATAAGATATAATAATTAAGGTAATTAATAAATTAAAGAAAAATAAAGCCCCAGGATTAAATAGGATTCTTAATAGATTCTTAATAATAATAATTTTATTATTTAAAAAAATCTTTATGTATTTTTTTAAGTATATTTTAACTCTAATTACCACTTACGTAAATTTAAAAAAATAAAAATAATTATCCTTAAGAAGCTTATTAAGCCGGATTACTTTAAGGTAAAGTCTTATAAACTTATTATACTTTTATATACGCTAAAAAAAGCTTTAAAAATAATAATCATAAGGATCTTTAATAATTATATAGAGAATTACGGAATTCTCCCTAATTAATAAATAAAAGTAAAGAAAGGTTAATTAATAAAAATAATTTTTAAAGGATCAATTAACGGTATATATATAATATAAGGTTACGGGAAAAAGTATATTATAAGTCTTCTTTCTTTTAATATTATAAGTATTTTCGATAAAGTAAATTATTAAAGGTTATTATATAATTTAAGGAAGAAAAAAATATTATTCTTTTTAATTAAATAAATACAAAGTTTTTAAGTAACTGAGTTATATCGATTAATTTAGGATAAAAAATAAACTTAATAAAGTCCGTTATAATAAGGATTCCTTAAGGATCGCTTATTTCTTTTATATTATTTTTATTCTTTAACGGTTTATTAATTAAAGAGTTTATTAAGTTAAAATAAAAGGTTTAAATTAAAGGCTTTATTAACGATATTTACCTTTTAGCCTATAATATTTTTATATATATAAACTATCTAGAATTAAAATAAGCTTATAAAGTTTATCTTTAAAAAATAAGAACTTATAAGGCTTAATTTACGCCGTATAAATATAAATTTATTTATATAATTAAAAGCCTAAGGTTATACAATATAATAATTATAATAAACTTAGGTAAAATTACGGTAAAACCGGATATTAATATTAAAGTCCTTAACCTTTAAATAAATAAAAAGCTTAATTAAAAAAATTATATAAAAAAGGTTTAAAAGAAAATAACTTTATAAGAAAAAAGCCTTACTTATCTCGCTATATTAATATAAAGAGTTACGTTATAAAAAATCCGGACTATTTATTAAATTATAATAAAGTTAACTATAATATACGTTACGGTTATTTAATATATATTTAAAAATACTCCGGGATATAAAAAAAAGCTTATTTAAATATTATAAAAAATCTAAAATTAATATTTAAAAATAATTAATAATATTTATAAAGTAATTTTTATTCCGGTATTAAAGTTTAAAATCTTTATATTGCCGATTAAGGTTTTATTAAATTAAATAATTACTTAAATAAAGTTAAAAAAATATATATATTTAATTATGATAATAAAAAACGGGCGGATCCGTTAGAATCTTAATAAACTTAAAGTTAAAAAGAATAAATTAAAGATATTTATTTCCTTTTTTATTAAAATAAAGTAAAAATAAATTAAAAAAAAGGTTAATTTTACCAATATCTTAAAGGTTAACTTAAGCGGGTATAAATTCCCGTTAGGCGTAAAAAAAACCAAAATAAAAAAATTTTAAAGAATAAAGGCTATAACGATTACCTTATAGGTTATAATAAAGTAAATTAAGTATTAATAAAGGTATAAAAACTCTATATTTTAACATCGTTATTACTTAACTTTTAATAATAAAAAGATTATTAATAAGTATCTCTATTATTATAATATTATAAAGAAGGATAATAATATATTAATAATTTAACTTTAAACGGATAAAAACGGTTTAACTTATTTCTTATTTATTATATATATTAAAGGTTAAATAAACGCCGGATATAAGTACGGATAAAGGAAATAAAACGTTATATACGTCCTTATTTCTTATCTTTTATTTACGGAAATTAAGTTAAAATTTATTATAAAAATTAATACTTATAATTATTATTAAATATTATTTATAAAACGAGGTATTTAAGTAATTATTAAGTTTATAATATTTATTAAATTATTATTATAATTTAACTTTATTATAAAAATAAATAAAGTTATTAAAGATTTTATGGAGAAAGCCCGTTACCGGTTAAAAAAGAAAAAAAGGAGCGGACACCGGTTATATTAATTATATAAACCGGAAAGTATTTTTTATAACCGTAAAAATATAATAATAAATACTTATTAAAAGTTTTTAAAGGAATTAATAATGATAATAATATAAAAAGGATATATATTAAGTATATAAGTATTAATAAAAATATTTAAAAATAATATATAAGATTAAAACAATATAAATATATAAAGGAACGGAAAAGTAATAAGCTTAAAGATAATTTTTATAAGGATATAACTATAATATTACGGATTTTCTTAAAGGAATTAAAATATAAGAAATATATAAATAAATTAATATTCTTTAAATAGCCATTAATATCCTTTACTTAAAGGGATAAAGGGTAGAAACCTGGTAAACGCTTATTTTTACCTTAACGTTATAAGTATTAGGTTTTTACGGTTATTAATAAGGTTAAAAGGCCGCGTATTAAGGAATGCCGGAATTAGCTTAACTAGACCCGTAGTATAAATCAATCAATCAATCAAGTTAATATTATTGGCTTTATAGAACTTATTCTCTTTAAAGAAAACGTTCCTTATAGAAATTACTTTCTTTTAATTCGGTATCTATATATTATAAATATTAATATTATTATATTTAATAAGGAAATTAATATATATTCTTATTATTAATTTCTTTTTCTTAAGGATTAATTTATTAAGTAAATAAACTTTATAGCCGTATTATTTAAGGTATTAAAGGTTTAACTTTAAACCAATAACCTTCTTAAATAATATAGTTTATAAATGCTTTTTATTGGTATTTAATTCATAAAGAAACCGGCCGTTTATACGATTTATAACCATAGGAATTAAGGAAGTTTTACTTATAGTTTTATAACTTTTACTTTTATAATTAATAAATTACCTTTTTATTCTAAATAACCATTTTATATAACGGTATATAATATTAATAATTTAAAGGTAATATTAAACTCGTTAATAAGGTTATTAAATTCAGATCTTAAGAATTTCTCTTTATTTAATTAAATAAAGGCTATATTATAATAATATTGTATTTTAATCGTTTTAATAGCCTTCCGTAGGATATTTAATACTTTAAACTTATATTTATAAATATATATTATTTAAAAATCGTATTTAAAGTAAACCATATATAATACTTATTAATCCCGGTTTATTATTATATTTATTTATATAAGGTTATAAGTAATTTTAAAAAAGGCTTTATTAATATTTCTATTTTATATAAGGATCTTAATATAATTTGGTAAGCTTTTAATAAAATATAATTTCTATAATTACTTATATTTAAAGCTTTAATATTATTAATAGCCTTTACCCTTTCAACTATTTATAGAAAATATTAAATTGCTTCAATAAAAACGTATATAAAAAGTTAATATTATTAACTTATAATTATTAATTTAACAATAAGCTTACCGGTTATAAATATAATATTAACTTATTTAATATTATCTTTAAGTACGTAATATTTACCGACCCTCTTAATTAATATTCTTATTTATCCGTTATTATAAAGGTAATAACGTTCAGTATTAAAGTAAATACCCTTATTTATAAGGATAATACCGGATACAACGTTAACTATAAAGTTAAGTATATATATAATTTTATAAAGTATAATAAAGCTATTACCATTAAGGATATTAATATTTATTTCGATTTTATTATAAGTAACAACTTTAAAATTACTATTATTAACGATAATAATATCGTTTTTTCTACTTATCTCTTTAATAAACTGGTCTTTTATCGTTTTATTATAAATATAAGAACTTAAGTTATAATTTAAAATCCATAATAATTATAATATATAAGACTCTTATCCTATATTAAATATATTAAAGTTATTATTATTATTTTAAACCGGTATAAATAAACTATTTTATTTAAACTTAAAGTTTCTAAATTTATTAAGAACTCAGTTAATTCTTTCTTTTATTTTAATATTTATAAGTTTATTATTTACTTATCTTTTAAGTATAAGATCGGGTTCAAAGTTATTAAGTTAACTAAATCGATTTATACGTAAATAATTATCATCGTTAAACCAATATTTAATACCGTAAAAACATTCTCTTAACTTAATATTTTTACTTTTAATCATAAACTTATTATTTTTCTTCATAATATTTCAATTTTTATTAATAATAAAGGCTAAATAAAATAGAGTTAATTTCTTTATATTATTATATTAAATATGATTTCAAAATTATTTTTTAAGATTAATAAAAGCAACTAAGAAGTCAGTTAAATTGTTTATACCGAATTCGCAAATCTATAATAATATAAAAGACTATTTTTTAATTACGTTAATAAAATTACGGTATATTTATTTCTTATTAAGTACTTTAAGAATATTATTACTTTTAACTTTTATAAGTACCTAAATATACTTATTAAGTTATACTTTAATATTTTAACGAGAATTAACTCCCGTTATAATTTTATAATATTCTTTTTCTATTATTAAAGAGCATATAAAATTTAAAAATATAAATTTAATTTTAAGAGTACGTAAATAATTCTATAGGTAATAATTTACGTCCTTAAGGTAAATAAGGTTTACCTTATTTACTATAAAGAATATAAAGTCCTTAATTTTAATAAAAAACGTATATTATTCTTTTTATTCTTATAATTCTAGCTTTTATACTTATAAATCGTTTATATAAACTATTAATACCCTTAAGTTAATAGCTTTATCCGCTATAAGGATAAGTTATATTAATTTTAATAACTTATTTAAGCTTATTAATTTTTTTATAAAAACGTAATTAATAAGCGCTTAAACATAATACTTAATAATTTTATTTTTAATAATAATAAGTTATAAGTCCCAATTTTTAAGGTAATAAGTTTAACTTTATATAAGCTTATCTTAAGGGTATAAAGGAGTAATAAGTAATAATCTTATTATACTCTTCAATTCCTTCTTTATTTTTAATTTATATATAATATATTAACCTTAAGGACTTAATATAAGCTTTTCTGGATAATTAATTACGCTTTTAAATTAATTAATAAATAAGTAACTATAATAATATACGATACCGGGCTTATAACTATCAGACGTAAGGACGTATAAGAGTGGATAATATATATATAGATTGTATATTCTTTATTTAAGAAGCATAATGCTATTTATATGAAATACCTAGGTGGTATAAGATGTACGGCCAGGTAATGATATCTATACGCGCTATGGTAGTGTCTTGGCACCGCTCGCATAACGGCTCAGTAACACTCCATGCAACACCACCACCATGCCTGCACCCAGGCTGATATTACCGTAATAATAGTACGGTTTTAAGGGGGTATATTAGCCGGTATATTACGGGCATAAAGTGCGGGCAAGGAGTATTATAGAGCAGTTATAAAGGTAATATTAAGATATCCTTATAATACGTATAAATATTATTACCTGGCCGTATATCCTAGAACGTTTAGCTGTTTACCCATAAGTACCTTTTATCTTTATAGATAGATTATCACATAGATTATATAGAATATACATACATTGCATACCTACTTGCTTGCTGTGCATCTTACACTACCTTACCTACCTACCTCACCATCCTCACTTACCTTACCTACCTTACCTATTGTTAGCCCGTGCGCACCCCGCAGGGGTGGCCTACCGGTCCTAATACCCCTTATATGGTAATAGCGGCTTACCCCTAAGCGCTGTTACCTGCCCAGGTTAGCTACTTTTGCCCCCGTGGCCGAGTGGTTATCCGTCCTAACAACCTACCTCACCTGCCTTACCATCCTTACCTACCTTACCTACCTTACCTACCTCACCTACCTTACTTACCTTACCTACCGCACCCTTACCGGTACCTACACCCTTACCTGAATTACCACCTTCTACTGCACCCTTACCTACTGCAAGCCCTTTTATTAAACCCTTCACCAGACCCTCTATTATAATGCGACGCTTAACGCCCGTATATCTTTACCACAATAGGCCGAAAACACCGTAATCTAGATAAAGAACCTAAGAATTAATAAGGCCTCCCCGTACCTAAAATAATACTTTATCCCTATATATCTTTATAGGAATAAAGTTAAAAACACCGTACTTTAAATAAGGAACTTAAAAGTTAAGTAAGGCTTCTTATTTATACCTTTACTTATACCCTTAATTATACCCTTAATAAGCTTTTTATTAAACCCTTTAGCAAGCCCTTTAATGAGAGGTAACGCCCGATACCCGTATACCCTTACCGCGATAGGCCTAAAAACAGATATGGATGGAGAACCTAAAAGCTAAGCAAGGCCCCTTACCCTTACCCTTACCACCCTCACCACCCTCACCACCCTCACCACCCTCACCACCCTCACCACCCTCACCACCCTCACCACCCTCACCACCCTCACCACCCTCACCACCCTTACCTGCACCCTCACCTGCACCCTCACCTATCCCCTCACCTGTACCCTCAGCAAACCATTTACCGGGCCCTTTATGAGGCCCTTTAGTAGGTCCTTTAAGAAACCTTTTAGCAAGAAGTAACGCCCGATCCCTTTATGCCTTTACCGTAATAGGCCCAAAAACAATATAATCTGCATGGAGAACCCAAAAGTTAAGCAGAACCCCTTACTTATATCCTTACTTACACCTTTAATAAGGCTTTTATTAAGCATTTTATTAACCTTTTTAAGAAGCCCCTTATTAAGCCCTTTATTATTTTTCTTATCTTCAACTATAAACGTTAAATATATTATTATTATCTTTGTTACGTTATGAAGTCAGATATAATATTTAAGTTTCTTTTTAATAAGAATAAAGGTATTTAAGTAATTCAATATATTCTTAAGGTTAAACTTATTTATTTAAGATAATATTAATATATGTTTCTTAGTTATTATTAAAAGGTTATGGAATATGCGCTTATAATTTAAAGATCTTATAAAACGATTATTTTTGGCTTTAGTAACTATATATATTTATTTACTTGTTTTAAACTTAAGACTTTATTGAAATTTAAGGCCGGTTTTAATATAATAATACTTTTTTTCTTTTAAAAAAAAAAAAAAGGGCGGAGTTTAAAAGTATTAATTTTAATTAAAGGGCTTAAAGAAATTTTATAGTAGATTTTTATATCCTAAAAATATAACTCTTACTTTATTAATTAATAAATAAAGAAAATCATTAAGCTTTATTAATAAACTATTTTACTTTTTTTATCGTAATATATAATTTTTAGATTTTATTATACGTATTCTATATATAGTCATATTATTTATAACTTAATTGTTTAAAACTTAAAGAACGTTTAATATATTAAGCTTTATTAATATTATAAGCTTAATATTAAAAGTTAGGTTTATGAGATCTTAAATATAATATTCCGTTATCTTTTTTGAATAATAAATAATTACGCGTTTTATCTTTGAAATTAATAAGGTTTATTTTATAAAAGCTTATTTTAAGTCAATTAATTAATTAATAAAAAAAAATTCCCTTCTAATTTCTATTTAAGTCTTTATATTTTAATCATTAAAGAAATAATTTAAATCTCTAATAGATATATTAAATATATATAACCGGGCTTATATTTATTATACGTATAAACGTATAAGTATAATAATAAGGTAATATGAATTAAGTATTGTTTATTAAAGTAAATTTATAAAAGAAAACTATAGGATATACGGCTAGGTAATAAGATATATACGTATTATAAGAGTATCTTGGCACCGCTTATATATCGGCTTAGTGATACTCCATGCCCTTGACATTACTACTATGCCTGTTGCTAGGCTGACACCTTCACCTAGCCTTTTACCAAACCCTTCACCAGGGTCCTTATCGAAACCTCCACCAGGCCCCTCATTAAACCTACTCCGAAAAGCGGGACGGGATAAGATAAAATTGAATTTTGTCTTATTTTGTCCTTCTTACGCCGGGTTAATATAAAGATATAGTAAGATTTTAACTTTTGTTATTAAAGTATTATTTAATAAAAATTAATTAATATAAATTAAGGAAAGAATTATTTATTAAGCTTTTATTATTAATTATACTTTCCGAATTTTATAATAAGTAAAATGATAATTATAAAGACTTTTGTTAGAATAATCTTAGTTCTTTATGCGTTTAAATTAACGTTTACCTTAATATTTATATTGTTCTACTTATAAGCATTTACATTATCCCTTTAAGTATTTACACCATCTGTCCACGGTTTTATGCCTATTATTCCCAGGCCTTCGGCTATATTACCGTGCTGGGATTAGTGGTTTGGCACCCCCTTACCTTTATGGTCGGACCTATACTATAAATACCCTTATAGCTATTATTCCGTTTATAGCTAGACCACATATCAGTTCCTTAACACCACTTTCATAGGTATTTATATTATTTTTATAAGTATTCTTATTATTATCCTTATTATTAACTACCTTAATATTCCTCTTGATATCGTTAATACAATCGTTATTACCGTTATTATAATCGTTTTTATTATTAATATTATTATCGCTTTTACTAATATTATTATATATATTACCGCGATTATTACTATAAGTATTACCGCGTATATAAAGATTACTACTACGCGTAATACCCCGGATCTTATTTTCCCGCGTCTTATTACCCCGGTTATTACCACCCCGGGTATTATTACCGCGTTTATTAAACCCGTAAGTTTTTACTCCCGTTATACCGTTTACCGGGAATATATTTATAAATAATAATATAAAGCTCGGTTATTTCGTGAAGGTAAAAAGGGAAAAAGCCTTACTGGCTTATATTATTACCTTAATTAATTAACTATCTTTAACTTAAACAATAACGTACTTAACGTAAATATAAACGAGGATTATATACTTTTAAAGTTAAATTAATAAAGGATAAACATTTATATTAATAATCTTATATTAAAAATATATTAGCAATTCTGCGACCTACTCGGATCGAGTAAATAAAAAAAATAGATTTATTTATTCAAACCGCTCGTAAATTACTTATAAGCAGGTTAGAAAACTTACGAGCGCTCTAAGCGGTCCCGAGTAAGTAAAAAATGAAAACGTTTAATGTGGTAAAATAACGGTTTTTATCTCTTATAGATTTTTTAATTAACCTTTCTTGGTAACGGGTGTACCCGTAACTCCCCATATAAGCCATAATATTCAACGTTTTTAAAAATAAATTATAGATTCGGTTAATTGAACTAAAAGCTACCCTTAAAGCTTATAGTTTATCCTTAAAGGGGGGGGGTAGTTAGAGGGGGTAATTTAATTAAAAAAACGATAAGTTAATAAAAAACAAAACTTACGAATAAGCCGGATACTCGTAAGCGCTTTTAAATAAATTAAAATACTCGTAAGCGCTTAGAGGCTAAGCGAGGGGGGATATAAGATTTTTATGCTCGTTCTGCTTGCTTATACTCGGAGTGCTTATATGTTAATTCATAAATTCATAAACGGAAAAAATGAAAAAGAGTTATATTACTTTTTATAAATATTTGTTCCTTAAAACCGGAAATGGTTTTAAAGAATTTATTTATTAAGTTTTCTTTTATTTAAATATATATTTCATATAAAAAAGCATTAAGGTTCTATTGATTTTTAATAATATTTAATTTTACGTAAAATTTCTATTAAATTATTTATAATAATCTTAATAATTATTATAAAAATTTATTCCTTAATTATACGTTTTATATTTTTTCTTAACTAAAAGTCCTTAATTTAATGAAGACTTTATATTACGTTTTTTAATATTAACTTAATTGGTTTCTAATTGACCTTTTGATTATTTAATTAATACGGGTTATCATATTTTATTTAATATAAACTTTATATTTATATTTATATTTATATTATGAATTAAGTTTAACTATTTCGGTATTCTATAATTATTTTTATTCCTAAGTTTACCGGCTATTATAAGATTTGCTTTTAAGGAAATTTAGTTTATAATTTATATTTATTAATAGGTTAAAGAACATACTTTATACGTCCCTTTATTTATCAATTATTCTTATTATTATAATTATTACTGTTTTTATTTTATCCTTTATTCTGTCCGGTTTTTACTTAATGTATTTATTCTTACAGCCTTTATTATAAATCGTAAATGACTTAATCGTAATTTTATAGGTTTTCTTAAAAAAGCGTATAAATGTATTACCACTCTCTGGACGGCTGTGGATATTCTCAATCCTTCGAAATGAGGATAAAGGCTGGGTAAATACCGGTTTTTGGTCTTAAAATTATAAATGCCAGGTTTTTACGGTTACCCGTAAGGCCAAATAGCTAATTATTAAGAAACGCCGGAATTAGCTGAATCCGTAATATAAACCAACTAATTAATTAAGTAATGAATCGTAACTCTTTAACCCTTTATTATTTGATTGATTAATTGATTTATACTACGGATCTAGCTAAGCTAATTCCGGCGTTTCTTAACAGCCGGCCATTAAGCTTTATTGGTAACCGTAAAAACCTGATATCTATAACGTTAAGACCAAAAACCGGTATCCATTTAGCCTTTATTCTCGTCTTAAAGGGTAAAGAGCGTTTACGGTTATTTAAAGAATAATAATTTATTTATATACTTTTTCTAAGAGAACCTATAATATTACGACCGAGTTCCCTTAAAGGTTACCTTTAAACCTATTATTTTTCTATTTCTTTACGGGTTTATTCTATATTAATATCTTAAGTAATACTTCTGAATACCCTTATTAATACGTATATTATTATTATTTTAATCGTATTTTCATACCTTGTTATCGCGGCCGTCTCTTTTAAAGATTTTTTTTAAGCATTTATTATTATATCTCTTTAACTATAAGAGATGCTTTTTAATTTATGTAATTGCCGTGGCCGATACTTGCCCTTCCTTTTCCTTCCTGGCCAGCAGTGGGCCCTCTCCGTAAGGTCTTCGGCGACCTTATCCATCTCACTAGCAAGGCTGGACTGGAGCAATAGGCCCGTGGATATCATGAACCTTGCGGCCGCCCGGATACCCTTTATTATATTGAACCTTATGATTTATATGAAGATGTTCCTTTCCGGATTTTATAAAGGGTAAAATTCTCGGTTTTTCTTACCTTTTTGTTATGCACCAGGTGGTAATAAGTAAATGGACTGTAAAAGTGGGTGGTAAATGTATGAATAATGATCTATACAAGTGCTATACAGGAGTAAATATAAGTGTATATGCCAAGTATTAAGTATCTGTTATGCCCCTTTAGGCCTTAATGCCCGTAAAGGTCTTAACAGTGGCCTTTATATATAATAAATGTACCAAAAAAGGAAAAATGTTATGCTTACGTAGCGAGGGCGAAATTAATGGCCTTATGAATAAAAGCGGCTCTGGGGTTAAAGAATAAGTATATCCAGCGCCGAAAAGGTTAAAAAAATAAAAACAATACGTGGTAGCGGCGCATTAAAAGGGTATAATAACAGCAAAGTCGAAAAACTGCAAGCCGGGTAGTTATCGCGATTTTACCCGGGAAATAATCGTAAATTTAAGTATTTTATAAGTAAGCTGAATCGCTCAAATCCGTAATCTTTGCGGTTCAGCCGGGTAAGTGTCCGTAATTTATGGTCCGTAATTCAAAGTCCGAGCCCTACGTTTTAACCTTTAATGCGGCTTACTAGAGTTAATAATATAAGTCAGTCGGCTTATGGTAAAAGCGGATCACGTCGGTAATAACCCATTCCTATAGCGTGACTTCATAAGTGGTATACGTTACTTAACCCGGTAAATTTATCGTTAATTTATGCTTAAAGCCTACTTATACCATAATAAGAGGTAAGAGTAATGAAAAGGCTCGTTATGTGGTTAAAAAAGGTAAAAATAAGAAAACTTTATAGCTTAACTATCGCTCTATAATTTTAAAGATAATAAAAATCAGAGGCTCTTTCTAAGGTAAATAAGGTAATAGGTCCTAAGGTAATAATAATAGAGTTAATAATCCAAATTTACAGGAGGGGTCTCTAAGTGTTATAGTGGGAAAAACCCTTAATAGTAACACTTTAAAGGAGGGTGAAAGCTTAATAATAAAATTAAGAAATGCAAATCTCATGTAGAAGTCTTGGACAATAAGGTAGGGTTTTGGTGAGAAAAATAGGGTTTTAAGTGATGTAAGAGTCGATTTAAGTATTAACGCATACGTTAAGGATGAGAATAAGGCTCGTAATAAAGATATTGTCGGTTTGACAGGTGTTTTACTGAAAGGATCTGCGGTGGTAAGGGATTAAGTAATAAGCGACTCGTATTTACTCCATCTATAAAAGAACAGGATATATAAAGGTGATCGTAAGCTCTGTATTAATTGCTAAATAATAGAACTCGTACTATTGTTACCATTTGTTATGCACCAGGTAATAATAAGTAAATGCACTATAAAAGTAAGTGGTAAGTATATGAATAATGATTTATATAAGTGTTATATAGGAATAAATATCAGTATACATGCCAAGCACCAAGTATCCGCTATGCCCCTTTAGGCCTTAGTGCCAGTAAAGGTCTTGGCAGTGGCCTCTACACATAACACTTTTTAATTCTTAAGGTAACGGCGTTTTAACTTAACCTTTTTAATTTTTATAACTTCTTTATTCTTATTTATAATGTTAAATTATCGTAATAGAATAATGGGTTAGCGTTACCATCTTCTATAGCTGCCGGGTCTTAATCTGGCTAACGCCGGGCTGCCTTTTCAAGGAATGTTAAAATATATATATAATAATATAAGAATAACACTTATTAATTATAAATAATTTAAAAAATATAAGATATAAGTTTTAAATTAGATATAAAATATAAATATAATTATAACTACATATTTATAAACCAGTATGTAAATACTATGAATATACGCGAATAGAACGAGCAGGTTAAGAATATATCCCCCCTCGCTTAACCTTTAAGCGCTCACGAGTATCAGGTTTACTCGTAAGTATCTTACTTATAAGTATTTTAACTCAACGCTTTTTTAATTCAGATTTCCTACTTAATTACCCCCCCTTAATGATAAATTACTAGCTCCAAGGGTAACTTTTAGCTAAATTAACCGAATCTATAATCTATTTTTAATAACGTTGAATGTTACGGCTTGTACGGGGGAGTTACGGGTATTCCCGTCGTTAAGAAAGCTTAATAAAAAAATTTACAAACAATAAAACCCGTTATTTTACCGTTTTAAACGTTTTTATTTTTAACTTATTTTTACTTATTGAAAGCCGCTTAAAGCGTTCGTAAGTTCTCCTGGATGCTCGTCAATAACTTACGAGCGGTCTAAATGAATAAATCTTTTTTTATTTACTCGATCCGAGCAGGTCGCGGATTTACTGATATAAGGACCTATTTAATATAACTTTAGTTATCCGCCGGCTTTTTATTGAATATTACATTATTATTAAAATAAATCCTATAAAATACGTTAATTATTTCGGTAAAACCATAATTAATATAAATTTAAAAGGTTATTAAAATTATTAAATAGGTCCGTTGCCTTATAGCTGGTAAGGCTAGTTAAAAAAGGTTTATAAGAAACGTAGTATATAATTAAGCATTTAATACTAAACTTAATAAGTAGATTAATTCTTAAGGAATTATAAATTAACTAGACGTCAATCCTTCTGAAGTAATTAGTTTTAAGGGTAACCTGGGCTACGATAATAATAAGTTTAACTCCATTATAGTTACGTATACCCGTATAAGGAAGGCCTGAATTCCTAAGTACTTGGTTCTTAAAAGCCACCGTTTAACCAGTGTACGCTACTTGGCTATAACCACTAAGTAAACCGGTGCTTAATATACTTAATAGACGTTAAGCGTTTGAGAAGCGCTGGTACTAATAAAAGTATTAATTAACTTAAATGGTATAATTAAATATCTAAAATATATATAACGTATACGGAGCCTTTTATTTATCGCTTTATTTAAATTAGATCCGGTAATAAATATCTTTAAAAGTTAACTTAATAAGTCATTTTAAATTTTTAAATAATCCAAATTCTTCATAATTAAAAATAATAAATATTGAGTTTTTATTATAACCGTATTTAACATATAATAATCCCTATAAAAGCGATGGTTATTATCTTTTTTAAAATGAAAAAGATAAAGGTATTTATAAATAACGTTTAATAATAAATCTAAATCCGGATTAAAAGATTATTAAAGTGTTGCCGGAGTTCTATTAACTTAATCCTTAATAAGTTATAAAAAAGATTATAAAGCGGCGTTTTCCTATCTAAATTAAGAATATAATTACCCTTTTTTAAATATAAATAAGGTTTTAATTATTCAATAGAAAAGAAAGGTATCTATATAATAAATAAAATTTATAGAATAATTAAATTAATAAATTTTTCTTTTACGCTTATACTTATAAAACTTTAAATAGAGATTTAATATATTTCTTTATAATACTATTATTACGTTAACGTATAAAGTTAAAAGAATATTAATAATTCTTATTAAGGTTTAATTTAACTTCTAAACGTTATTAATTTATTAACTATATATAGTAAATTTAAAACGTTATAAATTAACGGTTAAACTAAGTATAATTTTATGGAATTCCACTATAAGGAGACTTAATATTACGTTTATTTTATTTTAATTTATAATATAAAAGAATATTTAATTTCATCTCGATTATTCTTTACTATTAATTAAAGTATAATATAACTAATAAGCTAATAAAAGTAAACGTTCTTGTTATTAAGTAATTTTAATTATAAAAAAGTAGCGGAAATAAGTTATAAATTTTATTAAATTATAAATTATTATAAAATTAAATTATTTAAATTCCGGTATTATACATTTATTTATTACCCTTAAGTCTCATTTAGCCTTTATTTTAAAAGATAAAATTAACCTTTATTGATTATAAATAACAGTTCCGACCTTAAAAAACCGATAAAACGTTAATATTTCTAAAATTAACGTTTTATCCATTATAAGTGATAATATTTAAGTTGTAATTTTCCGCTTTTTTTTTTTTTCTTGAAATAATATGAAACAATATAATACTTTACATTGTAAATATAGTACTTAAGTTCCTTATATATATCGGATTTAATTCTATTTCGGCTTTATATTTTTTATTGTATTAATTATTAGCCTTAAGAAGATAAAGCGGCTTTATAATGTTACTTTTAAAATTTAACATTCATCTTCATTACGTGGTTAACGCCATTAATAACGGTAATAATAAAACGTTTTAAATCTGCTTTTCATATAATAACCGTTATAATTATAAAGTAAAATATATTTAAAAAGTTTTTAATAAAGATAATCTTAAATTTTAACTGTAATAACAGTTTTTAAATCTTTTGTTTATCCGGTAATATAAATAAATATCTATAAAACGGATTAGTTTCTTTTTCTTTAGTAATTATTTTATATCTTTAAAACGCTTATAATAAGTTAACCGGTGGGTTTTTAAATTAATTACTTAAGTTATTAATAAGAATTTAACCTTTTAAAGGTGAAAGATTAAACCTTTAAAGCGTACGGGTCTTAAATAATAAGATCAATGGAATATAATTGATATAGTACCTTAATATACTTATTTAATAGATAATCAGGGCTTAATAATATATAAGGACTTTTTAAGTTAATAAATTACGGTTACTATTTATCCTTAAACTTATTTATATATTTAGTTAAATAGTTAGCTTAAAACATTTCTTAAATTTATAAGGTAAAAGAATATATATAACCCGTTAAGCGGTAATGTAATAAGCTTCTAATAAATAATTCTTATTATTTCTATTAATATTCTTAAAATCGTAAAAAAAGGATAATACTTAAAAACTTTTTTTATTCTTCTAATTATTTAATTGCTTATAAAAGCTTCAACGTCTAAGCTTTATTATAATAGTATTACGTTAACGTTATAATTTCCTAAGCGTTTTAAGCGATTTAAGTTTATTTTTTATTTAATAAGTATATTATTAAATATAATCTTTTTCCTAAGGGAAAGTTCTTAATCTTTTTTAAAAATAAACCCTTAAAGATTATTATTATTAATAATTTCCGTAATTTATGTAAATAAAGAAATTTTATATTTTATTTTAAGTTTTTTATTGAATAAAAGAGAAGATTCAAAGTCTTAAAAGAATTCGTGAACTTATGATTATAATTGATAAGGTTAATTTAATAGGGGTTATAGAAACGTAAAAAATAATTAAAAATCAATTAAAAGATAAATTAATTCTCAAAGAACTATTTCCTAATTAAATCTAAGCCCTTCTTAAATAACCCGTTTTAAGGGTAATTAAAACCTTAATAAAAAGGTTATTCTCTACTTATAACAATATATACTTATATATAAAAGGCTTAAATTTTTAAGCCATTAATACTTTAGAGTTAAGGTTATAAAGTATAACTTAATAATCTTATTAAATGAAAATCAAAAGCTTATTAAATATAAAAAGGAAGAAAATAAAAAATAAATTTTAAAGTTTAGATTCCTTTTATTGAAAAAACTCGATAATATATATATTAATAAATATATTTAAAATATTTAATAAAAAGATTAAAACTTTAAAAAAAGTAATTTTCCCCTCTTTACCAGAATTTATCTAAGAAATCTTATTAAAGTATTATATCCCTGTTACGTGCAAGCAGTACAGATACCAAAATAGGCATAGCGCAGGGGCTTAGGGTTATGTATGCTTGGCGCGCACCCACATAACTAGCAACACCGTCCATAGTTGCAATCCAGGCAGTTACCACTCTACCCTCAATACCTATACTTCGTCTTTTTCCCTGATAAATGGTAGCAATAGCTGAGTTTTAATTCTACATATATCGTTATATATAAGAGGGACCATGGATATACCCTTACCGACCGGCTTAGACTGTAATACGTAGAGTACTTAGCTTTATAAATTACGACTTCCCGGTACCCTTTAGCTTAACGGACCGTAACTGTACCTAACGTAATGAACCAGTGGATAACACGCTTTCCTTTTGATAGCGGTTCCTTACTTTCGAAGACCCGTAAATACGATAATTAGCCACCAACCCAACCTCCGGACCGCAGTGCTTATAACGAGCAATAAAGACTTTATATTGAAGGTCGATAGGGACGTAAGTTAAATATAACAGGCAGAGAAGGATACTCTAAACCATATGCCTTAAGGTCGGTATAAAGACCTTATTACCTACATGCCTTAAGGCCGGCATAAAGGCCTTATATATACTCCTTATACTATATACTTTACGGTCAGTATAAAGACCACATAGGGAGCATATACCACCGTAACGGCAAGAATAAGTTATTATTTAGTCCACAGTATATAATACTTACGGCTTAGCTAGTTAAGCCATAAAAGTAAAAGTATAATATAAGTAAGGATAATAAGGACGTATACTCACCCGGTAAAACCACGGAGATCTCGTTTTTAAACGGTTCAGCTTAAATCTAATCGCTTAAAATCCACGATTATTTCCCGGTTTCCGGTCCCGTTCGGTTCTCGTTAACATCACCGTTCACCCTACCTTATTACTCACCAACCACACATCCTATCAGCATGATCGATACACTCGGGGCTTGCTTTTAATTACCTTTATTACCGAGGCTATTAAAATTCATAATGTTTTATGGTAGATGGTCCGACGTGGGCGTCGGCTTTTTTCTTTTTTATGGGCACTTATTACGTATAAGCAGTACAGATACCAAAATAGGCATAGCGCAGGGGCTTAGGGCTATGTATGCTTGGCGCGCACCTACATAACTAGCAATACCGTCCATAGTTGCAATCCAGGCAGTTACCACTCCACCCTCAATACCTGCACTTCGTCTTTTTCCCTGACAATCCCGGATTAAGTAAAAAATTAAAAGTAAAATAATATAAAAATTAATAATTCAAACGATTAATTAAAGAAAAAGGGATCAATTTTTAAGTCTTTATAAGATATTTAAAATATATTTCTTAATAAAATTATATTCTTTCTAATAAAATTAATTTTTTTATTATAAATATACTTAATAATAAAATGTCCGTTATAATTTAAGTAAATAAAGATTATTGTCCTTAAGAAGTTATTAAAGTTAAATTATTTCAATAAAAGAATTTTAAAATTAATTAAACAATTAAATTCTTTTGAATAAAACCTTAAAAACCGTATTTTGGAAAGTTCTCAATAATTATACAGGAAAAAGGACTTTTTCCTCGATTAATAAATAAAAATAAAAATTATCGTTTAACGAAGATTTTGATTGATTAATTGATTTATACTACGGATCTAGCTAAGCTAATTCCGGCGTTCCTTAATATACGGCCTTTTAACCTTATTAATAACCGTAAAAACCTGATACTTATAACGTTAAAGTAAAAACCGGCGTTTCCCAGGCCTTTACCTTCTATCCCTTAAGGTAAAGGATATTAACGGCCGTTTAGAAAGTAATAATTTATTTATATACTTCCTATATTTTAACTTCTTTAAGAAAATTTATAATATTATAATTATATCCTTATAAAGGCTATTTTTAAACTTATTATTCTTCCGCTCTTTTATATATTTATATTACTTTAACTTTACGTAACGCCTTTAAATATCCTTATTAATATATATACGCTTAATATATATTTTTTTTATATTATTATTACCGTTAATTCTTTTAAAAACTTTTAATAAGCGTTTATTATTATATCTTTACGGCTATAAAAAATGCTTTTTAATTTATATAATTAATATAATTAATTTCCGTTTCTTTTTTTTTCTTTTTTAACCGGTAATAAGCTTTTTTATAAGGTTTTTAATAACCTTATTTATTTTTATAATAAAGTTAAACTATAATAATAATTTAATAAATATTATAAATTTAACGGTTACCCGGATACCTTACTTTATAAATAATATTTAAAGGTAATTATAAATATTAATTTTTATAATAAGTTTTAATTTAACTTTTATAAATAAAGGATAAAAATAAAAACGTACATAACGTCCTACTTTTTTTATTTATATTTATATCCGGTATTTATCCTATTTTTAATATACATAATAAATAAGAAATAAATTAAACCATTTTTATCCGTCCGGAGTTAAATTATTAATATACTATTACCCCTCTTTATAATATTTTAATAATAGAAATACTTATTAATAATCTTTTTATCGTTAAAAGCTAAATAATAATAGTTTTAAAGTATAAAGTCCCTATATTTCCGTTAACGTTTAATCCATTTTATTTTAATTTATAAAATAATTATTATAATTTTTATTTTTTAGATTTTTTTAGTTTTAGTTTTTTTTATGCTTAACGGGAATTTAAGTATATTTAAATTAACCTCCGGAATATTAATAAAATTAATTTTTTTCTTAATTTATTCTTATTTTATCTTAATAAAAAAAAAAGGATAAATATCCTTAATTTACTTTTTTTAACATAAAGCTTATTGAGATTATAATAGATTTACCCGTTTCTTATTATCGTAATTAAGTATATATATTTCTTTAACCTTATTTAAATGATTATTTAATTTAATAAAATTTTAATTAACGGTATAAAGACCTTAAACTTTAATACTGGGATAAAGGTTACTTTATAAGTACCGTTAATTACTCTTAAATATTAATTCTAGACTTTTTATAATATTTAAATAAGCTTTTTCTTATATCCCGGAGTACTTTTAGGTATATATTAAATAATTATAATATATATTATAATTAACTTTATTATAGCTTAATAAATAGTCCGGGCCTTTTATAATATAACTTTCTATATTAGAATAATAAAATAAATAAAAAATTTTTCCTGTAAAGTTATTTTCTTTTAAATTATTCTTATCTAGTTTTTTTAATTAAACTTCTTATTTATTTAAAGGTTAAAGATTCTAATATTAATATCCGGCTTTATTATAATTTTATTTAAGTTTATTATAATTATTATATTATATAACTTTAAGCTTTTAATTATGTAAATAAGCTTATATTTATATAATATAAATTAAGCTTTATAGGTTTTTACTTATTAAAGATAAACTTTATAGGTTTATTTTAATTTTAAATAATTTATCCGTATAAACATATTGTAAATTAAAAGGTAAACGTTGTTAATAAACTTTTTAATTTAAACCTTTTATTTAAACTTAATAAGCTTTTTAATTAGTATATTATTAAAAAATAAAAATAATATAAAAAAAAAAAATAATCCTTAAAGAATCCTTATTGTAATAGGTTTTATTAAGCTTATTTTTTATTTTAAATTAATTAATATAACTTAATTACTTAAGAAATTCTTTATTTATTTAATTAAAAAAATTTTTTTTTCTTTAAGTTATATAATAATTTTTAATAATTTATTTTATTAAAAATACCTATAATATTAAGAAAAAGAAAACTTATAATATACTTCTTCCCGTAACCTTATATCGTATATATGCCGTTAATTAGTTTTTTAAGGGTTATTTTTATTAATTAACCTCTTTTTACGTTTATTTATTAATCGGAAAGAAGTCCGTAATTCTTTATATAATTATTAAGGATCTTTATTATTATTATCTTTAAGGTTTTCTTTAATATATAAAAAAAATATAATAAATTTATAAGACTTTATTTTAAAATAATTTAATTTAATAAACTTTTTAAGGATAATCGTTTTTATTTTTTTAAACTTACGTAAATAATAATTAACGGTAAAGTATATTTAAAAAGGTAAATAAAAACCCTTTTAGATAATATTATTATTATTAGTAGGAATCTATTAAGGATTTTATTTAATCTTAGGGCTTTATCTTTTTTTTAATTTATTAATCGCTTTAATTATTATATTTTATATTACCACCTTATTCATTAATATAGGGTTAAGGTATATAACGTTATTAATATTATTTAAGTTAATTTTTAATAAAGGGAGGAAAAATACTTTTTAAAGGCCTTAATCTTACCGTTAAAGGTATTAATTAATATTTTATCGGGTTTCTTAAGGAATAAGAATTTAAGGATAAATTTTAATTTTTTATTTTCATTTTTATTATACTTTATTAACTTTTAAATATTATAAAATAAAACCGTTAAATTATATATTATAAATTAAAAATATATTTATTTAATTTATTTAATAATCTTTTCCTTTTCTTTTTAAGTAATCCTTAATTAATTAAATATCTCTTAATTTTCATACTTAAAAGCTTATTTTATTAATTTTTTCATTTTTATAATTACGGTTATATATCCTTTACTTTAATAAGGTTTAACTTTTTAAAAGGGTTTTATTATTAAGATTATTTTATTAATTACCTTATTTAATACCTTTATTATTTACTTTATAAAGAAATCGATTTAATCTTTATTATTTAATTAAAAGAGGTCCGCGAATTATATTATTATCTCCTTTATTTTTATATAAATTTCTATTTTCTTAACTGTTTTTTATACCCTTTTTACCGGTAATAATAAGGTTATATTAACGGTTTAATTTAAGGTTATTTATATAGGTATATAGTTTAAGTTATATTTTAAGTCTTTTTATGGCCTATACATTATAACCGTATTAATAACCTTTTCCGTATTAAAGGTTAAATTAATTGTCGTTTTAAACTTATAACTTTTTTATATAATAATTTTTTATAATATTAATAATAAAAACTTAATTTAAACGGTAATTATTAATAAATTATCCGATTTAATATAATATATTATATATCCTTTTTCGTTTCATATATAATAATATAAGTTAAAATCTTTAAATAATATATTTTTACTTAAGGTAATTAAGACCTTTTTAAATAACGGTATTATAAACGGTTTTTCATTATTAACCGGTAACGGATTATATATATTATAAATATTAAGGTTGCCTTTTAAGTTTTTTTCTTTTATAATATAGAGTATATAAAGGTTTTTATTATAATAAGTAATATCTTAATTATTTATATTAAATTGCTTATTTATAAAGAAATATATTCTGGTTATCTTATCCTCTTTAAAGGTTAAATAAAACCCTTTTTCCGGATTAATAAATAAATATATATATAAACTATATAATAATTTTTATATTATTATAATATTAATATTTTTAACTTTTTTAAATTTAAATATTAATATTATTATTTTAATCTCTTTATTATAAACGTTATATTATATTACTTTTAAAAACGTTAATATATTATATATTAACCTTTATAAAGGCTTTTTATTTATATCCGTTTAAGTTACGGACTTTTTATTAAAGTTAAACGTTTTCTAATTTAATATCTTTTTAATTATTATTAAAGACGTAAAACGGTTAACCCTTAAAGTTAAAATTATAAAGAGCTTCCTTTTTTTTTATTTTATCCGTTATTATTATTTACCCTTTATTATTTAATTAATTAAGTTTACGTTTTAAAGTTACTTTTAATTAACTTATTAAATTAATTCTATACGTATTATACCGTTAGATTTTCGCGGTTATCCGGGGTTTTTTATATTTAATTTCCTTAATTTTTATTATATATTTAATATTTTATATTAAGTATTTTTCTTTATTATATATAATATATTTAAACGTATTTTTTATAAGCCCTTTAATTATTAATTCTATATATTTATAAATATTATAGTCTTTAATATAAACCGTATATTTTATAATATTAAAGTACTTTATAATAATATATTTATAGCCTTAATATTTAAAATATTAATAAATATCCGCCGTTTTATTTTACGGCTGAATTATCTTAAGAAATCCTTTTTTAATAATCTTTTTAGTTAAAACATTATTATATATTTTTATTAACGTTACGTTTAATATCATAATAAAGTACCTTTTTATGCGTTTTAAAGAATTAAATTTCTTTATTACCGGAAGAAGTTTATAATTATAATCTTAAACTTTAAATAAAAAACCATATTCTTTTTTTTTTTTATGTTTTTTAACGTAGCTTTTTTCTTAGTTTTTATAAAACGTAATAAGTATATTTTATTTATTATAACGGTAAACGATTATTTTAAAATTTTTATTAATTTATATTTTCTTTTATTAATTTAAGCTTTAAATCTCTTTAAGTTTTCTTTTATTTTTAAAGATATATTATTAATGAAGATATTTTTATTTTATAATTTATATATTACGATAATTTATTTTATTAATAATTTTATTATTATTTTAAAAGTTTTTATTAATTATAACGGATTTACTTTTATAACCGCGTTTTTCTTTTTATTATTAAATAAGTAAACCGTTATTATCTTTACCTTTTTTAATATAATTATCTTTTCTTCCGTTATCATTTTATTCTTTATTACGGATACTTTTTTTATTATTTTTATTATTTACCTTTTTTCACTTAAAAGGTTACCGTTATCGGACTTTTATTTTATACCTTTAACTTTAAACCCTTATCTTTACCCTTTATTAACGTTTTTATTTTTATTTTTTAAAAACCCTGTAAACGTTCTGTTTCCAGTAATTTTACCCTTATTTTTATATAAAAGTCTTTTATATTTTTTAATTTAATCTATAATATCGGTTAAGTTTTTAACGTAATATCCTTTTATTTTACCGTAAAAAGTCTTTTTAAAGCTTTTATTATTTCCTTTACCGCCTTTTTACCTTTATTTATCGGGCGATATACTATTTCTGTCCTTTACTTTTAATCTTTTAAAATCCTATCCTTTTTATTAATTTTATTTCCTTTTTATATATTCTTAATAATACTTTTATTATAGTCTTTTTACTTTTTTTTCCGCCTGTACCCTTTATTATTAATACCGTACCGGCCTTTTTACCCTTTTATTTACCTATTACCTCCGTATTATTATTACGTATTCTATATACTTTAATACGTATATTTTATTAACCTTAATTCTTTTATTTATTTTAAGCGTTGTCCGGCTTGTTATTATTATATTACCTATATACGTCGTCGCCGTTTTTATTAATATAGGTTATTTACCCGTTTATTACCTTATTTTTAATTATTACGTTTCTTCCCCTTATCGTATTTAATATACTTCCTTTACTATTATAAGAACTATACGTATACGTATCGTTTTGGACCTCTGGGGTCCCTTTGTTCGTCGCCATCATCCACTTTCCTTTTTAAATTCTAACGAAGATTTTATTAAAGGCTTTTTTAAAACTATTTATACGGTTTAAGGTTATAAAGAGAAAATATTAACTACTCTTTTATTAAAGATTATTAAAAAGTTCAATAAAATAAATCATAAAAGTCTTTCTTATAATCTTTAAAGGAAAAAGGCTCTATTGTTTATCGTTAAAATAAATAAAAAGTTATTTAACGGATATAATAACTTTATTCAACTAAGAATAAAAGATATATAAAATAAAGCCGGCCATAACAAGTATACGGTAAAGCTCTTTTGCTTTATTTATCTTTTTTTTTTTTTTTTTTTTAAAAAAAAGGCCCTTAC
This sequence comes from Niebla homalea, assembly GCA_019925105.1. Lineage (NCBI taxonomy): Eukaryota > Fungi > Ascomycota > Lecanoromycetes > Lecanorales > Ramalinaceae > Niebla > Niebla homalea. The sequence goes on from JAHGAU010000022.1 coordinate 845,559, forward strand.
TTTGGCTATTATTCTAAAATATCCTAGAATAAGATAAAGATATAAATAATAATCTTTCTTAATAACGTTTACTTATTGATAAATAAAATATTTAAAATAACGAATTGATTAAATTTAAAATAATTATATGAAGTCTACTTAAACTAAACAAAAATATAAAACGCTTAATTTATATTTTATAATTATAGACTATTTTATTCAATCGAATACTTAATAAAGTATAATTTAAAAATAACGGTATACCTCGGATTAATAATTATAAAATCAAAAATAAATATTAAAGTTTAAGTTTTTAAGTAAATAAAACGCTTAATTAAAAGTTATATACCATAAAAATAAAAGTGAATATAAACTTATAAAAAAGGGTTTTATTTAATTCATAGTATTTACGTAAGATATAACTTTATAAAAGACTTAAATAAAATATTTAATAATAATACAATCAACGTTAATATATATAACCACTATATAATACGTTTTATATAATATTTAAGAACAAGGGTAGCTTTTATATAATAGCTTTATTTCATTTTAAATCGTTATTTTTAAAAAGTTATAGATTTATATAAAATAATGTTAATAATTTTATTGAAGTCAGAAATATATATATTATTAATGAATTTTATTCTAAAATAAAAAAATTAAAATAGATAAACTTATAAAATTTACATAGGTAATATAAGAATTAATAAAAGTTTTAATTATATAATAATAGGGTTATATATTATAATATTAACGTAATAATATATAGGGTAACTTATAATATTCGCTCCTTAAATAGGGCGTAAATTTACTCCGGGAAGCGGGACGGAATATATCTTATAGGATATAAACGGAATAAGGACGGGATAAAGATAGGACGGGATAAAATAAATATAATTATACCTGCCTTAACAGAAGGCCGTGGTCTTGGATAACGATACTATGGCCGTTTTATAGCTATATAATATATATAAACAGTGAATACAAATTTACCGTTATAATACAATATAAATAAGTAAACGTTATTATTAAAGCACGTTTTCAAGGCAAAACCGATTATTGAAAATGGCGTAAATAAATAATATAGGTTCTTAAAGAAATATAATATTAAAACTGTAACTATTTAAAAATCGTTACTTAATTAATTAGTTCTATAAGAACCGGATAGATACTATTAAGCCTACCAAGGTAGATATAAGGGAAATACTTCTTTAAAAAGTTATTAATATCGTATGGAATTTGGCCTTAGAAATGGATAATTTCGACGATTTCTTCGGGGGGTGACCCGTACCGTAATTTACGCAGTAAAACGTAGGTATTACGATAAGTAAAGTAACGGTAAACATATACCATGCCTATAAAGCTACGGGCGCATAAATTCATAAGTAGGTAATACGTATTTAAACGAGTCTTAGAACATAATATATATAAAGAATTCTATTAAACGTTTTTATATAAAAACGTTAAAATAAACTATTACGGTTTAAAGTATTAAACCGTTACCAGGAATTCACGGCCTTTATACGGTATGCTTTATAAAGAACCGTAAATATAAAGTAACCGTATAAATACCGTATTTACACCGTTATTTAAATCCATAGTATTCCGTTAAGGTCAAATTGATACGGGATAAAACGGGATAAAATTAAGCTATATTAAGATCTTAATTTTTTATTTATAATATAAAAATTATAATATATATTAAAAAAGATTTAAAAAAATTGGAAAATTTAATATTAAAAGTAAGTTATTTACTTGATTTAATTGATATTATCAAGTATTAAAATCTTAATTTTTCCTAATCCTATCCCGTTAAGATTAAAATAAAATAAAATAGAGAAGTTCTTATTTTATCCTATACGGAATAGGATAAATATATTGAAAAACGGTTATATATCTCGTCCCGCTTCCCCCGTAAAAGTAATAAAAGGTTTATAAACGCCGTTTTCATTTTAATAAACTTAATATTATTATTAACACGGTTAATAGGCTATATAATAAAGAACAGCGAGATTAATAGAGCAGAATTCTTGATATAAATATTTATAGGTTATATTTAAGTTACACTGGTTTAATTTAAACCGGTATAAACTAAGGTTTACTTTTCTATTAATGTATAATTATTAAAAACTTTCTAACGTAATAAGCGGGAAGTATAAGATTAATATATTTTTATTATTAAAATTATATTAAATAAAATAAAAATAGCTTAGGTAGTTTTTCCGTTTTAAAATTTTCATTATATAATAAGTCTTTTAAATTGTAATATAATATTATAAATAAATAATTATAAAAATATATCCGGAGAGTGGATACTCTTCCGTAGGCCGAATATAATATTAAGTAACGAGACGGTAATCTATAGCGAGAATTAAATAAAAAAAATTTATAAGGACTTAAAAAAAGAGATAATATAAAGGGTAAAGTAACGGTTATAATAATATTAATCGAATAATAAAATATTATAATGAATATATTTATTAAAAAATTAAGAAGGTTAAAAGGACTAAAATAAGGTAATCATTAACCTTTACTTAAGAAGCTTATAATATTTAATAGATTAAGGGATGAAAATAAACGTATAGTATAAATAACCTGGTTAATTTTATACTATAAATATAAACTTAAATATAAATATTATATATAATATCTGGTTCTATATAAATAAAATATTATTTAATTTTAAAGTCTCTATAAAAAAAGCTTTAGGAAATAAACATAAGCTATAAAATACGCTAATAAAATATAATAAGCCCTTTATTTCGAGTTATAAATTAAGCAATTAAGAATCAAAAAACCGGAAAGTAAATTAAAAGAATATAATAAAAAAAGTAAATAATAAAACCGATCGAAAGAATTAATAAATAGACTAAGAATAAACAGATAAACATAATTATATAATAAAAATTACTTTATATATATATTAAAAATATTAATAGTAATTTATAGCGGTTATTAACGTAAGACTTACTTTCTTTAATGGTACCCTCCTTAAGGTTTTTTTTTTATAGAAAGAAAAGAAAACCAGAATAAAAACTTAAAATTTACTTTAATTTAAAGGAAAATATTAACTTATAATAAAATATAACTTATATATATTTATATATTAACTTAACAGACTAAAAAGACCCTTATTAACCGTTACGCAATTATATATTAACCTACTTTTTCCCTTTATAAAAAAAAAGTAAAAATAAAATATAATTGCTCGGAATAATTACGAACTTCTTTCTTTAAAGTATTTTTATTAATATTAATAATATATTAAGGATAATACATTTTTGTTTATATATATCTTAATACCCTTAAATTAAAAAAAAAATAAAGCCAAATATTATTATATTAACTAAAAAATTAATTATAATATTATTATTCCCTTTATTATTATCTTATTTCCTTTATTAAAAAGAATATATACTTTTTTACTTTATATTGTATAAAAGATAAAGAAAATTGAGTTAGATTTATATAAATTACAGAACCATCCCGTATTTATTAATAGTTATAAATATTATTAAAGATTACTGAATAATAAATTTCATTAAGTTTTCCTTAAGGAATAATAAAATATTATTAAAAATCCTTCAATTCCCCGAGTTTAAAGGGGAACTAATTAATATATATATGGTAAAGGAGGTATTCAGATAGTTTTAAGTATCCTTTTTAATAATAATAGTAAGAATAAATATAGAAAAAAACTTAATAACGCCATTAATAATTCTGGTTTATACTTTAAAATCTTAGAAACTTTATAATAAAGAATTATAATATTACCCGGGATTAAGACTTTATTCTACGGCTTTAAAGAGACGGATAAATAGAGAAATAAATTGAATAATAGATAAAAATCAATTTATAACTTATAAAAAAAAATTAAGAAAATCGTTTTCCTTATTTAATAAATAAACGTAATAAATATAAGACTTAAAGGAGACGTAATATATTAAGTAAAAGAATTAAAGATTAAAATACTACTTACGGATAAAGCTTTGAATAACGTTATTAATGTAAACGTATTTTTTAACGATTAATTAATAAGAAAAAGAAAGTACGCTTATATACTCAAGGAAAAGTAGGAGTATATAAAAGATAATTAGAATAAGTAAAAGAAGACTAAAAGTAAATTAAAGTAATAGAGAAAAAGTAAAAGAAATAAAAAGTAAATATAATTAATAAAATAAATAAGGATTTAAAATAGCTAGAAAAATAAGGACGGTAAAGAAAGCATTTAAAAGATAATAAAGAAGTTTAAAAGCATTAAAGAAATAATAGAGTAATTTAAAAGATTGTTATGGTTCCAAGTGGCCTTGCTCCCATGCTCGGCCTACTTGCCCCATAAGGACTAGCTCCCGGGGGCTTGGCGTATATATTTACCATAAGTGTACCACCTATATTATAGCTACCTTTATAGCTATTATTTATTTATTATTAAAACCTACCTACTTTAATACCCTAATATAATAATAACTATCCGTATTAATTATAATATTATTATAATCATTAAGAACCCGGGCTTCCTATCGCTAGGATTAGCCGGGCTATTATTAAGTTTAAGCCGTTTAATAAGAGATTATAGAGTTTTCTATTTTATTTATATTATATTACCCTAAACGATAAGGAAATTATACTATTTTTATTAATTAAAACGTCTTAATATTATTATCGAATTATTATTAAGAACGTAAATCGCTTAATAAAAGACTATAGAAACTCTTACCCTATTTACTTTACCCTGCTTTATTGTTTTAATACTTATATTATAATACTTAAAATTATTACTTTGATTTATATCCTATATTATAAATAACCTAAATTACGATTTAGACGTAGAAGGGGACGATATCGTTATCTTACCACCAAGGAATTTACGTTAATAAATTTAAAATCTTACCGTAATAAATTAAGAGCTATAATCTTAATTAAATTCGATAAATTAACGGTTTAATATTATATTTATTTATCTTTATAAATCTCGAGATATTTATTAAAATAATAATAAAGAACTTACGTCTTAAAATAAAGAGCTTATTACTTAAAACGTAGAGCTTATTATTTAAATTATTAAGTTTAAAGAATAGCTTAATAATATTATTAAAAAGGAGGCTATATAAGATATCTATAATTCAGACGATAAAGACGTTATTACCGGTATTAAAGCCTTAATCCCGAAGATTAAAAAATCACTTATATTACGTAACCTGCGTACTCCACGTACTCCATAATACTCCCCGCAACCCGGGTCTATCCCTATATAAGGAGTGAATAAGAAATACTTAGATATACTGTTATTCCGCGGTTAAAAGGAATAATAAGATAGTTAAAGATTATACTTTAACTTAAAATTCCGTTAAAGTATTATACTCTTTACTTATAAGTCCGATAAAATGGACTATATCCGTGATTATTATAGAGATAATATATTTAATTTATTTAAAGCTCGAGCCAATTTACTTTTAAACGATTTATATATTTAATTGGCTTAAATAATTAAAAATTTAAATAGTATATTTGGTATATATAATAAAGTCTCTATATATAATATTTAATTATACTTACCAAACTTCGGTATAAATAAAAAGGGCAAGAAAAATAAGATATTTAATAAGTTTTATACCCGATTCTTAACTATAATTACGTTTTTAAACTATTCTAAGCTTTATAAAATCTTGGCCTTACGTAGGCTTTTTATTTTAAAGCTCCGTTATTAAATTGCGGACGGCTTTATTCCTATATTATATTATTAATTTATTAGTTATTTACGTTAATATAATCTTAATATACGTTAAATTAAGAGTATAAGCTCTTAAAGCCGGTCCCGGTTATCTTAGTCGACTTAAATATTATTAAATAACAATCTCGAGGAGATTATTAAAGATAAATTTAAAACCATTTACTTTAACTACTTTAAAGACGAGATTTTACGTTGTAAGCTATGCGTTAAATATCTGAAACCAGGACACCTACCTACTTATACCGGTACACCCTATAAGGGCTCCGTACCACTCTTATATAATAAAGCCAGGAAGGTCCTGGATACTTAAAATTAAAGTAATACTCAGAGAGCCCGTTAGTAAGTAAGCCTGCTTTAAGGGCATTTAATTTTTCAATAAAAACTATAGCAATAACGGTAATAGCCACTTACCTTATACTAAGCCCTTTTTCAGTTAAAAAGTATATAACCCGGCTATTTATCGGAGAATGCGTTAATCGACTTAGTTCCTATCGGTTTTTTCCTTAGTTTTTTTACGTCTATACCGGTATAAATACGGTTTTTTTTAATATATATCTCGAGCGGTCTTTAATATTTAATAACCACGCTTACTTATAATAATTACGATATACCCGGGGCTTTATCTGGATAATATCTTACCCCGAGGATGGTGTTAATAATGGTAGATATAGTAAGTGGCTCGTAGGAGCTTACCGTCGTGAAGGGGGATCGTGTTATGGTTCCAAGTGGCCTTACTCCCATGCTCGGCCTACTTGCCCCATGAGGACTAGCTCCCGGGGGCTTGGCGCATACATCTACCATGAGTACACCACCTGTATCATAGCTACCTTCATAGCTATTATTCATTCATTACTAGGACCTACCTACTCCAGTACCCTGACAAAGATACCGTAAATAATGTAAATAGTAATTTAAAACCCGGAATAAGCCTTGTTTTACGTTAATAATAATTTACCGGATAAAAGTAAAAGATGATTGAAGTTATAAACATAATACTTATTAAAATTAAAAAAAAATAACATAATACTGAAAGTTATTATTCATTGCATAGAATAAAATTAAACGATATAAAAAATACTCGATATAAAAAAAGAAACGATATTAATTAAGCCGGTATTACTCATGATAAGAAATAACTAGTTATATATATTAAAAGAACGATTAATAACTTAAGAAATTTAATAATAAAAAAAAAGAAAACTATATATTAAAACAATATAAAAAATAAAATAAAATAAAGAAGAAATAAAAATAATAAAAACTATTTATTTATTATAAAAAGTATAATCCTTAAAGTTAAGTAATATAATAGTTTCGTAACTTATTAAAGATTAGTAAGATGTAAATATAATACTTATTAAGTTTACTTAAAGTATATATATAAAATAATAAAGTATATATATAAAATAATAAACGAAATAACTTTAAGTTTATATTATAAGAAAATAAACATTATAAAGGATTAATTACCTTAAATAAACTTCTTAACGGGTGAAAAAATAATAAGAAAAGAGATTGATGTTTTAAAGTTGTATAAAAAACTATAAATATGAAGAAAGAATAAAGATATTACGTTAAACGATATTATTTTAAATCATTAAATATAACTTAAAATATTTTAAGTACTATAAATATATAAACGTATAAAAACATAAATACAAAGGAATTATATAAAATCATAATAATAATCTTACTTTTATGTAAAGTAATATTAAGGTTCAAAATTAAGTTATATAAAGCTATTATTAAAAGGCTATTAAATAATAAAGAATAACAAGTTAAAAAACTATATAATAAGGAGTCAAGTTAAATATATACAAATAAATAAATAAATAAATAAATAAATAAATAAATAAATAAATAAATAAATAAATAAATAAATAAATAAATAAATAAATAAATAAATAAATAAATAAATAAATAAATAAATAAATAAATATATAGAACGTATTCCTTATCCCTCGCTTTGCTCACATGGCAGCACTCACCTATTCATACTAGGTTCTTTATCGATACCCGAAATTCCCATACAAATTAAGGCTACTTATCGATATACTAACGCTAATAGGAAATGCTGCCATGTCAGCAAAGCGAGGGATACTTATTAAAAAAAGGTAAAACGGAATCGCGATTTATATTCAATTATTACTTTATATATAAAGTATTATCGGTATTTTATATAAAGTTAATAGAAAAAATATATAATTATTAAAAATTATATTATATAAAACCTTCTTTTAAACGGAGATGAAACATATATATTAAATAATAAAAGTATATTCTAAAGATTAATATTATTTCGTTTTTAACGTATTAAGTATTAAGTAATTAACTAATTATAATTAATAAAAATGCCTTAAAGAACCTATATATCCTTATTTATTTTTATTAAACGTATAAATATTATATTAAAAGTTATTTTTAAATTAGGCTTAAATTTATCTTTCCTTATTTTTAATATAAAATATAACTTTGTTAATCTAATTTTTACTTCAAGGATATCTTTAAAGTATATAAAATGTAAAAAGAATAATTTATTTTCTTAAAAAATTATTTCTTTTTAAGAATTTAAGGATTAAAATTAAATTATTTTTTAATAAGTTTAAAATTAATATAATAAAGATTAAAGCCTTAAAAAAGACTATAGGATAAATAAAATATATATAAATTATGCTTAAATTACTTAATTAACTTATATTATAAAACGTAAGGAACATTAAAGGATTCTTAAATATAATTAATATTATAAGAAAATAAATTAAAGGATTTATAAAGATAACGCGTTTACTTACCCGTTTAATCGGAAATATAGAATAAAAGAAGAAAACTTGAAAAATATATTATTTTAACTTATATAAAATATAATAATAAAAATTAAAGCTTTATTTAAATAAGATCCAAAGATGCTAATATATATATAAACCGATACTTTAAGTTACGGGGCTCAATATTATATTATTTAAATTTAAAACGGCTATATTATTCTACTTATTTATAACTTATATATAATAAATAAAACGGAGCGTATTTATAATATTCATAACTGAAAATTAATAATCATTATTACGTTTAAGGAAAAGTTCTTCTATATATTAAATATAAGAAAAGTATTAATTATATATATAGATTATAAATTACTTATAGGGTTTATAAACATAGACTATTATGAAAGTACCTTAATAAAAAAAGTAAATAAATTAAGAAGGCTATATACTTAAACTAAATATATTAAAGGAGAAATTAATAAAATAACGGATGACTTGCTAAGAGTATTATTTAATAATTTAGAAGTATTATTTAATAAGGTAATAAAGAAAACAGCCCTTAAGGTATAAAAGAATAAAAACAGTATAGTATACTTCTGAAAGAAAAATAAAAGGGGATATCGTATTATATTAAAAAAACTCTTTAAAAAAGTAAAAAAAAATAGAATCGACATTAACGATAATATATAAATCACGATACAACAGTTAAAAGGCTAACTATTTTTGGCCGTAAAGGGAAAGTCAGTAAAGAAAGGTATAAAAGGGAGGAAGAAAATAAATACGGAGGAATTATAATTGAAAAGGATAACCGATAGGAAGCCGGTACGGACATATAATACGAAACTGAACAATAATTACGTGATAAAATATATATAAATTAATAACGAGCTTACGGAATTATTAAAACTTAAGGAATTATTCTGCTATAAAGATAATAATTAATATATTAATATTATTAAATACCTTAAAATAAAAATGAAGCTAAAAAGGAAAGATATAATATAATAAGTTAAATTTAATAAGTAATTAACGAATTATAGATTAAAAACGTTTATTAATAAGTTACATTATTAGTACGAAAAGTATTAAACCGTATATTTAATAAAAGAAAAGATAACGTAAATATATAAGGAAATTTATAATAACATAAACTACTTATTAAAAAAGCTAGGATATTTTTAGTAATAACCGGATATAATAAAAGACATTATAATATACGTATAAAGATATTTTATTTACGTAAAATAAGTATATAAAAGCCGTATAATTTTGTTAAGTTTAATAGAAATAATTTTTTTAACCTATTTAAAATAGACTTTATCGGACTATTTAAATAAATATAAAGTAAGTTCCGCTATACATTTAATATACTAAATTATTTTTTACGGTTTATATAATTTTTCTATGTTAAGTTAATTAGAATAAAAAATACAATTATAATATTAAAAGAATATATAAAATACCATTTAAAGTTAATTATAATATATATAAATACCGGAAAAGTATTTATAAATAAAAAAAATAGAAAGCTTTTTATATTTATATAATATTTAATTTATTCTAGTATTATACGCTATATATAAAATAATAAATATAATAAAGGAAATGATATAGCGACGAACAAAGGGACCCCCAGAGGTCCAAAAAGATACCTATGTATATAGCTTAAACGATAGTGAAACTAATGCCTTAATCACGATAAATATAAATAATATAATGGTTAAGAATAAGGGAATATACGGGTAAGTAACTTATATTAATAAGAATAACGGGAAATTATAAAAATAACGCGATAGTAACGTAATAAACGGTTATTAAATAAATAAAAGGATTATAATTAATAAAATATACGTAAAAAGACATATAAAACGCGTAAAAAAGAATAAAAAAAAAGGGCGTTAAAAAGGTTAAAACGGTAACGGTAACGGAAGGAAATAATAATAAGCGTATATAAAATAAACATAAAATTAATAATATTAAAGATATATAAAATAAAGACGGAAATAATATAGATAATAAGTTTATGATTAATTAAAATAAGAAATAGAAGAAATAATATATTAAAAGTATAAAAAAATAAAAATAAAAAATAAAATAATAAAAACCTTAAACAGACTACTTATAACGGAATAAATGGTTATTACGTTAAAAACCTGGTTAATATTATGAATAAAACTATAAGGAATAAAAGACTTTTATAAAAAGGCTAAAGTAGAATTAAAAGAATTAAGGTATTTAAAAGAAGTTTAAAAAACGATAATAAGGATATTAATAAAGGGTAAAAATAACTATTTAAAAAAACATATAAAGTAAAAACGCAATAATAAAAACTTAATAAATAAAAAAAACTTAAGTAATAAAAACCACGACAAAAAATATATAATACTTTAAAAAAACGGTACGGATTAAAAAAATAACGGTATTAAAGAAAACGAGGTTAATAATAGTTTATTTATTAACCGAGGAAGAAAGAAATATTATTATAAAAGTAAACCCTTTATAACTTATAAAAGCATTGAAAGTAATAAGAGAATTATTAATAAACTAAATTATTATTATATATAAGTTATAAAGCGAAAATATTTTCCTTAATATAATATCTTTAAAAATAAAAGAAAACTTAAAAAAATCAAAAAACCAAAAACGTAAATGAATAAAAATAAATTTAAGACAATAAAGGTATTAAAACAATTAATTATTATTATGGTAGATAAAATATATTTTATATATTTTATAAAAGTAAAAAAAGAAGCTTATCTTAAAGTATATAAAGAAAAAGAATATAATCTTTTATTCTAAATCAAAAAGTATTAATTATAAATTCCCTTTAATAATAAGAAAATTAAATACTTTAAGATCAATAAAAAAGTACTTTATGGTTCTATTCAGTATAATATTAATAAAAATATATAATAATATTTTAAAAAAAATTATCAAGGAAAGGTCCCTTAAATTAATTTAACCGTAAACTAAAACGGCGGATATTTATTAATATTTAAATGTTAAGGTTATAAATATATTATTATAAGATATTTTAATAATATAAAATATATACTATATATTAAAAGATATATTATATATAAATATATAGGTTCAATAAATAAGGGCTTTATTAAAAACGTAAATAAATACATAATATATAGGAAGGATAAATACTTAATATAGGACCCGAAATACCGGGTAAGGATTAAGGAAATTAAGCATAAAATAATTAAAATTTTTATTAAGATTTAACAATATAATTTACAAAAAATTAAGCCAATAACTTAATTAAAAATAATCTTAAAATAGGAATAAAGTCAACCAAATAAGGACGGATAAAAGGTTATAATGAATAATATAAAAAAAAGAGGCTTATTATGATATTAACTTTTAAGTCTGGTTATTTTAGGGCGATAATAATAATTAAAAGGAAGCCAGGATAAACATCATTTAACTTTAATGAAAGGTTAATAACCTAAATAAAAGTTAATAGGAAACCTTAACGAGAATTAATATATAATATATTAATATATTTAAGAATAATATAATATAATATACAAAATAAAAGATTAAGGTAATATTGTTAGTAATTAAGTTTAGGCAAATAAAGGATATTAACATTACAATAATATAAGAATTATTATATAATCTATATATATATTTTTTTTATGAATTTAAGTAAAGAATTTTATCTAATATTTAAAAGAAACAAAATAACTTAAACGTTTTTCCTTATAAATAAAAGGCTAAACGTAAATAGTTAGAACGTTATTTATTAAAATAAGGATTTACATATATTTTAAATTACGTAAGAAAAGAATATAGAAAATAATTTAAATATTTATAATATGTATAATCCGCCGTTAATTAATAAAGTAAAATCCTTAAGGATACTGTTATTTAAAATTATGATATCCTTACTTAATAAACATATTATAGTAAGAAACTTAACCTTTATCATAAAATATAAAAAAAAAAAAAAATTGTATAATTAATTACGTTAAGGTAAAGGAATTATTAATAATTTTTATAACGTTTAATTTTTCATTATTAATACCTTAAGGTATTACAACATAAAAAATTAAGGATTTAAGATAATAGTTAACTTAACGTTCAAAATACGGAGGCGATTATAAATATAATAATAATATATCAACCTTAAAAAGATTTAAAATATAATTTAAATTATATATTAATATAAACAATTTTAAATTAATTAATTAATATAACGCTATTAACATTAATAAAATAAGCATAAAAAATAATTGAGGAAATTAAACTATATATAAAGGCGGAAAAGTCGGTAACTTAATTGATTAAGCCTTCCCGTTTAAATAATAAAGATTAAATCGACTTTTTTTATAAAATAAACAATAAAAGTATTAAATAAAATAATTAATATAATAATCTTTATAATAAAACCGTTTTAAACAGTTAAAACTTATTAAAATAAGGAATATATAGTAATAATTATAAAAATAAAAATATTTATTAAATAAACTATTAAATATAAAAATTAAAAAACGCTTATATAATTAAAAAAAAGCTTAAGAAAAGAAGGAAAGGATTATTAAGAATGTTAAATAAATATACTTCCGGTTAATCATTTACGATTTAACCGTTTTTTCCCGTAAAGTATGAAAATTAATAAAGTATAATAAGGAATAAAGTAAAAAGTTAAAACTTACTCTTAAATTGCCGTTTTTAAAAAGGTCCAATAATATAATAATTAATACCTTTAACGGCAAAATTAAACCTATGAAAAAAACTTTTTTCCTTCTGTTATTAAACGTAAACTTAACGGATATTAAAAAAGCTATATATCTTAATCCGGTAATTATTAATAAAAGAATAATCCCGGAAATAATAATTAAAGTAATTAATAGATTAAAGAAAAATAAAGTTTTAAAATTTAATAAAATTCCGAATAAATTCTTATTAATAATAATATTCTTTTTAAAGGGTTTTTACTTATTTATTTTAAGTTTATTTTAAAATCGGTTATTACTTTTATAAGTTTAAAAAAATTAAAACGTGTTAGCAGCTAGCGCCATCTCTGCGCTGGCGCTATAGTGGTGCGCTATACTGCTGCGCCAGGGTAGGCCGAAGGGGCTTAATAAAGGGCCTTAATAACGGCCTTGGTATAGGTTATTTGAGAGTCGTAGTTTAACCGGCGTAAAGCGGGGTAATTATTATCTTTATTTTAAGTAAAGGTTATGCCTTAATTCTTTCTAAGTTCTTTAAGAATTGATTTTAGAATTTATTTACTTATGAAAGTAAGACTTAAGTACCCAAACCCTAACGTTACGTTTTCTATATTTACCTATATTAGTCCCGCTGATATGCCGTTAATGGAGTTAATTTAATATTTTAGTTTTTCTTTTTCTTAAGGAAAAGGCCCGATACTATTATCGTAATAAATACTTAATTAACTTAATAAACCTTAAAATAGGAAAACGATATTAAGTTTTTTTATTAAGAATCCTTTTATTATCATTAAGTAGATCGTGATAATAAAATACCGTTGTAATATTATAACTTAATAAACTTAACTTTTAAAACTGTAATTTAAAATTAATTGACTTATAATTAAAAACGGTACTTATTAAAAGCGTATATCTAGCCATATTAACGTATAATATAAGGATTTATAGTTTAGGATTATTCCCTATATTAACCCTATTATAAACCCTTATGCCAATAACGTAATAATAACGGCTTTTATTTTACCCCGTAAAAGTAAATCCTTTTATTGGGAAAAGCTTAAGTTATATTAAAATAAATCTGAAAATAAGCATTAAATATAGTTTATTAACTTAAAAAAATAATTCATATTTTATTTTAAGTATTTCTTTATTGAAAAAAAAAGGTAATATTTTATTTAAAGTCCATCTTTTAAAAAATCTTTAACTTACCGGATGAAGAAATTAATAGAATAAATTATTAAGAGCTTAAGGATAAGCTCCTATATTTAATAATTAATCTAAAAAATTACTGATTTTTTTATTATCATTAATTTAAGGATATTAAGTAATAATTTAATTAAAAGTAATATAATTCCCTAATATTATAAAAATCATAAAAGAAAACTTATTATTATTATTAAATAAGTTTATTACTTATATTTTCTTTAAAGTTTTTATTAAAGCTAAAAGTTAAAATTCTTATAATTAATAAAGTATTAAAAACCTAAAACAATATCGTAATAGCGGTAATTATATAAAAGAATAACTTAAAGTATATTATCAATAATAATCAGAAAGTTAATAAGGGTAAACTTTTTAAAAATAGGGTATTTGAATTTAATTCTAACGGCTTAAAGTTAATATTTATTTTTATTAAAAATAATTCTCATAATTAAAAGCGTAAAATTATATTTAAAAATTTTAATACCGCCTTTAAAATAAATAAGGACGTTAAATATTATATATATTATGAAAAAGGTTATTATATATCCGATTTTTTTACCATTTTATAAAATAAGGTTTTAATAATAAATATAAAATCTTATAAAAAGCATAATATATTAAAAGATAATAAAACTTTAATAACGCTTTAAAGTCTGAATTAATATAAAGATAATTGAAAGTATATTTAACTTTTATTATTAAGGGCTAAATAAGTTTTAAAAATAATCCTTAATTATTAAATATATTAATTAATATTAAATCTTAAATAAATTTAATTTTATAAGTATATATAGTTTAATAAGACTTATAGTTAAACCCCGCCGTTTTACCGTAAATGGTTTTTCTTAAGAAAAAGTAAATCTTTTATTATAACGTTTATTAATTATAACATTATTTAATTAATAATTAAAAATAATAAAAACAATATAAAACGCATTTTATATTATTAATTAAAAAGGTTTAAATATAATCCTTAATTTATTAACTTTATATACCCTATAAATAACGATTGAGCCGGCGGCGGATAAATAACGTTTTAAAATTAATTCTTATAAATGATAGATTAATAATATTAGTAACTTTAATCAAAGTCTAAAGGAGATTAATAAGGTCTTTATAGTTATTTATATTAATATAATAACGGAGCGCTTAAGCGACTTCATTAATTTTAGTTTTATGTTAATCTTAAAAAGTATTAATATTGATTAATTGATTAATTGATTTATATATGAGTCTAGCTACTTTAAGCTAATTTCGGCGTTCTATAATGCTAGTGGTTAAGTTACGGTTATTTTAATATTTATATTTATTTTAAACTTATCGCTTTAATTTTAAAAAGGAAAAGGAAATTATAATTAATTAGTTTAACCTTAACTTACCTTAAATATTAACCCGATTTAAATAAAAACTTCTCCTTTATAATTATTTACCTTAATATTATGATTAAGTCTTTATATTAACCTAATTAAGATTAATAATTACTTTAAATCCTTAATTTATTATTTCCGTTAAAAATCCTTTACTTTTTAACGTTATAATCCTTAATAAGGATTTAATAATAATATTAAGCTTAATCGGGGGAAAGCGGTCCTAATAATATAACTTTACTTTTTTAATACTTAAACTTTACCTTAAATACTTTATTACGTAATTTTTTTAAATTAACCTTATTTAATCTTAACTTTAATTTTTTAACGTTAAATCCCCGTAACCCCTTTTTACCGGCCTTACGTGGCAACTAAGCTTATTTAGGGTTAATTATAGGTACCGGTAAATCATCGGATATTTATTATTATTTTATCTATATTAATTACGTAACTTACCGGATAGGGTTTAAGGGCTTTTAATGAAATCGTCCCCCACCCTTAAAATGTTCAATTATTCTGTAGTTTATCTTCTGCACTCAAAAATGCTATTCCGTTACGCTCGCCCCCAAAGTATTAATATAATATTACTTAAATGGAGCTCTTAAGGTTTATCGTTTCCATTAAAGGGATTTAAATGGACTAAAAGCGTATTTAAAATATTCGGGATTGGCCTATCCCGAAAACTTATTAGGAAGTATAAATCTTTTTAAGGTTTATAAATTTTTATCGTTATTTTATTTATAAATATTTAAGGATAATTAAGCCTTTAATTAATCTGCTTAAGGGCAATAGAGAAAAGAAAAAGGTTAACCCGTTAAAGTAGAATAATCTAATAAACACGGCGTTCCGCTAGCTTTATGAAATATTTATTTAACGCGTTATTATTCTGTTATTTTAATTTAAAATAGAAAATGAAAATAAAGATTAATATATTTAATTTTACTATCGTAAGTATCTTATCTTAATAATTTAAAAAGGGTTATTAAAGCTTAATTTTATATATTAATCCAAAAAAATAACCCTTATTAAATAAAATTATAAACTATATAATTAAGGACTCCTTATTATTATTACGGCGTTTAAGTAATAACGGTATTATTTAAGAAGGAACTTTAAAGTTATTTAAATATAAATCAATGATAATAGCCTTTAAAGGTTTATAAAATAATTAACGTTAAACTTATATTAAATTCAATAAGATTTAAAGCTTATAAATTATAACTTTAAAGTATTTTATTATTGATTGATTGATTGATTTATATTACGGATCTAGCTGAGTTAATTCCGGCGTTCTTTAATACTCGGCTATTTGGCCTTATTAATAACCGTAAAAACCCGATATCCATAACGTTAAGAATAAAAACCGGTGTCCACCCAGCCTTTATTTACGTTTTAAGGGTTAAAAGTATTTACGGCCGTTTAAAGAATAAGAATCTATTTATATACCTTTTTTAAGAAAACTTATAATATTACGATTAAACTTATTTAAGGGTTATCCTTAAACTTATTGCTCTTCCGTTACTTTACGGGTTTATTTAATATTAAAATTTTAGAATTCCGATTATATTATTAAATATCCTTATTAATACGTATATTATTATTATTTTATTTATATAACTTTATTAACCGATATAATATCGCCTTTTATACTGCCCCGGTATTTATAGCCCCTTTAACCTTTTATTGGGTATAGTTTTTCCGCCGTTGCTTTTTACTCCCGGTTAACGGTAAGGTTTCTTAGTTAAATCCTTAATCACTTCCTTTATTTCCTTGGCTAAATTAAACTATAATAATAAGCCCGTAATTATTATAAATTTAGCGGCCGCCTTAATACCCTTTTTATTAATAAGTATTTAACGATAATCGTTAATCTTTATCCTTTTAATTAATCTTAATTTAAGCTCCTTAAATAGTAAATAGGAAATTAATACGTATATAATATTTTATTTTTATTATTTATATTTATAATTAACGTTAATCCGGCTATTAATATATACGATAAAAAGGAAGTAAATTAAGCCGTTTTTATTTATCCGGAATTGGATTATTAATACGTTATCGTTTTTTTTTATAATCTTATAATGTTAAAGATACTTATTAATAACCTTATTATTATTTAACGTTAAGTATTATTATCCTTAAAGAATTAATTCTTTATATTTATATTAACGTTTTATTTACCTTTTTATAGTCTATAGGGTAATCGTTATTAATTTCGCCCTTACGGTTTTCTTCTTTTCCGTTGTTTTCGCTTTAAATAAGAATTTATATACTTTTATATTAATTTTTTAAACGTAAATTAGGTCAACCTTTTTTTTAATTTACTTTAATTTAACTTCCGTAGGGGGTAAGTACCGTTTTTCTACGCTTTCTTATTTAAGGCTTTTTATAGTTTTAACGAATACGTTTATTTCCTATTAACGTAATTAAATTTATACCTTTTTTAAGCCTTACTTAAATGATTATTTAATTTAAAACCAGCTTTATTAATAATATAAAAACCTTAGATTTTAATATTAAAACGGAAATCGTTTTATATACTTTATTTATTACTTTTAAATATCGGTTTTAGACCTTCTATAATTACCGGACGGGCTCTTTCCTATATTTAAGTATATTTTTAAGTACGTATTAAATAGTTATTACGTATATTATCGTAAACTTTATAACCGCCTAATAAATAATTTTAATTTTTTATAAGGTAGCTTTTTATATTAACGCCGTAAGGTAAATAAGGTTTTTTTCTTATAAAATTATTTTCTTCTAAACCTTTTTTATATAATCCTTCCAGTCTAGTTTCTTATCGATTTATAAGTTAAATACCCTAATATTAACTTCCGGTTTTACCGTTTCATTATTTAAGTTTATTATAATTATTATATTGTATAGCTTTGGGCTTTTTATTATATAAATAAGCTTATATTTATATAAGGCGAATTAAGCTTTATATATCTTTATTTATTATAAATAAACTTTATAAGTTTATTTTAATTTTAAATAGTTTATATAAATAAACGTATTATAAGTTAAAAGGTAAATATTATTAATAAAGTTTTTTACTTAAACTTTTTATTTTAATTTTATTAAGTTTTTAATAAACGGGCCGTTAAAGAATAAGAATAAAATTAAAGAAATAAATAACCCTTAAGGAATCCTTATTATTACGGGCTTTATTATATTTATTTTTTATCTTAGGCTAATTAACGTCGCTCGGTTACTTAAGAAATTCTTTATTTAATTTATAAAAAAAAATAAAACCTTTTTTTCCGTAAATTATATAATAACCTTTAATAATTTACTTTATCGAACGCCCTTATAATATTTAAGGAAAGAAGATTTACGATATACTTTTTCTTATAACCTTATATCGTATATACGCTATTAATTAAACCTTTAAAAGCCATTTTTATCGACCGTTTTTTTCTTGCTTTTATTTATTAATCGGAAAGTAATTTATATTTTTCTATATAATTACTTAGGATCTTTATAATTACCGTTTTTAAAGCCTTCCTTAATATATAAAAGAATACTATAGGTTTATATAATTTTATTTTTAAGTAATTTAACTTAATTAACTTCTTAAAAATAATCGTTTTAATTTCCTTAAATTTACGGGGGTAATATTTTATATTAAGGTAAACTTAAAATAAATAAGTGAAAACCTTTTTAAATAATAATATTATTATAGATAAAAACCTATTTAATATGCCGTTAAGTCCGGGGGCCTTATCCTTCTTCGGTTTATTAATCGCTTTAATTATTATCTTTTAAGTTATTACCTTATTTATTATTATTAATTTAGGATATATTATACCGTTAATATTTATTAGGTTAACTTCCGATAATAAAAGAAAAAATACCTTTTTAAAAGTTTTAATCTTACCATTAAAAGTATTCATTATTATATTATTTAATCTTTTTAAGGGTAAAAACTTGGGGATAAATTTAGGTTTTTTATTCTGTTCTTTACCGTATTTTATTAACTTTTAAATATTATAAAAGGAAACCACCGAGTTATATATTATAGCCCGGAAGTATATTTACTTAACTTTCCGGATAATTCTTTCTTTTTCTTTTTAAGCTTTTTTTAATTATTAAAACGTCTCTTGGTTTTTATACTTAATAGCTTACTTTATAAGCGTTTTTACCTTTATAATCGCCTTTATATATTTTTTATTTTAATAAGTTTTAACTCTTTAAGATAGCTTTATTATTAAGATTATAATATTAATTATTTTATTTAAAGTTTTTATTACCCGTTTTATAAAATGGTTAATCTATTCTTTATTATTAAATTAAGGACGTTCCGTTAATTAAGATATTATTTTTACCGTTTTTATTAATACCTTAGCTTTTTTAATCGTTTTTTACGCTTATTTAAATAATAAAAACGGAATCGTATTAATAAATTAATTTAAAATTGTTTATATCGGGATATAATTTAAACCGTATTTTAAGTCCTTTTAAGGTCTATATATTATAATTAAGTTAATAATATTTTCTAAATTAAATATTAAGTTAATTATAATCTTAAGTTTATAACTTTCTTATATAATAGTTTTTTTTAGTGTTAATAATATAAGGTTAAATTATATAATAATTATTAATAGCTTTTTAAATTCAGTATAATTAATTATATAACCGTCCTTATTTTATTAAATATAATAAAAATTAAAATCCCTTATTAAGAGGTATTTACTGGGTATAATTATAATATCCTTAAGTAACGGGATCGTAAAGGGTTTTTTTTATTGGCCGGTAACGGATTATACGTATTATAAATATTTAAGGTATTTTTAATATCTTTTTTTTTTTATACGATCCGGAGTATATATAAGTTCCCTCCGTAATAAATAATATCCTAATTATTTATATTTAACCTTTTATTAATAAAGAAATATATCCGCGTTATTTCGTTACCCTTAAAGGTTAAATAAAAATTATCTTCCGGGTTAATTAAAGAATAAATATACGGACTATATAATAACTTTTATATCGTTATAATATTAATATCTTTTACTTTTTTAAATTTAAATATTAATATTATAATTTTAACTGCTTCCTTACGTACGTTATATTATATTATCCTTAAAAGCGTAAATATATTAAATATTAATATTTATTAAGCTTTCTTTATTAACTTTTATTTATATAAATGGTTTCTCCTTAAAATTAAACGTTATTTATTTTAATCTTTTTATTATAATAATAATTTTAATTAAGTAATTAATTTTAAAAATTAATATTATTATAAGCTTCCTCTTCTTTATATTATTAATTACCGTACTTTATCCTTCCCCGTTTAATAAGCTCCGTTTATATTTTAAAACCGTTTTTAATTATTTTATTGGTTTAAATTTATATAAATTATAATATTAAATTTTAACTATTATCTTAATCTCCTTATATTAAGTCTCCTTCGCTCTTATTATATATTATAAGTCTTATATTAAGTAGTTATTATTATTGTATGTTACGTATTTCGGCGCGTTTTTTATTAAGCCCTTTATTATTAAGTTAACGTATTTATACGTATTATACTTTTCGGTATATATTATGTATTTTATGTTATTAAGGTACCTTATAATAATATATCCGTACCCTTAATATTTAAAGTATTAATAGATATCCGCTGCCCGGTCTTAAGGTCTTATTAATTTAAGGAACTTACCCTTTATTATCTTTTTATTAAGGATATCGTCGTATATCTTTATTAATATTATACTTAAAATAATTATAAAGTATTTCTTTATATAATTAAAAACGTTTAGCCTTTTTATTATAATAAAGAGGCTATAATTAACGATCTTTAACTTAAAATAGATAACTGTATTTTTTTCTTTATCCGCCTTAAAATAACTTCCCTTTCTTCCTCCATAAATTTTATTAAGTATATCCCGTTTACCGCAATAGTAAAGGATTACCTTAATATTTTTACCGTTTTATACCTTTTTTTACCGGTTTATCCCTTTAATTTCTTTAGTTTTTCCCTTGTTTTTAATAAGGTTATATTAAGAAGGATATCTCCGTTTTATAACTTATATACTGTAATAATTTATTTTATTAATGGCTTTCCCGTTACCTTAAACGCCTTTATTAATTATAATAAGTTTATTTTCGCCGTTATATTTCTTTCTTCCTCGTTTAATAATTATATAATTATTATTTTTATTTTCTTTAATACCGCCGTTTTTTCTTTTGCCTTTATTTCCTTTATTATTAACGCCGGTATTACCCTTATAGTTTTTATTATTTAATTTATTTTTACTCTTTTCTTTAAAGCCTTCTTTATTGCTTTTTTACTTTATATATATTCTTTCTATTTTTTTTCGTTTCCGTCCGCCGGCGCTTTTATTACCGTCTTTTAAGCTTTATATAACCTTTTTAACTCCTTTAAATTTCTTCTTGTTTTTATATAAAAGTCTTTTACCCTCCGTAACCCGATTTATAATATCGGCCAGGTCTTTAACGTAATGTTTTTCTATATAATTATAAGGAGGTCTTTTAACGTTTTTATTATTTCCTCCTTTTTTACTTTTTTTTTACGTATTTAATAATTATTTCTTTTTATAATTTATTTTTATTTACTTAATATCTTTCTATCTTTATTTAATTCTCTTTTAATTTATATATACTTAATAAGGCCTTTTATGCCTCCGCTTACCCCTTATTTATCCCCGCGTACCGTCTTCGTCCCCTTTACCCTTTATTTATTACCCTTTATAATAATACCTTTATGCGTTATATACGTTTTTTCACGTGTATCTTATTAATTATAGGCTCCTTATTTAATTTAAGGCCTTTTTATCTCGTATTTATTACGTCGTTTATACGATTTATTACCGTTCTTATTAACCTGGGCCGCTTGCTTTTCCTCCCCTTTTACCCCTATTATTATTCCGCTTTTACCTATTGTATTTAAGGTACTATCCTCACTATTACTTAAGCTATGTACGCGTATATCGTTTCTGACCTCTGGGGTCCCGTTGTTCGTCGCCATCTCCTCAATTATAAGTATTTTATTATTAAAATATAAAAAAACCCTATTAATCCTTTAATAAAACGTTTAAATTATAAAGGAATCTTACCTTTTAATATTGTTTTATTATTTATTTTATAAAATAAGTTTATACTTTAATCCGATAAGTTAATAAAGTACTAATAAACAATAATTATTAATTATTAATTATTGTTCATTTTAAGAAATATTTAGGTTATTATCTTATAAAAAGAGATTTAATAATTATTTAAAAAGCTATATAAGGAATTAAAACCGATTAAGTTACTTATTAAGGATTTATAAGTTAATAATACGTTTATATATAAAATTAAAAACGATAACGTAACGTTAATATATTTTTATTAAGGTTATAATAAAGCTTAAAACCTCGATCTGAATAACTTTATTACTTATAAAAGCCGTATATATATCCCCGGAATAAAACGGTTAAAAAAGAATTAATTAATAAATATTATAATAAATTATTAACGGGTTACTTTAAAGTTAAAAAGACTTATAAGCTCTTAGCCCATAAGTTCTATTAAAATAATTTAAAAGCTTAAATTATTAATTATATTAAAGTATACGATATTTATTAAGGGATTAAAATAGTACGTTACCGCCTTTATACTGAGCTTACTTTATTTCTTTAATTAACTATATTTTAAAAAAAATTAATATAAACTTTATTATTAACTTACCTATAAATAATCTTAAAAACAATATTTGTAATTCAATTTTAATAATCGTAAATAAGAATATAAAGATATATAAATATCTTTTTACTATAAGATAAATTAATACAGTTATATTAACGGACCTTTTCTTTTAAGAAATAATATTATAATATAATATATTAGTTAAAATTATGATTAATAAAGGGTTTTTATTTATTAATAAATTCTAAGGATCGGTATATTATTATACGAAGATAAAGCGTAAAATTAAATATTGTTTTTTACTTATAAACTGATAATTAAATTAACCGTTAAAATTAAAATTCTAAATAATATTTAAGGATTTTTATTAACCTTAAATAAATAAATTATATAAAATTATTCCTTTTAATTAAATTTATTTATATAAGTTCAGAATTTTTAAATTTAAATTATAGTCTTTTTATAATAATATACAATTGTAATTTAAATATTTATTTTAAACTTAAGAATAAACTTATAAAAAGGAGATATTTATAAAAAAAGATAAAGTTAAGATATTATATAAATTGTGATTAACGTTAATAGATTAATAATATTATATTATTAAATTGATTTAAAAAAGAACAATAAGAAATATAAGTTAAAATTATATAGAATTAATGATTTAACAATATTAAATATTAAAAACCTTAAGTTAAAGTAATTAAATAAAAAGCTTACGTTCCGATTTATAGGCTCCTTTAAAATTAATAATAAAATTAAAATATAAACGTATTATTTATTCCTTTTTATTATTTATTAAATTTATCTTATTATTTATATTTCTTTTTTAAAGTCTTATTATATTTACGTTAACGATTAAACGGCGGTAACGATAATATAAGTATTTAAATTAATTAATAATAAAAAAGAATAGATAATTAAAAAAATTATTAACAGGGTTAAAAGTAAAAAGGGCGTTTAGATAAGTTAATTAAGGTTTAAAATATAATTAATAAATATTAAAAACGGACTTAAAATACTTTTAAGAATTATAGGAATAATACGATAAGATAATACGGAATAAAAAGAGATATAAATAAAATTAAAACGTTATAAAACCGGAAATGATATATATTGTTAATAATTATATATATGATTAATACTATAATTATTTAACCTTTATATTTTATCCTTCCGTAAAGTTATCGGGATTTAAGCTTTAATTAATAATTTTACTTACTACGGATATTATATATACGGATAAGTTAAAATTATAAAGGCGATTTATTTTATTATAATATTATAATTAATAAAAATGGCTTTAATAATAACCACGATAATATTAAAAAATAAAAAAGCATAAACGTTAAATTATAAGTATTTAACGTATTATTAAATAAATAATATTAAGTAAATAAAGCTAAAAATGTAAAATTATGAAGATAATAAAAAATCGATAAATATATTCATTAAGTTTATATTAACGTATTAATAACTTTAATTATTTTATTTATTTTATTATTTTTAACAATATATAAATTATAAACGCTTAACGTTTAATATTATTAATTTTAATATCTAACGTTAAACTCCAATAATATTAACATATAAAAATAAAAGAATAATTTATAACTTTGCGTTAATAAAAATTAATTTTTCCTTTATCGCTTTTTTTTTTATATATAAGTCAATAATATTTAAATTAAATATAAAAACGTTATACCGTTTTCCTTTTCTTTTAACTTTTAATTAAAGGTGTTTTTTTTAATATTATTTATTAAAAAGGCTTTTTAACTTAATTTTAAAATATTATTTTTAAAAATTAAAATCAACTTTTTAATAATATTACTAAAGAAAGTATAAATTCTTTTTTTTTTTTAAATAAATTAAAGCTCATATTTCTTTCCTTTTTTTGTTATTTAAATTATTGAATATTATAAGTTTAAAGTTCTATTTTTTTTATTTTAAATAAAAAATTAAAAAATAACGATTAATTCTTTCAAAAAGTTAACTTTTATAAAGGGCACGACCTTTTTATATTAAGTTAATTTAACTATTAAACGTTAATATTATTATATCGTTATTAAAGTATAATTTATTTATTTAATTTTTAAGTTAAATAATCTTTCTTTCCGTTATTTTAACGTAAACAATAAGTTTTTCTTTTTTAATTTGAAGGACCGATACTTCCCCTTTAACTTTTAAAGTAATTTAATAAAGTATATACTTAATTAATAATAATTAACATTTAATCAATATTTAATTAAAGAACTTTAAAATCCCGAAGGATGTTACCGTGTTTCCGTACGTATTAAACTTACGCCTTAATAGATTACGTATTAATTAACCAATATTTACGTATTTATCGAATTATGCGGGACTATAATTAATCCGGGAACTATATATATTAGCGTAACGGCGCTCCGATATCGTTAAGGATACTTATGGGGAGGTAACGGGAAAAACATCGTTTATTACGATATTTACGGCAGGGAAAAAGCCTTACCGGTATAAAAGTTTATCCTATAAAAAGCAAATTAAGTAAAATGTTATTATATATATTATTAATATTATATTTACGTTTATACTAGCGATACCTTATTATTTATAAGTTATATAACTTAAAGATTAAATTTAATTTATAAAAATAAGCGGATTATTAATATAAATAAAATATTTATACATTGTCAACGTTTCTCACTACAATAATAATAATAATAATAATAATAATAAGGAGGTAAGCTATATATATATTAGTTTATAAATATTTATATGTATTTTTAATATATTATATTTATAATGATAATTAACATTATTAAAAAGAAAAAAAAAAAAAGACGTTTAAAATAAACTAAAAGCTTTATTATAATTATATATCGTTTTTATAATAGCACTTATTTTTATTATAATATAATAAATTAATAATAACGCTTTAAGCAATTAATAATTAATATTATGAAAACTCTTTTTTATTTAATTTTTCTTATTGAATTTTATAAAAAGGTCTTTAATAAGCTTTATAAGTTACGTTAATTATATACTAATGTAAAATACTTTTATTATATTATTATTAAATAAATATTATTATATTTATATATATATTTAAGGACTTTTTCTTTTTACCTTTATTTTATTAAGTTTCATAATAGGTTTTTAATAAACCTTATATTTAACCGGCTTTACGTTAATTTCTCAAATATATCTCTTTATACCTCAAAGATTAACGTATAAAAAAGGAAATAATTATTAATAATTAACGTTATTTTTACGTTAACGTTATAGTAATACACTATACTATTATGTTAAGGTAAACCAAAGAGGCTTAATAAAGGGCTTTGGCAACGGCCTTACTATACGTTATTTATATGTTGTAGCTTAACCGGCGTAAAGCGGTATAACTATTACCTTTATTTTAAGTAAAGTATTATGAAACGGCGCATGCGCAGGTACATAGAATTACGGTCTGTGGTAGATATGAGCATAGCGGGTAGCTCCCGGGGGGTCTTAGCGCGTATACTTACTTAAATCCATAGTTACCTACTTAGCTATTTAACAATCATACTAATTATATATTATACTTATTACGTTCTTAATAAATAATAGTAATAGCTAAGTCGGTTCTCTATATGTCGTTATATATATAGTAACGCTTATTTAAGCTCTCAATACATACTTAATATCTATAGATATATAGACCTTAAAAATTCTTACTCCGGTAATACTTTACCGTATAATTTAATATTTTTACTCCCGGATATAAAGCTCTCTTTTTAAGTTTTAAAACAATAACCCCCCCGAGGAATAAAAAGAAGAAGTAAAAGGCCATTAATAATAGCTTTTTATCTTTAAAGCTTAATATAAAAGACGAGCTCAATAACGGTAATAATAGTAATATTATATTTACCTGAATACCCTCGTAAATAACTTAAGTTTAAGCTTAGGTTAAAAGTTTAGCTTAAGCCTAAATAAGCTTGCTTTTAATCTTTATTCGTAAATAAGCCGTTAACTTATTAATAATAATTAAAGGATCTATTAATATAAAATATAATTAGTTTATAAAAGTCCTTGACCGTTAATAACGCCAATTAAGCGTCGAAGAACCTTACTTACCACCTATAAATCCATGGACTAATGCACCGAACCTACTAAATCCACCATATCTATAGAATCTACCAAATCCATTAAATCCACCTATACCTTTACCAATCCTTAGGCCTTTAACATAAGCAATGCCCCTCCTGCAATAAATTTGCTAGCAAAGTAAGTAATAACTATGCTTAGTATACGTTAATGAAGTAAAAAGCTTAAGACTATAACCCCTCACTTAATAATATTTATACGTTTATAAATCGTATCCGTTAAGTTATTAAGTTAAAAAGCCATAAAAACGTTTAGCTGAATATTAACTTATAATTATGCAGTTTAACTAAAAGATAATATAAAGTTAAACTAACGGACCTTAAGAAATCTATGCTTAAGAAAATATTTACTTTAATTAACGTTTTTAGTGATATCCTTATTAAAAGGTTTAAATTAAACCCCACCGAAGCCCTCCGTAAACTAAGTATATCACATTATATACGTATAGATATTATTAAGAAGAAAGATTTAATTACTTACTTATATAAAATGCTTATTTGTTATGGTAGGAAACAACATAGGGGTTAGTGCTTACCTCGTAACCCTAGCGTAGCTGGGCCACAGGAATACTTAATACCTATCCTTCCCACTTTTTTTTTTATTTCTTTAGTAATTAATTTACTTATTAAATATATTATTTATTAAGGCTATATATATATTTTTTATTATTATATTGCTTTTAAGCTTAAGGTATACGTTTAATTTAATATTTTAATTACTATTAATTTTTTTAAAGGGTAATAATCCGAAATATTAAATCGTACGCGTAATTAAAAGGGGAAAAAACCGTATACTTCCTGTACTTAAGCCGTATTTATCGGTATAATAAATCCTAGTACTTTACGCCAGAGAACTTAACCCAAAGGGAAAGGTACCGTATTTCCTATTTTTCGGATTTAAGAAATCTTTTTTTAAATCCTTATTTAAATCGGAGTCCGTAACCGTTAACGGTAAAGGTTAACATTAAAAATCCCGATCCGAATTTATTACGTTTCCTCCTTATAAATAAAAATAGGTACGGTTTATAATTATATTAAATCTTCCTTAAGAGTAAAAACGTTAAAGGTAACGATCCGAGTCCGTTGTACTTATTCCCTTAAAGTAAAATTTTCTTTCTTTAGAATAAATATTTTTTATAAACGTATATTATAATAAAGAGGAATAAGGCTTTTATATTACCGTTACGTAAAAAAAAGAAAAATTAAATAAAATAATTTATTAAGCCGAGTTTTATAAGATAAAGCTTTATAAATGGCTTATTTATTTAAATAAACGAATATTAAAGGCTTATTCTGTGGACTCTTAAAATACATATAAATCGCTATTAAACTAGATAATATAGGTTGGAACGCTTCGTTTAATCGTTATTAATTATAAGTCCGTATTACCGGATATTTATAAGCGAATTTTAAACAAAACTTAAATTAAGAATCCAAAGAAAAAATCCTATAATTATATTAAGGTTTTTATGCTTTTTAAGTATAAAAATAAAAGTATTAAAAAGCTCCAAAAATAAACTAAAAATACCCTTATAGCTTTCTCCTTAAATTCCGATTATAATACGGATTATATCCGTATTATATAAATTTTACTTTCTTTAAAAAATAAGATTAAAGGCTTATAAGCGTATTATAAACGTAAACTTAAATTTAATTTTACGTTAATTTAAAAGGGATTTATTGGATTCTTAGGTTCCTTAATATTAAACCTTATTAATAGAAAAATGGAAATCTGGTTTTAATATATAAACTTAAAATAAGGCGAAAAGTAATTAATTTATAACTTTAATATATAAATAATATCTTTAAAAAGTTAATTCTTAAAGTATATAAAAGAATAATAAGTTATTTATTTATTCTATAAGTTTAAGGAGTAATTATATTATATAATAATATAAGCATTAAACGGGGTTCCCTTTATGTATAATAAAATTATTATATATATAAGTCATTTTAAATTTAATAATATAATTATTTATTTTTTATAAGGGAAAAGTAAAAAAGATTATTAAACCCTTTATAAGTCGGCTATTGAATTAAGGCTTTTTATAAGGTTAATAAACGGACCTTTCCGATATAACGTATTATTATTATTAAATAAAAAAGTATAAGAAATTAAGTTATTTATTACTTAAAAAGGAATAAAAAATTATCGGATCCGCTTTATACGTAAAAAAAAGAATAATTTAAGAAACGTTAACTTTATAATAAAAGCTCCGTTAAAACGTAAGGGCTATAATTATTAATCTTAAAAAGGTTATTATTAATAAAAGTTAAATATTCTTTAATAATATTAAGAAAAAGAGTATAAAAATTTATTTTAATATAAAGGTAAAGATTAATATAATTAATTAGAACTTCGTAATAAAGAAGGATTTACTTTATATTTAAAACGCGGTTTTATTAAAACTTATTTAAATAAATAATAATAATTTATTTTATTACGGTACTTACTTATTAAAGCTTTATATATACAATATTTAAGGGTAACCGGGAATAATAAAGATTATTATATATACGATAGATAAATAAGGTTTATTAATAACCTTAAGGATATTAGGTTTAATTAATTTAAGAATTAAATTAAACCTTAAAAAAAGAAAAAATAACGTTTTAAGGTTAATAAATAAACTTTTTAAATTAATAAGTTATATATATTTATAGTAATATTAGAAAAAAAGCCGGTAATATATACCTTAATAATTATAAACCCGTTATTTAAGAGTTAAATTAACCTGGAAGTGATTAAAAGTTATGCGGGCTATAATCCAACCGTAAAGGGACCGTTTTTACCAGTTAAGCTATCCGAATATATAAACGTCTTTTTAATAAAAGAAGTTAATAAGCTTTCCGCGTATATAGGATATAATTACGCAATTAAAATTACCGCCGAACCGCTATATAAACCTTTATATAATTTATTTAATACGGAGTTAACGGCTTTTTAAGCTTACTTAAATGAAATATTAATAAAAAGGTAAATACGGTATTTTATTAATCTTACGGGTTTACCGATCTTCTTTATATTTAAGAAAAACGGGGTTTACGCCTTTATATAGATTACCGGGGCTAAATAAGGTAACGGTTAAGAATTATTACCCTTTACCCTTAATTAATAAAACTTTAAATCGATTTTATAAAGTAAAAAAGTTTATAAAGTTTAATCTTAAAGATATTTATTATTATATACTAATTAAAGTAAATAATAAATATAAAATTACGTTCCGGATACATTATAATTATTTTAAGTATATAATTATATTATTTAAGTTAATAAATATATTAATAACTTTTTAAGCTTATATTAATAAGTCATTAATCGGTATTATTAATAAATTTTACGTTATATATTTAAATAATATCTTAATCTTTTTACGTATTAAAAATGAATATTTAACGTAAATAAAATGGGTCTTAAAGCGGCTTTAAAAGTTTAAACTTTTTATAAGTTTTAAGAAATATAAGTTTTTTATTATTAAAATAAAATTTCTAGGATTTATAATATCGATTATAAACGTAATAATAAATAAAAATAAAATAAATATAATTATATTATAGCTTAAGCTTAAGTCCTTTTATAACGTATAGGTTTTCCTTAATATTATTAACTTTTTTAAGCATTTTATTTATTATTATTCCGTAAAAATAATTCCTTTAATAAAGCTATTAAAAGGGAATATAAAGGGTATAAAATACGGCCCGTTTACGTAGCTTTTAATAATAGAATAAGCGTTTAAAGAATTACGTAAAACGTTCTTTAATATTCCGATTTTACGTTATTTTAATTTAAGCTTTTAAATTAAAGTTAAAATAAATACGTTTAACTTTAACCTCGTAAATATTTTATCTTAATTATATTAAAATAAATAATAATAATTTATCGTTTTTTAATTTTATAAAATAACGGACGTAAAATATAATTATGAAACTTATAATTAAGAATTATTAATAATTATCGTAACTTTTAAGTAACAACGTTATTACCTTAAAGGTAATTTCTATATAATTAAGGTATTAATTAATTATAATAATTTAAGAAGTTTTATAAAGGTTATTATTTTAAACGGTAAATAAATATAATAAGTAATAAGTTAATTTTATTTAATCTTATTATTAAGCATTAATCGGGTATTTTTAACCCGGCAGATACGTTTAATAAACGATTTAATTACGTATTTATTAATATATTAATATTAAAGTTATTATTTATATTATAAAGGAAATTAATAATTATAAAGGTTTAATTAACCTTATATTCCGAAAAATCTTAAAAATCTATAAATAAACCTTAATTAATCGAAATAAAGTAATATGAAAACGTAAAAATAATATATATAAGTTATTAATAATTATTTTTTTTTTTCGGAAAAAACGATTTAGAATTCAATAATTAACGTTATTTAAAAAACGTACTCAAGATCGGTATATTATATGAAACGTAAGGATCCTTAAACTTTAAAAAGGGTAATATTACGGGCACGTAAACTATACGTATTTATAACGTAATTAAAAAATAGCTTAACTTTATTATTAAGATTATTAATTATAAATAATTTATTTTACGTACCGTTATCTGAATTATAATAACGTATAAAACAGTATATAATTTTCAAATTAAATTTATAATAAAATTTATTAAAGCATTTTAAGTTAAAAATACCTTTATTTTAAATTATAAAAACGCTAAGCTTATAAGTAAAGTATTTAAGAAAACCGGTTATTAAGTATTTAACTTAATTAGTTTTCTAAAATACGATAAGCACTTATATATCTTTATTAAAAAAACTATATAAAAGGAATTATTAAAATAATATTATAATAACCTTGCCTTAAGATATTTTAAAAATAATTATATTAAAAAGTCCTTAATAAATTTTATATTTAAAAAAATATAAATATAAATATTAAGTTATACATTAATTTATATAATATTTATTAAAAAGTTAAAGCTTTTAAATATAAGCCCTATAATAAACTAAATAGTTTATTAATATCGTTATATTCTTTTTTAAGAAATCATTATAGATTTTATTATAAATTTATTATTTAATAAGTAATAAAGTTATATATATAATATAATTTTAATTATAAGTAATTATTTAATTAAGAAATTAAGATTATTTCTTATAATTAGGAAGATTATTATTCTTAAATTAATTAAATTTCTTTTTTAATATATATTTTAAGAATATAGGGCTCCCGAGGATATCGTAATTAATTGGGGTTTATTTTTTATAAATTCTTATTAATCCGAGGTATATAATACGATATATATACTTTATAGATTAAGTACCTTTTTCTATCCTTAAACGGATAATTAAACGGAACGGTAAAATTAAACTCTTAAGTATTATTTTAAAACGTATTATTATAAGAATTAAAACGATTAAGCTTTAATATTAAAGATTATAGATTTTATTTATTTTATTAGTAATAATACTATAATTAATAAGCCTTTATCGGAAGCCTTAATAAAGTACCTTTTAACGTTTTAAAAGCGGGTTAATAATAAGTTAAATAAAACGAAAGTCTTAATTATAATTAAAAGAATTAAAGAGTTATTAATAATTTAAGACGATATAAAAAAGCATTAATAATATATTAAAAAAACGGAAATAAAGTCTTATAACCGTAAGTATAAAACCTAGAAATATAAAATTAAAAATATAATTATATTATTTATAAAAAATATTAAGTAGAAATAATTAAATAAAAAACTTTTATATAAATTTATCGGCTTATTTATAATTTTTAAGTTAATTAAATATTAAGCGTACCGCTTAACTTTATTACTTATTTATAGGATATATAATATTTTTTACGTATCCTTACTTAAACTATATAAGAAATAACTTAAAGTCGAAGATAATTATTTATTACCGGATTTTATTAATAATAAATTAAAATAAAAGATTAAAAAATTATTTAACTATAATAAAATTAATAAAGAATTATATTATAAGATTAAATAAAAGGGTTTTTAATTATTTATAATAAATAAGTTTTAATAAAGAATTTAAAATATATAAAGGAATTATAAAATATATTTAATAAGAAATATAAGTAATTACGGTATAAAACATAAGACGTATAACTTAAATAGAAGGTATTTAATTTTATTATAAAAATAAGCCTTAATATAAGTATAAAAATATTATTATTTATATATATATATTAAGTATTATTAACTTATAATCCTTTAAACTTATTATCCTCTATACTCCCTTATTATGATCCACTTATTACTTATTTAGACCCTATATGAGAACCAGTATTTAAACCTATAATCTTTTTACGGTAAAAACGTACCTTAATTAATTAAATAGCTTATAATACTATATAACGCGGAATAAACGTACTTTAGAAGTTATTATTTTATAAAACGGTTTATAATTAAAGGCTTATTAATACTTTTAAGTTTAAAGGCTTATAACCTATTAAGGGGCCGCGGGGGGTTTAATATAATATAAGGAAATCGGGTTATAATAAGTTTACCGGAAAAATAACGGAAGATATTAAAGAAAACTTAAAGTTAATTAATAAACGTAAAGTTTATAGAATAAACGCCAGAAACGGATAAAATATTAATAAAGTAAAAATATACTATACGGGCGACCCGTTAACGTTTATAGCGGATAAGTTACGTTTAAAGAAGGGATTCTTATGTATTAATTGCTTAAACTTTATATTAAGATCCGGAAATTAAAGTAAATTAAGTTTAAACTATAACGTAATTAATAACATATAGATTATAATAAAAGTACGTTTATAATAAAGCGACCTAAATTAATTAATTATTTAAATATAAAAGCTATATAATTAATATTATTAATTATATTACGCTTATATTTAATTAATATCGATACTTTAATAATATTTTATTAAAAAAAGCTTTAATTTTATAACGATTAAAAAAACGTAAGAACTTTATATAATAGTTAATAAAGTTTACTTATATATTTTTATATTGCTTTTTATTTTTAAGTATTAAAGTAAGTTAATAATAATATAAAAATATATAATTTATTTAAATGTTTAACTTAAATAAGATTTAAATATACGTTTAGTTTACGTAATAGTTACGTCGTATAAAAACGATAAAGTTAAAAGCGTATAATCTTATATAATGTTTTTCTAGTTAAATAACGGGAATATTTTATTAATTTTAATTTTCTTTATTGATTTTAATATTATATAATTTATATAAAAGCTTATAAAAATAATAAATATATTATAAATAATACTTTTCATTAAACGTTACTTATATAATATGAATAAACCTCGTAAATAATTTATTTAATAATTATAAAAGTAACCTAACCGGAAATTAAGCGGGTTAAAAGAAATTACCAGTAAATAATTCTAATATAATTATATAACTTAAATATAAGTCAACTATAACTTAAATATTATTATACGGCAGGAAGAATAAAATACGCGTTTAAAAGAATATATATATTATTATAAGTTTAAAGTATTTTTATTTATAAATATAAAGACTTTTACCGGGTAATATTAATATTATTAACGTTAAAAGTTAAATAAGTACGTTATATACCCGTACCGTAAAGCTTATAGACTCTTTTCCTTTTTTTTATTGGGTTTTTTAAAGGTTTTTAATAAGCTACTTTAAGGTTATAATTAAAAGCTATAGCTTTAAGGATAAAGTATAAAGGAAAAAAAGGTATTATTATAATAAGAAATAATATAAAGGTTAATACTTACCTTGTGACCTTAACGTAGCTAGGTTATAGGAATACTTAATACCTATCCTTCCCACTTTTTCTTTTACTTCTTTAGCAATTAATCTACTTACCAAATATACCATTTGTTAAGGCTATATATACATTTTACATTACCATACTACCCTCAAGCTTAAGGCATACGTCTGGCTTAACATTATTAACCCTAACCCATAGACGCCGTTTCAATAGCAACTTACTTAAAATACGACCCCGGCAAAATACCGGAGATACGTTTTTAAGCGATTCAGCTTAATCCCAGATCTTAAAAAAATATAACTATTTCCCGGGTAATTACAATAAATTTCCGGTTTACGGTTTTTTCAATTTTTCAGTATGCAATTTTAATACGGCGTTAATACGCCACCATTATTCATTCTTTTTATTTCGTTAACATTCTCGGCGCTTTAAATATACTATAACTATTACCGATAAGGGCATAAGTAATGTTATATTAAGGGCGATAATATGCAATAAGGGCGTTGCTTTTTTATCTTTTTGGCCGGTATATTATTATAAAATGGCGCATACGCAGGTATATAGCATTAGGGTCTATGGTAGATATAAACATAACGGGTAGCTCCCGGGGGTCTTGGCGCGCACACTCACTTAAATCCATAACTACCTACCTAGCTACTCAAAAATCATATCAATCATACATTACACTTATTACGTTCTTAATATAAAGTTATACCTTAGTTCTTTCTAAGTTCTTTAAGAATTAATCTTATTATTAATCTACTTATTAAAGTGGAGCCTAAGTATTTAAACCGTAACGTTACGTCTTCTATACCTACCTTTACTAGTCCCGCCAGCGTGCCGCCAGCGGAGTCAGTCTAACAAAACGATTATCCTTAAGAAACCGGTTAAAATAAATTACTTAAAAATAAAAGTTTATAAACCGATTATACTCCTTTATACGTTAAGGAAAACCTTAAAAATCATAATTATAAAAGTCCTTAACGATTATACGGAAAAGTATGAATTCTTCCTCAATTAATAAATAAATATTAAAAAAAGAAATTAACGGAAATAACCCTAAAAGGTTTAATTAATGGCATATGTACGGTATAAAGCTATAAAAAAGGCATATTATAAGCTTCTTTTCTTTAAATATTATATAAGCCTTTAATAAAATAAATTATTAAGGATTATTATATAATTTACGGAAAAAAAGGATTTTTTCTATATAAAATAAATTAAAAACTTTTTAAATAATTAAGTAACGTTAATTAACTTAAAATAAAAAATAAGCTTTGTAAAGCCCGTTATAATCGGGATCTTTTAAAGGTTATTTATTTCTCTTATTTTATTTTAATTCTTTAACGGCTTATTAATTAAAAAATTAATTAAACTAAAATAAAAAGTTTAAGTTAAAGGCTTTATTAATAATATTTATTTTTTAATTTATAATACTTTTTTTAAATAAATTATTTAAAGTTAAAGTAAATTGGTAAAAAAAATTTATAATAAATAAAGATATATAAAGTTTAATTTATATTATATAAGTATAAACTTAATTCTATATTTAAAAGCCTAAAGTTATATAATATAATAACTATAATAAATTTAAGTAAAGTTACAGTAAAACCGGAAACCAATATTAAAGTCCTTAATTTTTAAGTTAACGGGAAGCTTAATTAAAGGGATTTTATAAAAATGGTTTAAAGGAAAATAATCTCTTAAGAAAAAGGACTTACGTATTTTATAGCGTTAATATAAGGTATTACCTTATAGAAGGCTAAGATCGTTTATTAAGCGGTAATAAAGCCGGTTATAACGTATATAACGGTTATTTAATATACTTTTAAAGGTACCCCCGGACATAGGAAAAAGCCTATTTAATAGCTATAAATACTCCGGGAAGCGGGACGGGATGGGACGGGATTTGGCAATGTATATTTTATCCCGTATAGGATAGGATAAGGCTGAATCCTATCTTATCTTATTTTCATCCCGCCGGGATAGGATAAGCATATATTAAGATCTTAATATTTATTATTAAAATATTATTTAATAGAAATTAATTAATTAAAATTAAAAGAAGAACTATTTATTAATTATATTCTTTAAAGACTACGATAAGCATAATAATAATTATAATAATTCTTCTAATAATAATCTTTATTATTTATACGTTTACATTAACGTTAATATTAATATTAATATTATTTTCCCTTTAAGTATTATTCTCCCTTTAAGTATTATTCTCCCTTTAAGTATTTATATCCTTTTAAATATTTATATCCTTTTAAGTATTAATATTTTCCCTTTAAGTATTTATAATATCCGTATAAGTATTATTATCCTTGCCTTTAATATCTTTATTCTTCCCGTTATTACCGTTATTATTATTACTATTATTATTACCGTTATCACTATAATAGGATTTATTACCGCGATTATTATTATTATTATTATTATTATTATTATTATTATTATTATTATTATTATTATTATGATTACGTAGAACACCCCGGGTACTGTTACCCCAGGATTTACCCCCGGGATTTATTATCCTGGGATTTATTACTGCATTTAAACTAATAAGCTAGACCGCTTAACGACTATATATTTATAAATAATAATATAAAGTTCGGTTAATTTATAAACGTAAAAAAAAAGAAAGCTTTATATTATCGCCTTAATTAATTGACTATTTTTAACCTAAATAATAACGCGCTTAACGTAAATATAAGCGAAATTATATATTTTTAATATAAAATTAATAAAGTATAAAGAATTATATTAATAATTTTATATTTAAAGTAAAAGATAAAATATACCTTTATTGCTTTTCGGATAGTATAAATAGTTACTCGTTAAAACCGGAAATCGTCTTTCTTAGTCTATTTAAAAGTAATTTTTTTTATATAAATATATTATTAATATAAAGGGAGTTAAGGTTTAATTAACTTTTAATAATACTTAATTTTACGTAATATTCTTATTTAATTAATTATATTAATCCTAATAATTATAATAATTATAATAATAATTATAATACGGAGTTACTCCCTATTCCTACTTTATATTTCTTCTTCATAACTAATATTTTTAGTTTCTTAAAGTCTTTATATTATATATTCGTATTAATAATTAAGGCTTTTTTAATTGATTTTTAAAAAATTTAATTAATACGGGCTATTATACGCGGTATAATATACGTATAGCAATATAAGAATAATATCTATTAATTATTTAATAGTTAAAAGGATATAAAAAAAAAAAATATTAAATAAGTATAAAATATAAATATAATTAAGTATAAAGTAAAAAATTCTTTAAGGTAAAATTATTAATTAATACGGATTTAAAGTAAATCTTAATACCGCCGAAATTCGTACCCGATTAAGCTTAGCGTTAAAAAAGTAAATACTTTAAATTCGGCTAGAAAAAAACTAGATAATATAAAGTAATAAATATAATCTCGTTATTACTTAATATGTTAATTGATAATTTTTTTTTACTTATCTTTTCAATAATTAAAATTATTAAATATAATATTATTTTATCCTTACGGGGCCTATATAACGTTAACCCCGATTATAATTAACTTAAAAAAAAAGGTTTTTAAATTATTTTAAAAACTCGGCAATAAGCGTAATATATATCGTTTTAATAATATTATTATTTTAACGCTTAATTAAATTGTTTATATTAATTTTTATAATAATTAAAATATAATTTTTTATAGATTCCTAGCCCCGGGATTTAACCTTAAAAGTTTTAATAAATTAAGTTTAACGTTTATCTTATTTATAAATTTATTAATATATCTATTAAAATTCCTGATTTTAAATTCTTAATTCCTTATTTATTTTTCTTTGATTAAGTAACTTTTTAAGTAATTTCTTATTTTAATATCCTTATAATATTATAGTTTTAAGTCTTATAATTATAAATTATATTAAAAACCCTTTTATAGATTTTTTATTTAAAGTAAAATCCGAAAAGAGTAATTGTTATATATAAATAGCTATAAAAGTTTAAAGCTTAAGCGCTTTTTTTATATATATTAATTATTTAAAGGATAAGTTTCTTATATTTAACGATATTATTCTTTAGGATAGTTTACCTTATAAGTTACGTAATAAAAAGCTTAATCCATAAGTAAAACTTAAAGTAAAAAAAGCTTTTAAAGGATAAATCTTTTACGATTAATAATATTACTCTTTAAGATAGTTTACCTTATAATTTATAAAATAAAAGGTTTAATCCGTAAAAGAAACTTAAAGTAAAAAAAAAGCTTTTATATAATTTATATATAGTAAAATCGCGTAATCGGACTAACCAATTTTATTCCTTAAAATAATAATTAGAAAAATAAAGTATACCGATTAAACCGCCTTAAGCTATTATTTATTTAAGTTAAAAAAGATTAATAAATTAAAAAAAGCTATTATTAAAGACCGGGTTTTATTGGAAGCGTAGATTAAGAAAAACATTATAAATAACCAGTATATTAATTAATATAATTATCTTTCTATTTATTATATTTATAATTATTAATATTCTTAATAATTAATATATTAATATTTTCGCTTCAAGCTACGGTTTTAAGTTAAATAAAACGTAAAAGCTAAAGTTAATAAAAGATAATAATAATCCTTTATAAGAAAATTTAAGTAATAATAAAATAATAATAAGTATAAGCTTTTATTATAATATATATATAATTAATTTAATTTCGGTAGACCCGAAATTTATAGCGCTTTTAATATAAACGAAAATTAAAAAAGTTAACTCGGATAAGCTTAATATTAAAAAGCTTTTAATAAACGTAATTAATATATAAAATATTTAATTATATAATTATAATATAATTTAATTTATGGGAGATAAACGCTTATAATATAACCCTATTAAACCTATATAACGTAAAATATGAAAATTATAAATAGATTAAATATCCGATTTTTTAACTCTTATACGTATTTTTAAAAAAATATATTAATTAAGATTTTATAATTATTATTATATTAATTAAATATAAAATTAACCGCCTATATAAGGATTTATTACCGCTATATAAATATTTCTTTAAGTAAAAACGGATAATTTAACGTAATAAAATTACTTGTATTTATAAGCTATTTTTATATAATAATAATTACGAATAGGATAAATAAGTAATATTATTTAAGCCTATATTTTAATAGGAGAATTATAACTTTAAAAACTAAAACTAAGACCTTATAATAAACGTAATAAAAACAAAAGAAGCTTAACTATTAATTATATATAACTTTAAGGATAGGATTTTTATTGATTATTAACGTATTATTACGGTTACCGATAAATTAACTATAATCCTTAAAGGTAATAATTTTTATTATGATTTTTTTTTAAAGAAAATATATTTAATTGATAAAGAATTTTCAATTTAAGGAATATAATTAAATTTAATATTAATTTTATGAAATTATTTTTCTTGATTAAAAAACTTATAACTTAATTAAAAATTTAATTAAAAAATATAGTAAAATTTAGCTTTTTAATTAAAGCTTTAATTAATAAAAAGATTATAATAAATAATCTTAATGCGTTTAATAAAATTTCTTTTTATAATATATTAATTAAAGTTAAATTTCTTATTTTTTAATAATTTTAAAAGGTTATTAAATTTAATTTTTTAATTAAAATTAAAATTTTATAACGATATTTAAATCCTAAACGAAAGTTTTTTACCTTTAAGCGTTCGTATTAATTCTCTATCCTTTTATATTAATATAACTTATTTTATATATATAATAAAAAGTAAGGTTATTAAGATATATATTAATTATATATTAAAAATTTATTATAGGTTATTTTATATTAATATTTATTAATAAAATAAACTTCCGTAATCTTTTATAACGCTTTAATAATTATAAAATAGAATTTATATACCCCTTTACCTTTTATTTCCCCGATTACTTTTTTAATTAATCTTATAAAGCTTAATTTTAATATTATTAATATTATAGACTTTTAAAATAGGTAAATTTTATATAATATAATATTTAACTTTTATTAATTATTAAAGCGTTAAGGATTATTAATAAAGCTTACTTTTATTTTTTAATTTATAAATAATACTTTATATTAAAACTATTTTTAAGGGATTTTCTACGTAATCCCGTTATAACCCTTTTAATTTTTTAATATTATAATTCTTAAAATATAAATTAATTTCTTTAAGGCCATTTTTCTATATAAATATTAAGGAACTTAATAGTATAAAAATTAAAATAAAAATAAAGGGTAAACCTTTATTATATATAATATAAAGATTATTTTAAATGAAATAAAAGAGAAATATTTCTTTAAGAATAATTTTTTAAAATAAACTTTTAAAAATTAGTTTATAAAGATTATATAAAGTATTTTTATTTACCTTTTAATTATAAGATACTTTTCTAAGACTTATATACTTTTATTATATTTTAAGGTCTTTCTTATTTATAGGGATTTTAAATTAAATCCCACTATTTTCTTAAAAAGGGTTTACGTAAAAGATAACTATTAATCTTATTATAAGCTTATATATTTATATTATTTTTATAATTATTTTAATTATAGTAAATAAGATATTATATTTATTAACCAGTTATTATTAAGAAAAAATATTTAATTCAATTATTATTTTACCCTATTTAAAGACTTTATTTATAATTAATTTTATTATATTAACATATCTTTTAATACGTTTAATAATATAAGCTTAATTTATATAGACCCTTTAATATTAAATCTTTTAATATTAGGATTAAAGCGTAAGTTTAAGTATTATATATATAAAGTAATTATTAAAAACGAGTTCCTAATATAGTAAAGAAATACTTTATAAGTATAAACGTATTTAACTTAATACCTAATATAAAATATTAAGAAGAAGTTTAATGCTTAAAAGTGTTTCGAAGAAAATATTATATATATTAATAATAATATAAAGTTACCTTATATTATATAGAACAGATACGATAAAGGTTTACGGTACTTAAGAAAAAATAGAATATTAAGAATAAAGAATTATATAAAAATTAAAAATTATAAGAAAATTAACTATATTAAAAACCTCGGATAAGTATTAATTTAAATTAATATAATTAATAAAGTAATTAAATCTCCCTTTCGATCGGATTATTATGCAGATAATTATAAAATTTTTTAATTAATTTTATAAAACGTTATTAATTAATAAGTAAGATTTTTTTAATTAATAAGTAAGATTTTTATTTAATAATAAAGTTTTAATATAAGAAGATTTCCTAAAGTAAATACGGCAATAAGTTATTATTATAGCCTTATTATTTACTATTATTAAGCATATTAAGATACGTTAAGTTTTTACTTATTTCAATTAAGGCTTTATATTATTATCCTTAATAACGATTAAAAATTATATAATAAAGCGCTTAAAAAAATTAGATTATTTTTATTAAAAGATTTTCTTAATAACGGTAATAAGGTTTTATTAACCATAAATAATTAATCCGTTAATAATAAATAATTTTATGAAATATTAAATTAAGGCTTAACCGAGTGTGGAGATTTTCCGATGGCGACGAATAACGGGACCCTAAAGGTTAAAAACGATGTACGCGTATATAACTTAAATAATAATAAGGATAATACCTTAAATATAATAAGCGGAAGCGGAATGGTAATAAAAATAAAAAGGGAGGAAGGGTAAACGGCCTAGATTAATAGGAACGGTAATAAGTTATATAAATAACGCGATAAATACAAGATAAAAAGGCCTTAAATTAAATAAAGAGCCTCTAATTAATAAAATACGTATAAAAAGACGCGTATAACGCGTAAAGGTATTATTATAAAAAATAATAAATAAAGGGCGGAGGGAATAAAGACGGTACGTAAGGATAAATAAAGGGTAAACGGAGGCGTAAAAGGCCTTATTAAATATATATTAATTAAAAAAAGTTAAATAAAAATAAAGAAATATTAAATAAATAAAAATAAATTATGAAAAGAAATAATTATTAAATATACGGGGAAAAATAAAAAAGGAGAAAACGATAAAAACATTAAAAAACTTCTTTATAATTATATAGAAAAATATTACGTTAAAGACCTAGCCGATATTATAAATCGGGTTACGGAAAGTAAAAAAATAAAAAGGATACGTATAAAATAAAAGAACGATAAAGGAAACTTTAAAGAAGGAAACGGGGATAAATTAAATAATAAGGACCGTAAAAACGGTATTAACGTTAATAATAAAAAAAATAAAGACGGAAAAGAAAACGGTAACGTTAAAGAAAGCGAAAATAATAATTATATAACTATCGGGCGAAAAAGAAAAAAGTATAATGGTAAAAATAAACCCGTTATAATTAATAAAAATATTTAAAATAACGGGAAAATTATTAATAGAGTAAATTATTATAATATATAAATTATAAAACGGAAATATCCTTCTTAATATAACCTTATTAAAGGTGAAAAAGGGACTAAAGAAGT
Source organism: Niebla homalea (assembly GCA_019925105.1). Classification (NCBI taxonomy): domain Eukaryota; kingdom Fungi; phylum Ascomycota; class Lecanoromycetes; order Lecanorales; family Ramalinaceae; genus Niebla; species Niebla homalea. The sequence continues at coordinate 889,289 of JAHGAU010000022.1, forward strand.
CAAAAAAATAAGCCAATAAAGAAGGATATAAGATAATAAAGGTATTAAGGTAATCCTTTATTATCGCGGTGGACGGGATATATTTAATAAAATTTATAAGGAAGGAAGGGGAAGTTATTTTAAAACGGATAAAAAGGAAAATACGGTTTTTTACTTTAAATTAAAAATCGTTAATTATAGTCTCCTTTTTATAATAAAGAAGTTAAACGTTTTCAATTATATAAAGAAATACTTTATAATTATCTTAAATATAACGTTAATAAAAATATATAACGATATCTTTAATAAAGGGGTAATAAAGGGTAAATCCTTTAAATTAACGAGACCTTAAGATTAAATAACGGATATTTATTAATACTTTAAATATTAAAAATATAAATATATTATTATAAGGTACCTTAATAATATAAAGTATATAATATATATTAAAGGGTATAATACGTATAAATACGTTAACTTAATAATAAAAAGCTTAATAAAGAATATGTTAAAATACGTAATATATAATAATAATAATTACTTAACGTAAGACTTACAATATATAATAACAGCAAAGAAGACTTAATATAAGGAGATTAAGATAACGGTTAAGGTTTAACGCTATAATTTATATGAATTTAAATTAATGAAATAATTAAAAACGATTTTAAGACGTAAATAGAATTTATTAAATAAGAAAAAGTAAAACGTAATAATTAATAACGTAAAGAAGAAGAAGCTTATAATGATATTAACCTTTAAAGCCGGCCGTCCGACCGGGATTACTATTATAATAAAAAGATTAAAATAAATAATACTTAATTTTAAAGAAAGACTATTTATATAAATAAAAATTAATAAGGAAAACCCGACGGACGTTAATATTTAATATATTTACGCTTTTAAAAATAATATAATATAACGTATATGGGGAAGTAATTAAAGTTATAATATTAACATTTAAATTTAAAAAAATAAAGGATATTAATATTATAACGATATAAAAGTTATTATATAATTTATATATTTACTTTTTAATTAACCCGAAAGATGGTTTTTATTTAACTTTTAAAGGTAATAAAATAACGTAAATGTATTTCTTTATTAATAAAAAATTAAATATAAATAATTAAGATGTTATTTATTATAAAAAGAATTTATATACGTTCCGGATTATATAAAAAAAGGATATTAAAAATAACCTAAATATTTATAATACGTATAATCCGCCCCCGGTTAATAGGAAAAATTTTTTTATAATCCCGTTACTTAAGGATATTATAACTATATTTAATAAGTATTTTTTAATAAAAAACTTTAATCTTTATTATATTTAATAAAATAAGGACGGTTATATAATTAATTATATTAAATTTAAGGAATTATTAATAGTTATTATAGGTTTAACCTTACGTTATTAACGTTAAAAAAGGCTATTATATAAAAAGCCGTAAACTTAGGATTATAATTAACTTAATATTTAACTCAGAAAATATTATTAATTTAATTATAATATACGGACCTTAAAAGAACTTAAAATACGGTTTAAATTATATCTTAATATAAATAACCTTAAATTAATCTATTAATATAACTCCGCCTTTACCGTTTAAACGAACGTAAAAAATAATTAAAGAAATCAAAATATTTATAAAAATAATAAAAGTAATATCTTAATTAATAGAGTTCTTTTAATTTAATAATAAAAAATAAATTAACCGTTTTATAAAGCGGATAATAAAAGCTTTAAATAAAGTAATTAACGTTATAATCTTAATAATAAAGTTATCTTAAAAAGTTAAAACTTATTAAAATAAAAAATATATAAAAATAATTATAAAAATAAAAGCGCTTATAAAATAAATTATTAAATATAAAAATTAAGAAATATTTTAATAATTAAAGGAAATTTAAAAAGAAAAGGAAAAAATTATCCAGAAAATTAAGTAAACGTATTTTTAAATTATAATATATAATTCAGTGATTTCCCCTTATAATATTTAAAAATTAATAAAATATAATAAAAAATAAAGTAAAAATTTAAATTTATTTTTAAGTTTTTACCCTTAAAAAGATTAAACGGTATAATAAAAATACCTTTAATAGTAAAATTAAAACTCTTAAAAGGCGTTTTTTCCCCCGTTACCAGAAATTAACTTAATAGATATTAATAATATAGTATATCTTAAATTAATAATAATAAGTAAAATAATAATTTAAAAGATAATAATTAAAGCAATCAATAAATTAAAAAAGAATAAAGCTTTTAGACTTAACGGTATATTAAATAGATTCCTATTTATAATAATATTATTATTTAAAAAGGTTTTTATTTATTTATTTTAAGTTTATTTTAATATAAAATATTACTTCCGTAGATTTAAGGAGATTAAGACGATTATCCTTAAAAAGCCAGTTAAATTAAATGATTCAGAAATAAAATTATATAAACCTATAGTACTCTTTTATACGTTAAGGAAGGCTTTAAAGATAATAATTATAAAGATTTTAAGTAATTACGTAAAAAAATATAAATTATTCTTTAATTAATAAATAAAAATAAGAAAAGGACGGTTAATAAAAATAGTTCTTAAAAACTTAATTAATAATATATATATAATATAAAACTATAAAAAGGAATACGTTATAAGTTTTTTTTCTTTAAATATTATAAAAGCGTTTAATAAAGTATATTATTAAAGGTTACTATATAATTTACGGAAACAAAAGGTTTTATTTTTTTTTATAAATTAAATAGAAAGTTTCTTAAATAATTAAGCGACGTTAATTAACTTAGGATAAAAGATAAAAATAATAAAACCCGTAATAATAAGGATTCTTTAAAGGTTATTTATGCTTTAATTTTATTTTTATTCTTTAACGGCCCGTTTATTAAAGACTTAATAAAGTTAAAATAAAAAATTTAAATAAAAAGCTTTATTAACGATGTTTACCTTTTAACTTATAATACGTTTATTTATATAAACTATTTAAAGTTAAAATAAATTTATAAAATTTATTTATAATAAATAAAAATATATAAGGCTTAATTCGCTTTATATAAGTATAAACTTATTTATATAATAAGGAATTTAAAGTTATATAATATAATAATTATAATAAACTTAAGTAATATAACGGTAAAACCGGAAATTAATATTAAAATATTTAACTCATAAATTAATAAGAAATTAAATTAAAAAAATCATATAAAAAAAGTTTAAAGGAAGATAATTTCATAAAAGAAAGACTTTATTTACCTTATAACGTTAACGTAAAAAGCTATTTTATAAAAGGCTAAAACCGTTTATTAAACGGTTATAAAGCTTATAATAATATATATAATAGTTATTTAATACGTATTTAAGGGTATACTTAAATATAAGAAAAAGCCTATCCGGTAATTATAAAAAATTTAAAATTAATACTTAAAAATAATAAATAAAGTATATAAAGTAATTCCCGTCTTAATATTAAAATCCGAGGTTTTTATATTATTAATAAAATTAACGTTAAATTAAATAATTACTTAAGTAAAACTTAAAAAGGGTAAAAACTTAATTATATTAATAGGAAATAAACGTATTTATTAAAACTATAAAAAACCTTAAATAAAAAAACGGAAAAAAACGGTATTTATTATTTTTACGGAAGTTAAATTAAAGTAAATTAAAAAAGAAATTAATTTAATTTACGTTTAAGAAGTTAACGTAAAAGTATATAAACTTTTACTTAAAGTAAAAGCGGCGGAAAAAAAGAAAATTATAAAAATAAAGTTAATAACGATTATTTTATAAATTATAAAAAAATAAATAAAGCGTTAACGTAAATATAAAGAATTAATCTTTTAAAGGCGATAATACTTAACTTTAAATAACGATAAAATTATTAATAAATATTTCCGGCGTTATAAAATTATAAAGAAAAATAATAACGTATTAATAATTTAACTCCGGATAAATAAAAATAACTTAATTTATTTCCTTTTTATTATATATACCGGTAACCGGATTAACGTTAATTATAAATATAAATAATAAAAGCAGAACGCCGTATACGTATTAATCTTTTATTTATTATTTAAGGAGCTTAAACCGGGATTAATTAAAAGGGTAGGGATTAACGATTATTATTAAATACTTATTAATAAAAAAAGTATTAAAGCGGCCGTTAAATTTATAATAATTATGAACTTATTATTATAGTTTAGCTTAATTAAAAAAAGAAAAAAAGTGGTTAAGGATTTAATTAAAAAACCTTACCGTTAACTTAAAGATAAAAAGTAACGGCGGAAAAATTATACTTAATAAAGGGCTAAAAAAGTTATAAATATCGGAGTAATATAAAAAGCGATATTATATTGGTTAATAAAGTTATATAAATAAAATAATAATAATATACGTATCGGTAAAAATATTTAATAATATAATCGGAATTTTAAAATTTTAATATTAAATAAACCTATAAGGTAACGGAAAAGCAATAAATTTAAAAGTAATATTTAAGTAGATTTAATTATAATATTATAGGTTTTCTTAAAAAAAGCGTATAAATAAATTCTTATTTTTTAAACGGCCGTAAATGTTCTTAGCCCTTAAAACGTAAGTAAAAACTGGGTGGATACCGGTTTTTATTCCTAACGTTATGGATATCGGGTTTTTTACGGTTACTAGTAAAATTAAACGGCCGAGTATTAAGGAACGCCGGAATTAACTTAGCTAGATCCGTAATATAAATCAATCAATCAATCAATCAAATAATTTTATATAACGATTATAATATATTAAATTAATTAAGATTAAAAATATTATAATATATTAATTAACTTTAAATATATAGAAGGTACTTATAATAATAAGCGGCTTATATTTATTACAATAAAAATAATTAAAAGCTATAAATTAAAGGATTATACTTTAACCGTTATTATTAATAATATAAATAATAATAATATTATAATAATTACGTTATGTTAAGAAGTTAAAACGCGTTGAAATTCGTTTATTAATATTGTAAAAACGCGGTGAAAAATACAATATTTATTATACTTAACCTATATTATTTAGCTTTTACTTAAGGCTTTCTTAAGTTACTTTAAGGTCGATATAATAAACGATAATATAAATTTTCGATTTAACGAAAAGTAAATTAAATTAATTAACGATTAAGCTATAAATATCTTTAAAATATTAATAAGGGTAAAATAGATTTTTAATAATCTTTATACTTATTTAATAAATTATAGATTTAAAAAATTACGGTTAATATTAACGTTAATAATAAGCGTAAAAAGGCTTTTATAACCATTGAATAAAGAAGGATTAATATTTATAATATTATAAATTCCCCGATCTTAAATTAAAGTAAAAAACGTAAAAAAATTATTATTAAAATTATTTTAAAATATAATAATTCGTTAAAATTTATTTTAGGGTTATAATAACCCGTATTTTAATACTTCGTAAAAATATGAATACGTTTTTAAAACAAAATAAAAGAAAGAATAAGCTCTTAAAACTTAACCTTAAAGAATAGAATTATATCGGATACTTAATGGAATTAACTTAATTATTCTATTAAGTTATTAAAATAATAAATATTATTAAATCGCCGACTTTTTATTTTATCTTTATAATATATAGTAAGCTTTCTAATTATATTAAAAAGTAAAATAATCGTTTATAACGTAAGCGGGTTATTTAAAAGAAAAAGCTTATTTAAGGGTTAAATATAACGTATATTAAGTTAATTAAGTACTATAGTAAAACCTAAAGCTTAATTAATTCGCTTTATAAATAAGTAACTTTATTATTTCTATAAGGTAATAATAAGGTCTTTAAGGGTTAAGATTAATATATAATAATAGGTAAAACCTTATAAGCGGAAGTTTATTAAGTTATTTTTTAAAGATTTTTAATAAGTATATTTTACGCTTTAATCTTAATTTATTAATAAATTAAAAGTTAGATAGATAAATACGGACTATAAAGGACTTAAATACTTTATTAAACGAAAAGGTTTATTAAATAATCTTATTTTAGATAAACTTAAATAATATAAGAATAATAATAAGTTTATATTTATCTTTATACTTATTAAACTTATTAAAATAAAATAGCGTTATTATTCAAAATAAATAATAGAATCTTAACTTAATAAAGGTATTTATTTTGTAAGTTATTTATCTTATTATAAGTAATTTAAGATATTTTTATAGCGCTTCCGTTAACGTTAAATATAAGTATTGCTTTTTTATTATTAAGCGTTATTATAAGAATTAAAAATACTTTATCTTTTTAACTTTTTAGGTAAAGATATTAATTTATTATTATAAATAAAAAGAAAATAAATTAAGTTAATTATATATAAACTTAAAGGTTAATAATAATAATTTTAAGGATTAGAAGGATAAAGAATGAAAGAAATGAATATATAACGTAAATATAATTATGAAGTATATTAACGATAACGATAATAATAATAATAATAATAATAATAATAATAATAATAATAATAATAATAATAATAATAATAATAATAATAATAATAATAATAATAATAATAATAATAATAATAATAATAATAATAATAATAATAATAATAATAATAATAATAATAATAATAATAATAATAATAATAATAATAATAATAATAATAATAATAATAATAATAATAATAATAATAATAATAATAATAATAATAATAATAATAATAGAACGATAATAATAATATAAGGAAGGAACCTAAAGATTATTCTTTATAAGGATGGTAACGGATAACGGACCCTAAAGGTCAGAAACGATATACGTATATATAGCTTAAGTAATAATAAGGATAATACTTTAAATACGATAAGTAGAAGCGGAATAATAATAAAAATAAAAGGGGAAAAAGGGTAAATGGCTTAAATTAATAGGAATAATAATAAATCATATAAATAACGTAATGAAAATAAGATAAAAAAGCCTTAAATTAAATAAAGAATTTATAATTAATAAAATACGCGTAAAGAAATACGTATAATATATAAAAATATTATTATAAAAAATAATAAATAAAAAACGGAAAGGATAAAAATAATACGTAAAGACGGATAAAGGATAAATAAAGGTATAAAAAGTTTTATTAAGTATATATAAATAAAAAAAGAGTTAAATAAAAATAAAGAAATATTAAATAAATAAAAATAAATTATAAAAAGAAATAATTATTAAATATATAAAGGAAAAGTAAAAAAAAAAGAAATAATAAAAACGTTAAAAGGTTTTATTATAATTATATAAAAGGATATTACGTTAAAAATTTAATTAATATTATAAATCGGATTACGGGGAATAAAAAACTTTTATATAAATATAAAGAAAAATTTAAAGGAATTAAAGAAATTACGTAAAGCTTAAAAAGCGGTAATAAAAACGTTAACGGATAAAGGTAAAAAAATAAAAAGGATATATATAAAGTAAAAAAGCGATAAAAAAAACTTTAAAAAAGAAAACGGGGATAAATTAAATAATAAAGACCGTAAAAATAATATTAATATTAATAATAAAAAAAATAAAAACAAAAAAGAAAACGGTGGCATTAAAGAAAATAAGGATAATAATTATATAACTATTAAATAAAAAGGAAAAAAAGTATAATAATAAAAACGAACTTATTATAATTAATAAAAACGTTTAAGGTTATAAAAAAGCTATTAATAAAATAAATTATTATAATATATAAACTATAAAATAAAAATATTTTCCTTAATATAGCCTTATTAAAAATGAAGGAAAAATTAAAAAAATTAAAGGAATAAATTAATAAAAAAGGGTATAAAATAATAAAAATATTAAAGTAATTTTTATTATTATAATAAACAGGATATACTTAATAAAATTTACAAAAAAGGAAAAAGAAATTATTTTAAAGTAAATAGAAAAAAAAAATACGGTTTTTTACTTTAAGTTAAAAATTATTAATTATAGTTTCCTTTTTATAATAAAGAAATTAAATATTTTTAATTATATAAAAAAATACTTTATAATTATTTTAAGCATAACGTTAATAAAAATATATAACGATATCTTTAATAAAAAAATAATAAAAAATAAGTCCTTTAAATTAATAAGACCTTAAAACCGGGTAATAAATATTTATTAATACTTTAAATATTAAAAATACGGATATATTATTATAAAGTACCTTAATAATATAAAATATATAATATATATTAAAGGATATAATACATATAAATACGTTAATTTAATAATAAAAAACCTAATAAAAAACATACTAAAATATACGGTATATAATAATAATAATTATTTAATATAAAACTTATAATATATAATAAAAGTAAAAAAGACTTAATATAAAAAAATTAAAATAATAATTAAAATTTAACGTTATAATTTATATAAGTTTAAATTAATAAAATAATTAAAAATAATCTTAAAATATAAATAGAATTTATTAAATAAAAAAAATATAATATAATAATCGATAACGTAAAAAGAAGAAACTTATAGTAATATTAATCTTTAAAGTTAACCGTTTAACCGGGATTATTATTATAATAAAAAAATTGGGATAAATAATAATTAACCTTAAAAAGAAACTATTTATATAAATAAAAGTTAATAAAAAAGTTTAACGGATATTAATATTTAATATAAATACGCTTTTAAGGGTAATATAATATAATATACGTAAGGAAATAATTAAAGCTATAATATTGATATTTAAATTTAAAAAAAATAAAGAATATTAATATTATAGCGATATAAAAACCGTTATATAATTTATATATTTATTTTTTAATTAACCCAGGAAATAATTTCTATTTAACCTTTAAGGATAATAAAATAACGTAAACGTATTTCTTTATTAATAAAAGGTTAAATATAAATAATTAAAACGTTACTTATTATAAAAAAATTTATATATATTTTAAATTATATAAAAAGAAATATTAAGGGTAATTTAAATATTTATAATACGTATAATTTATTATTGATTAATAAAAAAAAACTTTTTATAATCTTATTATTTAAGGATATTATAATTATATTTAATAATTATTTTTTAATAAAAAACTTTAATCTTTATTACGTTTAATAAAATAAGGATAATTATATAATTAATTATATTAAATTTAAGGAATTATTAATAATTATTATATAGTTTAATTTTATATTATTAATATTAAAAAAAATTATTATATAAAAAAGCCGTAAATTTAAAATTATAATTAATTTAATATTTAACTTAAAAAGTATTATTAACTTAATTATAATATATAAACCTTAAAAGGACTTAAAATATAGTTTAAATTATATTCTAATATAAATAATTTTAAATTAATCCGTTAATATAATTCTATTTTTATCGTTTAAACGAACGTAAAAAACGGTTAAGGAAATTAAGGTATTTATAAAGGTAATAAAGGTAATATCTTAATTAACGGAGCTTCTATGGTTTAATAATAAAAAATAAATTAACCGTTTTATAAAATAAGTAATAAAAACTTTAAATAAAATAATTAATATTATAATCTTAATAATAAAGCCGTTTTAAAAGTTAAAATTTATTAAAATAAAAAATATATAAAAATAATTATAAAAATAAAAACGTTTATAAAAAACCGGAAAACATTTTAATAATTAAAAAAGCTTAAAAAGAAAAAAAAAAAAATTATTTAAAAGATTAAATAAACATATTTCCAGGTTATAATATATAATTTAACGGTTTCTTTTTATAATATTTAAAAGTTAATAAAATACGGTAAAGAATAAAGTAAAAAATTTAAATTTATTTTTAAATTTTTATTTTTAAAAAATTAAATAATATAATAATAAATATTTTTAATAATAAAATTAAGGTTCTTAAAAAAGCGTTTTTCTTCCGTTACCGGAAGTTAACTTAATAAATATTAATAGTATAATATATTTTAAATTAATAATAATAAATAAAATAATAACTTAAAAAATAATAATTAAAACGATTAATAAATTAAAAAAGGATAAGGTTTTTAAACTTAATAATATATTAAATAAGTTTTTATTTATAATAACGTTATTATTTAAAAAGGTTTTTATTTATTTATTTTAAGCTTATTTTAATATAAAATATTACCCTTATAAATTTAAAAAGATTAAAACGATTATCCTTAAGAAGTTAATTAAATTAAATTACTTAAAAGTAAAATTATATAAACTTATAATATTTTTTTATATATTAAAAAAAGCTTTAAAAACGGTAATTATAAAAATCTTAAGTATTTACGTAAAAAAATATAAGTTATTCTTTAATTAATAAATAAGGATAAGAAAAAAACGGTTAATAAAGACGGCTTTTAAAGGCTTAATTAATAATATATATACGGTATAAAATTATAAAAAAAAATATATTATAAATCTTTTTTCCTTAAATATTATAAAGGTATTTAATAAAATAAATTATTAAAGGTTATTATATAATTTATAGAAAAAAAAAGGTTTTATTTTTTTTATAAATTAAATAAAAAGTTTCTTAAATAATTAAATAATATTAATTAACTTAAAATAAAAAATAAATATAATAAAACCCATAATAATAAGAATTTCTTAAAGGTTATTTATTTTTTTAATCTTTTTTTTATTTTTTAATAATCCGTTTATTAAAAACTTAATAAAATTAAAATAAAAAGTTTAAATAAAAAGCTTTATTAATAATATTTATTTCTTAATTTATAATATATTTATTTATATAAATTATTTAAAATTAAAATAAACTTATAAAGTTTATTTATAATAAATAAAAATATATAAAGCTTAATTTATTTTATATAAGTATAAATTTATTTATATAATAAAAAGCTTAAAGTTATATAATATAATAATTATAATAAACTTAAATAATATAATAATAAAACCGGAAATTAATATTAAAGTACTTAATTTATAAGTTAATAAGAAATTAAATTAAAAAAACTATATAAGAAAGGTTTAAAAAAATAATTTTATAAGAAAAAAATCTTATTTACTTTATAGCGTTAATATAAAAGCTATTTTATAAAAAAGTAAAATTATTTATTAAGTAATTATAAAGTTTATAATAATATACGTAATAATTATTTAATACGTATCTGAAAATACGTTTAAATATAAGAAAGAATCCGTTTAATAATTATAAAAAGTTTAAAATTAATATTTAAGAATAATAAATAAAATATATAAAGTGATTTTTCTTCTAATATTAAAATTTAAAGTCTTTATATTATTAATAAAGTTAATTTTAAATTAAATAATTATTTAAATAAAGCTTAAAAAAATATAAATTTAATTATATTAATAAAAAATAAATATATTTATTAAAATTATAAAAGGCTTTAAATAAAAAAGCGTAAAAAAAAAAATACTTATTTTTTTTACGGAAGTTAAATTGGAATAAGTTAAAAAAGAAATTAACTTAATTTATATTTAAAAAGTTAACTTAAAAGTATATAAGTTTTTATTTAAAGTAAAAACAGCGGGAAAAAAAAGAATTATAAAAATGAAATTAATAATAATTATTTTATAAATTAAAAGGAAGTAAATAAAGTATTAATATAAATATAAAGAATTAATCCTTTAAGGATAATAATACTTAACGTTAAATAACGATTAAATTATTAATAAATATTTTTAATATTATAAAATTATAAGGAAAAATAATAATATATTAATAATTTAATTTTAAATAAATAAAAATAACTTAATTTATTTCTTTTTTATTATATATACCGGTAACCGGATTAACGTTAATTATAAATATAAATAATAAAAATAAAACGTTATATACGTATTAATTTCTTATTTATTATTTAAGGAGCTTAAATTAAGATTAATTAAAAAAGTAAGGATTAATAATTATTATTAAATATTTATTAATAAAAAGGGTATTAAAGCGGCCGTTAAATTTATAATAATTACGGGCTTATTATTATAATTTAATTTAATTAAAAAAATAAAGGAAATAGTTAAAAATTTAATTAAGAAATTTTACCGTTAACCCAAGGGTAAAATATAACGGCAGGAAAACTATACTTAATAAAGGGTTAAAGGGGCTATAAATACTAAAATGGTAAAAAGAAAAATATTATATCGGTTAATAAAGTCATATAAATAAAATAATAATAATATATATATCGGTAAGGATATTTAATAATATAATTAGAATTTTAAAATTTTAATATTAAATAAATCCATAAAGTAACGGAAAAACAATAAATTTAAAGGTAACTTTTAAGTAAATTTAATTATAATATTATAGGTTTTCTTAAAAAAAACGTATAAATAAATTCTTATTTTTAAACGGCCGTAAATACTTTTAACCTTTAAAACGTAAATAAAGGCTGGGTAAATACCGGTTTTTATTCTTAACGTTATAGATATCGGGTTTTTACGATTATTAATAAGGCTAAATGGCCGAGTATTAAGGAACGCCGGAATTAGCTTAGCTAGATCCGTAGTATAAATCAATCAATTAATCAATAATAATAATAATAATAATAATAATAATAATAATAATAATAATAATAATAATAATAATAATAATAATAATAATAATAATAATAATAATAATAATAATAATAATAATAATAATAATAATAATAATAATAATAATAATAATAATAATAATAATAATAATAATAATAATAATAATAATAATAATAATAATAATAATAATAATAATAATTTAAAAGATATCTTTTTAATATATACGATATTATACTTTATTTTAAGTAACGTTAATATTTTAACTCATAATTCCCCGGATTAATAAAAGAACGGTATCTTAAGTTAATTTAAATAATTTAACTTTAAAACGGTATCCTTTTTTAAACTTAAAATACGTTTAATCTTAAAGCGGGTCTATTTTTATTAACTTTTTTAAGTATAATTTAAATTAATAAGCTTAAAGAATAAAATATATAAGTTAAATATTAATAAAAAATTAAAAATAAAGAAATTTAAGGTAATATTACTTAAGCTTTTCTATAGTATTATAATAAAGCTATATAATAAATTAAGCTTGAAAGTGAGAAGAATTGACGGAAGAAGATGGCGATGAACAAAGGGACCCCAGAGGTCCAAAACGATACGTATATACATAACTTTAATAACAGTAAGGGGAATATATTAAGTACGATAAGTAGAAGTAACATAATAATTAAGAATAAAATAATAAACGGATAAATAACTTATATTAATAGAAACGGTAATAACGTATACGGGTAATATAATTATAATAAGCCGGATAACGCTTAAAATAAATAAGGGAATTAAGGTTAATAAAATACGTATATTAAAGCGCGTAAAACGCGTAATAATAATGCGGAAATAATAAATAAATAAAAGGGTAAAAAAGCCGGTACGGCATTAATAATAAGAAGTATAAGCGGAAAAAAAAGACGGGAAGACCGCGGTAAAAGTATTATTAAGGGTATATAAAAGGAAATAAAGTTAATAAAGAAACTAAAACCTTAAAAGATTAAAAATAAAAAACTAAGATAATATATTGCTTAATAAAGGAGGGCGAAAGGGTAATAAGGGAAATAATAAAGGCCTTAAAAGGACTTTTTATAATAAAGGAATAGAAAATTACGTTAAAAACCTAGCCGATATTATAGATTAAATTAAAAAACGTAAAGGACTTCTATATAAAAATAAGGGTAAAATTAAGGAAGGCGGAGCGCTTATGGGGCTTTTAAGGGGCGGAAGCGATAACGTTAATAAAAAGTAAAGATAGCGGCCTGGGATTAAGGGTATAGAGCGAGGGTATAAAGGCGGTAATTTCTTAAACGAGAAAGAGCTGGGTAACGAGGGTAAAAAAGGGGTATCCGCGGTAAAGAATAAGGGGATAACGGAGGAAAAAGTAGTTATATTAAGGAAAACGAGGATAATAACGGTCCGTTTATTTAATAATAAAAAGAAAAACGTGGTTACGGAAATAAATCCGTTATAATTAATAAAGGCTTTTAAAATAATAACGGAATTATTAATAAAATAAATTATTACGGTACGTAAATTATAAAGTAAGGATATCCTCCTTAATATAACGTTATTAAAAGCGAAAAAAAGCTTAAAAAGATTTAAGGCTTAAATTAATAAAAAAAAAAGTTTAAATTAAGTAAAGTTTTAAGGTAATTATTTACCGTTATAATAAATAAAATATATTTATTACGTTTTATAAAAACCGAAAAAGAAATTACGTTAAGGAGTATAAAAAGGGAGAATATAATTTTTTACTTAAAGCTTAAGATCGTTAATTATAGGTTTCTTTTAATAATAAGGAAACTTAATTCCTTAAAATGCGTAAAGAAATATTTTATTATTATATTAAATATAACGTTAATAAAAATATATAATAACGTTTTAAATAAAAAAGATTATTAAAAAAGATTATTTAAAATAACTTAATTATAAAATAAGACGGCGGATATTTATTAATATTTTAAATATTAAGGCTATAAATATATTATTATAAAATATTTTAATATTATAAAATATATAATTTATATTAAGGGTTATAATATTTATAAATATATGAAGTTAATAATTAAAAAGCTTATAAAAAATACGCTTAAATACGTTATATATAATAAGGAAGGATACTTAATATAGGATTTTAAATATATAATAAAAGCTAAAAGATTAAACGTAAGAAAACCCGGATAACCGCAAAAATCCAATAATATAATACGTATAGAAATAATTTAACGGGTTAATTAAAAGTAGCCTTAAAACGTAAGCTTAATTAATTAAATAATAAAGGGTAAATTATAATAATAAATAAAATAAAGAAAAGGAAGCTTTTCGTAATTTTAACCTTAAGGGCTTACTGTCCTACGTCTTTAATAATAACCGGGAAAATATTAAACCAGAAAACGCTTAACTTTAATAAGAAGTCTATAATTTAAATAGGTATAAATAAGGAGCCTTTATAAAGGTTAATATATAATATATTAACGCTTTTAAGAATAATATAATATAACGTTCGTAACGAGGAAATTAAAGTAATAATATTGATATTTAAGTTTAAAGAAATTAAAGACGTTAATATTATAATAATATAGGAATTACTATATAACTTATATATATATTTATTTATTAACCCGGAGGAAAGGTTCTATTTAACCTTTAAAAAGATAAGATAATTAAAATATATTTCTTTATAAATAAGCGGCTTAATATAAATAATTGAGATATTATTTATTATAATAAAAACCTTTATATATTCCGTATTATAAAGGAAAAGGACTTAAAGGGCGACTTTAGTATTTATAACGTATATAACCTGCCGTTAATTAATAAAAAAGGATTATTTATAATATTATTATTTAAAAAGGTTTTAATTACTTTAAGTAAATATATATTGCTTAAAGACTTTAACTTATATTATTATATATAAAATAAAGAAAAGCATATAATAATTATATTAAATTAAATAATTTATTAATAATTACCGTTTAAATTAACCTTTTATTATTAATATTTTAAGGGATTATTATATAAAAAAGTTATAAGTTTAAAACGATAATTAATTTAATTTTTAATATAAAAAAGATTGCCGGCGTGTTTATAACGTATAAGCCGTAAAAGGACTTAAAATATAACTTAGATTATATATTAATATAAATAACCTTGGATTAAACCGTTAATATAACCTTATTATTACCGGTAAAAAAAGCGTAGAAAATAATTAAAATAATAAAAATTTATATAAAAACGGAGGAAACGGTAATATAATTTACGGACCTTCCTTAATTAAATAATAAAAATTAAATCGATTTCTTTATAAAACGTATAATAAAGGTATTAAATAAATTAATTAATATAAAAATCCCAATAATAAAACCCTCTTGAAATGTTAAAACCTATTAAAATAAAAAATATATAATTATAATTATAAAAATGAAAAAATTAATAAAATAAGCTTTTAAGTATAAGAATTAAGAGATACTTAATTAATTAAGGGCTATTTAAAAGGAAAAAAAGAAGATTATTAAAAAGGTTAAATAAATGTACTTTTAATCTACAATATATAACTTAACGGTCTTACCTCGTAATATCTAGAAATTAATAAAATATAACAGAAAATAAAGTGGGAAATTAAAGTTTATCCTTAAATTCTTACCTTTTAAAAGACCCGATAGTATATTAATTAATACCTTTAACGGTAAGATTAAAGCCCTTAAAGGAATATTTCCCCCCTTTATTAAAGGCTAACCTAAACGATATTAATAACGTTATATACCCCGATCCCGTATTAATAAATAAAATAATAGTATAAGATATAATAATTAAAATAATTAATAAATTAAAAAAATAAAGCCCCGGGATTAAATAAGATCCTTAATAAATTCCTATTAATAATAATATTGCCGTTTAAGAAAGTTTTTATTTACTTCTTTTAAATATATTTTAACGTTAATTATTATTTATATAAATTTAAAAAAATAAAAATAATTAACCTTAAGAAGCTTATTAAGCCGGATTATTTTAAAGTAAAATCTTATAAACTTATTATACTTTTTTATACGTTAAGGAAAACCTTAAAAACGGTAATAATAAAAATCCTTAATAATTATATAGAGAATTACGGATTTCTCCCCGATTAATAAATAAAAATAAGGAGAAATTAATTAATAAAAATAACCCTTAAAGGATTAATTAATAACGTATATACGGTATAAAATTACGGGAAGAAATATATTATAAATTTTCTTTTTTCAATATTATAAATGTTTTTAATAAGGTAAATTATTAAAGGTTATTATATAACTTAAGGAAAAAGGGGATATTACCCTTTTTAATTAAGTAAATAAAGAGTTTCTTACGTAATTAAATTACGTTAATTAACTTAGGATAAAAAATAAATTTAATAAAGCCCGCTATAACGGGAATTCCTTAAAAATCGTTTATTTCTCCTATATTATTCTTATTTTTTAACGGTCTATTAATTAAAGAGCTTATTAAGTTAAAATAGAAGGTTTAAATTAAAAATTTTATTAATAACGTTTATCTTTTAGCCTATAATACCTTTATATATATAAATTATCTAGAATTAAAATAAACTTATAAAGTTTATTTTTAATAAGTAAGAACTTATAAAGCTTAATTTACGCTATATAAGTACAAGTTCATTTATATAATTAAAAGCCCAAAATTCTATAGTATAATAACTATAATAAACTTAAATAGAATTACGGTAAAGCCGGATACCAATATTAAAGTCCTTAACCTTTAAATAAATAAAACGCTTAATTAAAAAGATTATATGGGAAAGGTTTAAAAGAAGATAACTTTATAAGAAAAAGGCCTTATTTATCTCGCTATATTAATATAGAAAATTATATTATAAAAGCCCGGACCGTTTATTAAACCGTAATAAAGCCAGTTATAATATATATTATAATTATTTAATATATACTTAAAGGTATTCTGGAATATAGGAAAAAGCTTATTAAAATATTATAAAAAGTCCAGAACCAGTATTTAAGAATAATTAATAATACTTATAAAGTAACCTTTATCCCGGTATTAAAGTTTAAAGTTTTTATATCGTTAATTAAGGTTTTATTAAATTAAATAATCGCTTAAATAAAATTAAAGAAATATATATACCCAGTTATAATAATAAAAAACGGGTAAATCCGCTAGAATTTTAATAAATTTAAAGCTAAAAGGAATAAATTAAAGATATTTATCTTTTTTCTTATTAAGATAAAGTAGGAATAAATTAAAAAGGAAATTAATTTTATTAATATCCCGGAGATTAATTTAAACGTATATAAATTCCCGTTAAGTATAAGAAAAACCGAGATTAAAAAGATTTAAAAAGTAAAAACTATAATAATTATTTTATAAGTTATATTAAAACAAATTAAACGCTAACGGAAATATAAAGACTTTATATTTTAAAATTATTATTATTTAACTTTTAACGATAAAAAGATTATTAATAAGTATTTCCGTTATTATAATATTATAAGGAAAAATAATAACATATTAATAATTTAACTCCGGACGGGTAAAAACGGTTTAATTTATTTCTTACTTATTATATATACCGGAAATCGGATAAACGTTAAATATAAATATAAATAAAGAAAATAAAATACTATATATATCCTTATTTCTTATTTTTTATTTACGGAAATTAAATTAAAATTTATTATAAAAGTTAATATTTATAATTACCGTTAAATATTATTTATAAAGTAAGATATTTAAGTAATTATTAAATTTATAATATTTACCGGATTATTATTATAATTTAATTTCACTATAAAGATAAATAAAATTATTAAAGACCTTACGGAGAAAACTTATTATTAATTAAGGAAGAAAAAGAGAAGCGGAAACTGGTTATATTAATTATATAAACCGGAAAACATTTTTATAGCCGTAAGGATATAATAATAAATACTTATTAAAAGTCCTTAAAAGAGTTAACGGCGATAATAATATAAAAAAAATATATATTAAACGTATAAATATTAATAAAAATATTTAAAGGCGTTATATAAGGTTAAAGTAATATAAATATATAAAGGAACGGAAGAATAACGAGTTTAAAGGTAGCCCTTATAAGGATACGGTTATAATATTATTGATTTTTTATGGGGGAGTTAAAGTATAAAAAGTATATAAATAAATTGTTATTTTTTAAACGGCCGTTAATATCCTTTACCTTAAGGGATAAAGGGTAAAAGCCTGGTAAACGCCGGTTTTTGCCTTAACGTTATAAGTATCAGGTTTTTACAGTTATTAATAAGGCTAAAAGGCCGCGTATTAAGGAACGCCAGAATTAGCTTAGTTAGATCCGTAATATAAATCAATCAATCAATCAAATTAAGCTTTTAATATTATAACTTTTTTAATTATCTTTATAACTATTTTGTTAATTATTTTGTTTAAGAACTCTTTACTTTATTTACGACGCATTTTATTTAATCCGTTACTAGGATCTTAATATATCCCGATCTTATCCCGTTTTATCCTAAGCTAATACGGGATAGGATAAAAGCAACTCCATTTTATCCCATCCTTATCCTATCCCTATCCCATCCCTATCCTATGGGATATATCCCGTCCCGCTTCCCGGAGTAGCTATAAAAGGTCTAAAACCGGTACCTAAAAGTAATTAACGGTATATATAAAATAACTCCTATCCCGATATGAGAATCCGAAGTCTTTATACCGTTAATTAAGCTATCCTTCGATTAAATAATTGCTTGAATAAAACTTAAGAAAATAATATACTTAATTATGACTATAAGGAACGGACGGATTTAATTAAACCTTAAAAAGTCGTAAATGAAAAAAAGTTAAAATAAAATACTTATTTCTTTTATTAAAACGAAATTAAAATCAGCCAGGAAGAAGGTTAATTTAATTTATATTTAAAGGCCTATATAAATTTATATAAATTTATGCTTAACGTAAGAAAAATAGAAGTTAAAAAAATTATAAAAATAAAAATAAAAACGATTACTTATTAAATTATATCGCGATAAATAAAACGTTAACGTAAATATAAAAAGTTAAACTTTTAGAATCGATAATACCCTACTTTAAATAATAAAAAGATTATTAATAAACACCTCCGTTATTACGGGATTATAAAGAAAAGTAATAACGTATTAACGATTTAATTTTAAATGGATAACTTATTTCCTCTTTATTACGTCTTATTTCATCTTTATTACGTACGTTAATAATAAAACGGATATTAATTATAAGTACGGATAAAGGAAATAAAACGTAACTTACGTATTTATCTTATATCTATTATTCGCTGAATTAAGAATAAAATTAGTTAAGAAAGTTAAAATAAGTCATTATTAAAAAATACTTTTTATAAAATAATGTATTTAAGCGGTTATAAGGTTTATAATATTCTTAAGTTTATTTTTTTACTTAATCTGATTAATAAAATAAACAAGATCGGTAAAGACCTTATAAAGAAAACTTCTTATTAATTAAGAAGGAAAAGGCAGCGTAAATACTAATTATAGTAATTATATAAACCGGAAAGTATCTTTTATAATTAAAGAAATACAATAATAAATACTTATTAAAAGTCCTTAGAAAAAATAATTATAATAATAAAAAAGGAAAATAAATATAATTAAGATAATAATAATATGTATACCGGTAAAAGTATTTAAAAATACTACCTAAAATATTAATTTGAAACAGACCCGTAGAAAAATAGAAGAATAATAAATTTATAGGTAACCCTTAAAGGGATTTAATTATAATAATATAAGTTTTCTTAGAAAAAGTATATAAATAAATTACTACTTTTTAAACGGCCGTAAACGTTCTTTACCCTTCAAGATAAGAATAAAGGTTAAATGAATACCGGTTTTTAATCTTAACGTTATAGATATTAGGTCTTTACGGTTATTAATAAGGCTTAATGGCTGGCTGTTAAAGAACGCCTGAATTAACTTAACTAGATCCGTAATATAATTAATCAATCAATCAATCAAATATAATAAAGTTTAATAACCAGATTTAATAAAACGTTATAAAGAAAATATAAACTTAATAAAAATATAATTAAGTCTAAATAGGAAGATTAACGATTTAAAATATTAACGTAAAATATATTGAATTTTTAAAGTATATACTTATTAATATTCTTATTAGGGTTAAATTAAATATTATATATAAAGGGAACGTAAATAAGTTACGAGTTAAAGTATATATTATAAAGAGAATAATACCGCCCTCGGAAAAAGCGATATATAAAGCCGTTTAAGGATTTTTACTAAACCGGGTAAATTTTAAAGAAATATTATAAAAGAAGTTAAGTATAATAAAATACCAATAAAACTAACGCTATAATAGAGGAGTAAAAGGCTAGGATTTATTGAAAGAAAAGTAGCTACTTATATAACGGGATTTTATCTCTAACCTTAGGAGACTTAAACTTTATTAAGTTCAACCTTTTATTATTAAAGCTTTATGAAAGAAAATAAGGCATTATATAGATTAAGAAGGATAAATAAAACTCTTATACTTAACTTATTTTATAGTGATTATCTTAAAGTATTTGTACCGCGTACCGGGTATTTTAAACCCTCCGATAAGCCGGAATAAAAATAATAAAGAAAATTAACCTAACGAGCGTTAATAAAGAACGCCTTAATCCTTTAGAAACCGTTATAATTATTATCGGTATAATTTAAGGGGAGAAAGTATATACGAGTAATATAACGCCGTTTCCTTTATACTGCTATATTATTGGCTTTTATATTTCGTTAGAAACGGAAAATTAAAAAAAGAAAGATAAAAACACTATAAAGAATAGGAAAAGAAAAGTATTAATAAGGAGATTCTAAGCCTTTATTCTTTTTTTTTAATATTATAAGTTGTATAATAGCGAAGTTATTAAAGTTCATAATTCTTTATAATTAGAATATTTCCTTAAAAAGAGAGAAAAAACGTATTAAAAATAGTATATGAATAAAAGCATAATTCAATAAGGTTATATATAAAGACTTCTATTGAAAAGGACGCGTTTCCTATAACCTATAGGTTTAAATTTTAAATCTATTATAAATATAACTTTAAGAATACGGGTAAAGTATACTATTAATATATAGAAAATACCTATCTTAAACGGCTGGTAATTAGAATCCTGACTATACCCTTAAAATGGGTAATTGAACCCAATATTGTCCTTTATTACGATAGCTATAAGGTATAAGCTTATATTAACTATCCTATCTTAAGAGTAAAAGGGGAGGTAAAGCGGAAGGACCGGTATATATATAAAAGCGGGGCTTAAAACGAAGATAACTTATTATCAAGGAAGTAACCCAGCGGCTAAGCCCGGTAATATACCCGAGGAAGCTAATATAGTTTTAATAACCTGAAAACCGAATCAGATTTTAATTTATTATTAATTAAATATATATCCTTCCGGTAAAATATACTAAATATCGAAAGTTATAATAAGGGATATACTTTTAAAAAATACTATTAAATATAGTACTAAACGTTAAAAGAGTTTATATAGAAATTAAAAAGATAAACGAAGATTAATAAATAAATATTTTATTATTCTTTTTCTTTTTTTCCTTTTTTAAATTATAATATATATAGCGATAATAATTAGGACGAACTATAATACCCCCCTTTTTCTTAAGGCCAATATAATGAATTAATAAAAAGATAGCATTAATAAATAAGTATAAATCATACAATAACTTATAGTACCTTATTAAATATATTAATATAAGAGATATTAATTTCTATAGGAAAAAATTTAAATAAAGCTTACTTAATAATTCTATTAAAACGTATTCAACGTTACGTAAAAGATTTACTTAAAACATATTAATTAACAACGAAATTAAAAGAATAAAAAAAGATATTAAAAATATACGAATTAAGGAATAAGGTAAAAAGTAATTAATTATAAATCTTAATCCTTATAAAGGGCGGTACTCCTAATCTTTTAATAAATGAATTAAAACGCTTTATATCTATAAAAGGATTAAGCGTATAATACTTAAGGAAGATATAAATATAACGTAATTTAAGGCTTAAGATAAAAAGACATAAAGTACTATAATCGCCGTTATAAATTAAAACAATAAAAAAGGTCGTCCTTTTAAAAAAGTTAAGCCTTAATATATATATTCACTATTATTAAATAAGATACGGAAATAAAGCTATAAGGAAAAGAAGTAAATATATATATAAATAACGTGAAAAGATAAGAATTATTTATTTATAATACGTAATATTAAAAAAAGTAAATTTTATTATAAAAAGGACCGGGGTAAATTAATATTAAATTAATACCGTTTTAACTTTTTATGGATATTTCGGATTATAAAAAGAATATTATAAACGGTTATATATATGATTAAAATATATATAAATACGTATAATATACTTAAAAGTACAAAGGTATTAAGGGTAACATTTTATTATAAAAGGAGTTAAAAAGAAGGAAAATAAAAAAGATAATAAATTTACGGATATATATATAAAGCGGTAAAAATGTTAAGGAAGGTTTATTAAGAATAGAATCGTTTTATATATACTTTAAAAACGGAGAATAAGATTAAATAGATTAATAAACAATCTATATTTTACTTATTTATATAGGGGCTGCGGCTTATCTCTAATTGTACTTTATTACTATTTATTATTTTATTATCTTTACACTTTCTTTACCTTCTCCTTTTTCTACCTTAATTAATTAAGTTAGAACATAGTTAAACTTTAAAAACCTTATTATCAAAGTTTTATACTTTTAAGTTATACTTTCTTTATATTATTTACTTTAAATAGAATCTAATATATGATGTTAAAGGTTTCAGAATACATATATTATAATTAAAGTATTAAATTTTAGATTAAACAGAGGGCTGGCTAATAATACCCTTATAAAAAAGGTGGTTTATAGGGCCGTTTTGCGATTGCGACGTGGTAAGGCTAACCCGGTTTCTTAAAATTTAAATACCTATACTATTTACCACTTACCAGCCTTACCAACCTTACCTACCTTATTATAACCCTCATTTACCCTCACCCTCACCCTTACCCTTACCTTTACCATTACCCTTACCCTCTAATATAAGAATATAGAACGTATTTATTAACTTAATTATTTAGGTTTATATAAGAAGAATAAAGTTATTATTAAAGGATACCTGGCCGTTCTAAGATATACGGTAAGGTACTTTAATATATATAACGTTAAATTAATACGTATATACGCTAAATAAAACTATAGGTAATTATTAATTTTAATATTCACTTTAATATTAACGACGGTAATAACGGTAATATATTTTATCTATTATTATTTATCCTTCGGTATAACGTATAAGCTTCCCAGCTTACGTATAAAAATAGGCTTTATTTATTTAAGTAGTTTAATTAAAGTATTTATTATTTATTTCTTAACTAAAATCTAAATATAAGTAAGCTCCTTAATCTTAACTTTTATTCTATAATAATAAATCCGAATATATTTAATATAATCTTAATAGGATAATTAATTAATAATCCCTCTAACCGTTTAATTATTAGTTCAAACTATTTTCATAAAAAGTAATTAAAAAAGAAATACTATATAAAGCTTTATAAGTTATATTATATATAAACTTAATTAATAATATACTTATAGTATTTTATCGATAGAAACAAATTAATGTAAATCCGTTACAATATTAAAATATATAATAAAGATTAAAAAGTCTTTCTAACGTTAAAATAAAATACGTTTATAGCCGATAACCTTCTAAGTTTCTCACTTATGAGGATTATTATGTATCTATTTATATTATAGCTTAAAGTAGGGCATTTAATTATATATTTAACCGTATTAATATAAATATTTCTTAAGTTTACCGAAAATCTTTTTAATTTATTAATAAAGAAAAGAAAATTAAATCATATTATTCAAATTATTTATTATAGAGTACCTATAAAAAGTATATATAGCTTTTATGTTATCTTTATTAGTATGTTTTCTTTAAAATTTAAGATTTTACTTTTTATTATTAAAGTATATAATCTTTTATAAAAATAAAATTATATGAGTGTTCATTTTAAAAATTTTTTAACATAAATATATCGTTTAAATTAATTGCGTATAATTTTTATACTTAATAAATATATAATATCCTTTAACTTTTTTAACCGGAAATACTCTTTAAAGCGTTTTTAAATTATTTGATAATTTCTTTATCCTTAACGACGATAAATATATTTATATAAATAACGAGGGTAATATGTTTATTAAGATAATGAAATATAGAAGAATCTTTAATTATATTATTAAATTCCAAAGATTTAAGTATTCTAGATAAAATAAAGTAATATTTAAATAAGGAATATTTAAGGCTATATAATACTTTTTATCGATAATATTTTATTGATTTATTATACGGTTTAATCTTTAAATAATTGATTAATTTATTTATTTACGAATCTAATTGTTAAGATAATTTCAGTATTCCTTAATATTAATAGTTAAGCTATCATTCTTAATATTTATACTTATCTTGAATTCATCGTTTTAGTTTTTTTTAAAAAAAGAAATTATAATTAATTAACTTTAGTTTAACTTACCTTAAATGTTACCCCGTTTTAAATAAAGACCTTTTTTCATTAATTATTTCTCTTAATATTATAGTTAATTCTTCACGTTAATCCGAAAAAGGGAAATGAAAACCTTAAATCCTTAATTTATTATTTCCGCCGGAAGTCCTTTATTATTATTATAAAATATTTTAACGATTGTTGTAAGTTCTATTAAGTTCAATCGGAGGGAAATAGCCTTAACTATATAACTTTATTATTAATATTAGAATTATTTTTAATTTCTTATTACGTATCTTTTTGAATTAATAAGCTTTATTTTTCATTCTAACTTTTTAATAGTTACCGGCCTTACGTGGTAATTAAGCTTAACTAGGGTTAATTACGGGTCTTTATAAACAGTTAAATATTCATTATTATTTTATCTATATTAAATACGTGATTTATTGGATAAAGTTTATGGGCTTTTAATAAAATCGTTTTTTACTTTTAAAATATTAGGTTGATTTATAGTTTATCTTCCGTATGGAAGAATACCATTTTATGGTATAATAAATAAGATAATAAGTATTGATGTAAGTAAGGTAAGGGTATATATAAAAGTAATGGTAATAATATAAATAACGCCCCCGTTATTTAACTCGCAGGTTTTCTATATAAACAATGGTGATCTTAAGTGTTAATAATAAGAGTATATGGAGATTAAGCTTCATTCAACTATATAAAGTACTTACTTTAAATGTAAGTTTTTTAATATATTTACGGTGCTTTTACGTAATAAATATAACAGTAAATAAATAATAAATATAATTTTAATTAAATATAATATTTATTTATATCGTATATTTTTCTTTAAAACGTAATAATTTAAAATTATAACTATAGGAATATATAGATCTTAAATCTAGCTTTATAAGTATAGGGCGTTTATTTACTTCTTAATTTTACTCTGAGAAGGGGACCGGGATAAAACGGTTTTTGAATTTATTTACAGAATAAGATAAGGAAATTCCGCATTTTATTTTATCTTAATCCCAAGAGGATACCGATATAATAAGATAAGGACATATTAAGAACTTAATTCTTAACGGTATTAACCGGATTGAGTAGATAATTTATTTTTAATATTTATTTTTTCTTTTAAAAGCTTAACCATAAATAATAATCTATATATTATAAATAAAAAACTTAAAACCTTAATATATCCCGATTTTATCCTATTTTATTACGTATTAATACGGGATGGGATTTTATTTACTTTATCTCGTCCTATCCTTATCCGATTTTATCCCATAAGATATATCCTATCCTACTTCCTGGAGTACTTAAGTTTTCTATATAAAAAGCGGTATTTTTAGGTAATAACTATAAAAGCAGACGGGTATTAAGTATAGCTTTATACGTATAATACGTATAAAGCGTTTATTGATTTTCCGGGTTCTTTATTTACGTTATCTTATATTTAAGTGTATTACAATAAAAAAATACTGATATAAGGCGTCATTTCTTCTTAAAAGGCCCCAGAAAAGCTTAATAAAAAGCTTATTAAAACCTTTACTTAATGCTTAACTTTTTTATATAAATTATTATATTTCTAGTTAATAATTATAGCACTAAATAATTAAATATAAAATTTGATATTATAAATTACCATAATTAAGGAAATAAAAGAATTAATAAAAAATTATTAATAAGTTAAGAATTAACCAGAAAAAAAGAAACGTTTATTAAGAGATTGTTACGGTATGGACCATAGGAGGATTCCTTTGCACGGAGCGGGCTTACCTTATTCCGTATACTTAGCGCGTATACTTATATTACGTACCTTCATAGCTAAATAGCGATTAATTATATATATTAGACCCACTCACTTTATATATATGCTTTATATATATCCGTAACAGAGATAATCGGTTTAAGCATAAAAAATCCCATATTATTAATCTTAAGTTAATAAAAAAATTACGCGTAATAATTAAAAACTTAATATCTTTAAAAGAATATGTTAAAAATAAAGAATAACTAAATGTAGGAAACGGATAAAATAAATTTATAAAAATTAAAAGATAAAAGTTATAACCCGTAGAAAGTTTCATTATAATAAAATAAAATAATATATTATAATTATAACCCAATTATTTATAAGGTAACCTGTATTATAAATTCCCTAATAAAGGAATAATAAAGGTTTATAGATACCGCTTTTATTTTAATAAGTTAAGTTCTACGGTTATAATATAATTTTAAAATTCTTTCTTATAGAATACGGAAATTAATATATTTATATTTATAATATAATATATATTAATAATAATAATACTTAAAATATATTTAACTTAATATTTAACTTTCTTAAATTAAGGAAAATAAATAGCCGGGAGTTTTTACTTATATTTATAATTTTAATCTTTTTTAAAAAAATAAACTATAATAAATTAAAAATTCTAATAAACTAAAAATCTTAATTTTAAAACGGTTAAAATATTATATAATATTAAATCTTATTAAAATTTTTAAAGATTAGAAAATACTACTATTATTATTATAGGAAAGAAAGGCTTAGATATTTATATTATATTTAAAATTATTTATATTATTATCGATATCGTTTTTAGCGGAATATAAATAAAAAAATAAATTATTATTTCAAATTAAATTAAATTTAAATAGGATGTATTTAATTTAAACGGGTTTAAAGTAAATCAGTTTAAATTAACAATTATAATTTTTCTTATATTAATATCTTATTAATTTTAGGTTTTAGATATATATTTTACCTTTTAAGTTAACCTTGAATCAGAGATAGTTTAATTTAATTATTTATAATAAAGTAATTATTAATTAAAGCTTTTTATATATAAAATTTTATAAATACCTTTTATAATATCCGTTATAATATTATATTCTTTATATTAAGGGTTTTAATAAACTTGAATACTAAAATAATAAAAAATTTATAAATAACGTTTATAAATAACGTTTTTATATTTTCTTTTTCTTATATATAGGTTAAATTAATGTTTTTAAACTTATCTTAAGTTTATTTTAATTAAGGGTAAATAATTTTTAGTATTTTTTCTATTTAAGAATTTTTAAGGTTTAAATGGATCCGTTTATACCTTATTATTATAATTAAATATATATACTTTTTAATTTACGTTTAAATAATTATTTAATTAAAACTTAATTAATAATTTTAAAACCTCGGACTTTAATATAGGGATAAAAGTTATTTTATAAACGTTCTTATAACTCTTAAATTCCGGCTTTAAACCATTTATAATTTACATATATATATATATATATATATTTTTAAAAAATACTTTTTAATTACGTATAAAATAACTATTACGGACGTTATAACCAGGTTTATTTTTATTTAATAAAAGGTTTTAACTTTTTATAAGGTAACTTTATATATTAATACCGTAAAGTGAATTTAAACCCCTTCCTTAGGCAATTTTTTTAATTTTTAAACTTTTTAATATAATCCTTAGTTTTCCGTTAATTTAAAAGTTAAGGATTTTAATATTAACTTCTTGCTTTATTATTATTTTCTTTAAGTAAATTACAATTATTATATTATATAATTTTAATTTCTTTTTAATAAAGAAAAATTTATACTTATAGAATATAAATTAAGCTTAATATTTTATTATTGCTCCTAAATAAACTTTATAATTTTCATTGATTTTAAGTAGTTTAAAGAATTAAATATATTTAGAATTAAATCTTAAAGTACTATTAATAAATAATAAATATTTTAATTTAAATCTTAATTTTAACTTTATTGATTTTTAAATTAATAAAATATTAAAAGAAATTAAAAAACCAGTTAAATTAATAATTCCTAAGGAATCCCTATTATAATCAATTTTATTAAGGTTATTTTTCTTCTTAAGTTAATTAATATTATTTAATTATATTAAAAGTTTTTATTTATTTTATACAGAAAATTAATATCCTTTTTTTTTATCAGTTGTATAATAATCTTAAATATTCTACTTTATAAAATATTTTTATAATATTGAAAAAGAAGTTATTTCATAAAATATTTCTTATCTTGATTTTGCATTTTATATAGTTTATTATTTAAACTTTCTAAACCCGTTTTTATTAACCAGTTTTTCCTGATATTTCCTTATTAATTAAGGAAAGGTTTATATTCTTTACTATAATTTCCAATAACGTTTTATAATTACTCTTTATAAAGCTTTTCTTAACCTATATATAAAAGTAATTAAAGTAATCGGTTTATACGTTTATATTTTTAAATAATTTAATATAACCGGTTTCTTGAGGAAAGTTATTTTAAATTCTTTAGACTTATAAAAGTAATAACCGATATTAAAATAAGCTTAAAGTAAATGAAAAAAGAGCTCCTTAAATCATACTATTTATTATTTATATTAAGAAGAGCTTATTTAATGTTCCTTTTAATTTTAAAGTTTTATTTTTTAAATTACGAGATTTGATTTTAAATCTAAATATACTGCGGGAAGCGGGACGGGATGGGACGGTTTTTCGATTCACTTATCCCATCCCGCGTGGGACCGGATAAGGCTGAATCCCATCCCATCCCATCCCTATCCCGGCGGGATGGGATCGGGATATGCCAAGATCCCGCCAAGACGCGGGGTAATAGTGAATTAATAAGGGTATTAATAAGGGTGCAGGTAAGGGTGTAGGTAAGGGTAAGAGTAAGGGTGAGGTTACTGAGGGTGATAAGGCTAATGAGGGTGATAAGAGGGTGATGAGGGTGATAAGGGTGATTAGGGTGATGAGGGTGATGAGGGTGGTAAGAGTGGTGAGGGTGATGGTGAGGGTGGTAGTGAGGGTGGTGGTAAGGGTGTAGGTAAGGGTGCAAGGGTGGTGGTAAGGGTGCAGGTGAGGGTACAGGTAAGGGTGAGAGGGTAAGGGTGCAAATTTTCCGGCTATCGATAAACCACCCAAAAAAAATTTATGCTGATCTTTCTGATAATCACCCCTTTTCCCCCCCTTAATTCACTATTTTGGCCAGGGTTTCCCTTATCTTATCCGCCACTGGGATCTTGGTATATCCCTATCCCGTCCTATCCCATCCCGTATTAGTGCGGGATGGGATTCTATTCACTTCATCCCGTCCTATCCCTATCCCGTCCCTATCCCGTCCCTATCCCATGGGATATATCCCGTCCCGCTTCCCGGAGTATCTAAATATAACTCTTAATAATTTAGTTAATAGTTTAGATCCGCTTATATAATCATTAAATAAAATGTAATTAAGCCCGGAAGTAAATGAATTTATAACTGAATTATATAAATTATTTCCGTAAGAACTAAATAAATAACGTTTATAAGCTATTAATTAAGAAAAGCTACTTAAAAACCTTGTTAATTTTAATTTTCAAAATCCTATTAATATTAATATTCATTTAAATAAGCTTTTTAATCAATATAAATTATATTTCATTTTATATAAATTACCTTTTAATGGATAACGGATTATAAGTTATAGATTATAATTTAAACGTATAGGATTACGCCCGAAAAATAAGAAAAAATAATTATAGAAATTATCCGATTAAGAATGATTATAGATTAACGCCGTAAGTTAAGACCGGTTTTTATTAATAAATATATTGATTTACTAATATTAATCTTTATATTTCCCAAGAGTTTAAGTCTTTTTATATAGTTATTAATTAAGAGTAAATTGATAGTTTTTAAAATAAATTTAATTAAGCTTTTAAGCCCGCTTAATCCCGGGGTTAATAAAAAAACTTTATAAAATATAATCAATTATAAGGAGAAAGCTTTTACGGTAACGTAAAGAAAGTAGATTTTATAAAGCGTAATATATAATAATAATTACCGTTAACCATAAAATCAAATAAGACTTCTTATATAGCCTGAAATGATAATATCTATATATTACTATATAAATATATAAGACTTTCTACCCTATTTATAATAAGGATATATAATTAAATAAGGGTTAAAGCGGTAATACCCAAGAGTATTTATAATATGTTTTAAAGAATAAACTGGGATTAACTTTAATATTAGAAGCCTTACTCTTTAAAAATATAAATCTATAATTTATTATTAAAAAGTCTAAAGCCTTGGAACGGGAAATATAACGGTAATAAAGTAAAAAGGTATATTGAAAAAACGACCTAAAGAATAGGATACTGGCCTCTTAAATTAATCCCAGCCGATATTAAGTGTAAATATAAATAACGGTAATAAAACGTGGTATAGATCCTTATCTTTTACCCGGTAGATTTTAACCTCCGACTAGGCTTAATTGAAAAATAAGGATAAACGATTACCGGAAGATACTTTCTATAGTGAAAAGGATAAAAACGGCGGTAGAGTTTATGATAATTACGGATTTATTTCCGTAATTTATCTTAACTTAAGAAATAAATAAGGTATTAAGAGAAATCATTAATAAATTAAAAGCCAACAGGAAAAAAAGAAAAGCTCCTTAAAAAATAACCGGCTAAATAATAGGGTAATTTTTATTCTTAATACCGGAGAAATATAAAGAAGAAATATATATTTAAGATTTAATTCCTTTATATTAACGGCGAAATGAATTCAATATACACAATAATTAAATAAAACGTTTATATAGAATACACTAAAAAAAAAAAGGAAATTTTAAGTATAAACTCCTATACGAAACTCAATTATAATTATATATAAAAATATATATTATAAGAATAATGTATTTTATATATAAAAACCCATAATATTTACTTTCCGGCAAAGAGATAAAAAGAATTTATAAATACCGTTCTTATTTTAGGAAATTAGGTTTTATCGTTATTAATACGGCCAATAAGCTACGCGGTAAGGAACACTAGAATTAAGATAGCTAGATTCATAATATAAATATAAATTATTAATTTTATTATAAAGGTTTATTTAAATCAATGATTTTTTATTGAAGTTAAATCCCGTTTATCCCGTTTTCTTTAAGTTATCGTTGCTACTTTTAGATAACCGGACTTAACATTTAGAATCGTAATAAGTTTTTTTTAGGTTATTATTTATTGCTTTTTATTTATTTTTATTCATTTTTCATATTAATATAATATTTATTTAGTTTATTTATACAATTTATATAAATCATATTATTAAATTTTCATCGTTATTTTGATGGTTTTACGTTCTTATTAAGTGTTTTAGGTTTTATATAAAGTATCCGTTCTTATTATATATAATATATTTAAGTATATTCTTTATAAGTATTATGAAACGGCGTATGCGCATATACATAGCATTACGGTCTATGGTAGATATAAGCATAGCGGGTAGCTCCCGGGCGGTCTTAGCGCGCCCACTCACTCAAATCCATAGCCACCTACCTAGCTATAAAAAAAATTATATAATATATATATTATATATATTACGTTCTTAATAAAAAGGCTCTTTTTTATTAAGTATATATATTTATATGTTTTATAATTTCTAACCTAAATTATATATTTTAGATTATTAAGCTATTTTTCAATAATGTCTTTTATTTTTAATAATTAAAGTATTATATATTGACTCTTTTATTCTATATTTAAATTGATTTAAAAGATTTACCTTTAATACCTTTTTTATTAAGAATATTCTTATATATTTTATTAATATTATACTTGAATTAACTGTAGAATATTTCTTTATTTAATCAAGGGAAACCGGGTTTTTATTATAGAAAAGAATCTATAATTAATAATTTTATATCTATATATTTTAAAGTACACTTTTTTCCGGGGTTATAAAGCGTATTAAGTATATTCCGTTTATTATAACTATAAATAACTATTACAAAGTTTTTATTATATTAATTTTAATTTTAATAATTTTATTTCTAACTTGTTTAAGTTTCCTTTCATTTTTAAGGACATTATATTAAAGAGTATATCCTTATCTATAACTATCGTAAAACGTTAGTTTATTTCGTTAATAACTTATCCGTTATTCCAAATTTTTTTAAAATTATTAAAAAAAAACATTTCTATAAAATATATAAGTTATTTAACGTCCTTATCGCTTTTTCCTCTCTTATAATTCCTTTATATATTTAACGTCTTGTTTCCTTTCTATTCCGTTCTTAGTTTTTTTCTTTAATTTTACCTTTACGCTATACGTATTTAATAACGCCGGTATCCTCTCCACTTTATTTATATTTATTGTCCGCCTTTTAATTATTTTTATTACCCCGGATTTTCCGAGCATTTTTTTTTACCTATTATAGTTTCACTCATTTTATACGTTTTCTTAAGAGTATCTTATTAATTATAATTCCCTTATTTAATTTAACATTCGTTTATCTTATTAATATTACGTTATTTATATAAATCGCCCTTACCGTTGTTAGATTCCGCTTACTAATTAACTTATCGATAAACTATTAATAAAATATTTATAATAATCTTTATAATAATTCCCATTTTTTTTACCCTTACCTATACCTAAACCCTTATTATTACCTATATTATTACCTATACTTATATTATTATCCTTACCTATATATTTACTTTTACCCTTATTATTACGCTTAGCTTAACACTTACTTATATGTTTTCAAATCTATTATTACCCCGTAGTTTAGCGGGATCTTAATATAATATCGTTTTATCCCGCCGGGATAAAAATAAATTAAGATATAGAATATCTTTATAAGGTCTTATATAAAAGAAAATAAATTAATTGAAAGCCTTATTTATCCTATCCCGCTTCCCGGAATATTACGGGCTTAATCGGTATATAAAGATTATATTATTATTTTTATTAAAATGAATTTAAATTTTTTAATTCTATTTTCAACTTTTTATTCTATTAGAAAAACTCCGGGATATTATTAAGGCTTAATAAAAAAAGGTTAGTAATAAAAACATCCAATAAATTCCCGATAATAATAATCTTAAAAGAATATATAAGCTTAAAAATATAAATATATAATTTATTAATAAATACAGTTATATAATAAATTAATATAGAAATACTTAACCGTATAGCTGGTATTAAATCTTAATATATTATATGAATATATTTTCTTTTTTTCTAGATGTTTAATTAATTTAATTAATATAAATATATACTTATGCCTTTAAAGTTAAAAAGTTTAATACTTTATTTATCCTATATACCTTAATTACCTTAATTACCTTAACTAACTTATTCATTCTATATTATTATTATAGAAGCCTTATTTAATATATATACCCTTCTTATAATAAGCTTAGGATTATATATTTTCTGTAAAGAATTAAATTTTAAACGTAAATAAAAACGCTAGTTATTAATAGCATTTCTTAAAAAATATATATAACCTTTTTTAAAAAACTTAAGAATATTAATTCATAATTTAAAACCTTAAAACTTAAATAATCTTTTCATAAATAAAAACTATATTTAATACTTATTTATTTTATCCATATTTATTAAAATTATTATTAATTAATTAAAAATCAAAATTGAATAAATCCTGTATAAATATAAAGTAAGATTGGATATTTAAATAATTTTACCTTAAACTATGATAATTTAAATCTTGCTTTATATACGTTTAAAACGGTATCGGATATTTTCATAATACGGTAATTATTATTAATTAATTGATTAAGTTATTAATATATCAGTTCAATTATAACGTTAATTTTAACGTTCCTTATTATTAATAATTAAGTTACTGGTCTTAATATTAAATTTTTTAAAACTTATCGCTTTAGTTTTAAAAGGGAAAGGGAAACCTTAATTAATTAATTCAGTTTTAATCTACTTTGATGATTAACTTAGGATAAATAAAAATATTTTTTTAACATTTTTCATTTTAATATTATAACTAAGTCCTTTATATTAACTTGATTAAGAGTAATAATAAATACCTTAAATCCTTCATATATTATTCTTATTAGGAATATTCTTTTATTATTATAATCCGTAATAAAGATGTTTATTAAGTTCTTTAAAGTTAACCAAGGGAAAATAATTAAGATTACATAACTTTAATATTATCAATATTGAAATTATGTTAAATC
This sequence comes from Niebla homalea, assembly GCA_019925105.1. NCBI lineage: Eukaryota > Fungi > Ascomycota > Lecanoromycetes > Lecanorales > Ramalinaceae > Niebla > Niebla homalea. The sequence goes on from JAHGAU010000022.1 coordinate 924,381, forward strand.
CCTTATTTAATAACTTTTTAAATTAACTTTATTCATTTTTAATTTTAATTCTTTAATATTAGGTTCTTATAATTTCTTTTATTGGCCTTATACAATAATTAAGTTTAGTTAAGGTTAATTATATATATTAATATATTATGAAATATTTATTATTTTTTTATTTTTATCAATTATATAATTTACTGGATATAACTTAAGGGCTTTTAGTAAAATTATATTTTACCCTTAGAATATTCAAATATTTATTATTCATCTTTTGGATATAAAACTGCTATTTCGCCGCGTTCGCCTATCCGTAATCATAATATAAAATTATTATATCAAGATTTATTAAAGATAGGAAATAAATTGAAATTCTATATATAGAAAGTTATATTTAACCTTTATAGACTACCAAGGTTTCTATAAATGTTATTATAATTATATATAAAAGATATATAATTATATAATCCGGTTTAAATTAAACTGGTTTATTATAAACCTATATAATTAAAAATGAATCTTTTTTAAATCTAGGTTTATTTTTCAAATAATCAATTAGAAATAATTAAAACCTAACTTTTATTAATTTATCCTCCTTTTTGTCTTAGAAAAAAATTATTTATTATAATAAATTTAAAAGTAAAATATAGTTTTTTTTCGTAAAAAGTTAATATCTATTTATTCCTTTTTAAATTGATATTAAAAAGTTTTATATCTTATTACAAAAGCTTTAAAAGTTTAATAAAGTATTTTATTTAGTGTTAGGAACCGTTTGGTGGTAAGTATATAATTAATGAGTAGCTATATATATAATTATGGATTTAAAGTATATACGCGCCAAGACCACCCGCGGAAGCTACCCGTTATGCTTATATTTACCTTAAACCGTGATTTATACTATATACGTATACGCCATTTCATAATAATATACCAGAAAAATTAAAAAATACGACGCTTTCATCGTAATAACGGTACTAAGGTCTATAACGTTATAAGTAGCTTCAGAGTTAAGGAATAAGTATATTTCGCGTTAAGGATATTAAGGAAATAAAAAACGTAATAATGATTAAGCATTAAGGTAAAATAATAAATATAGATTAAAAAATCGAGAAAAACGTAAGCCGGGAAATATTTATAATTTTTTAAGAATTATAATTAAACTGAATCACTTAAAAATACGATCTCCGATATATTATTAATTAAACTATTATAACAATTATTTATTGCCCTTTTTATTCGGGTTATAAATATTCTCGGTAGGATGGAATTACTATAATTAATAAGTATTATTTATAAAGTAAACCTATTAATTGTGAGTATCTTAATAGTTAATATCATTGTATTATTACTTATTATATATATATTAAATCCGTTTACGTAATAAGCATACGGTTTATCCGTGATTATTAGGTACGGCCGTATTAAAGCTATAGTATACGGTTAAAGGGGTATTCGTAAAATGTTTTATTAATTATTTTATTAAGGGCGACGATCAGAATTATATACATTTTAAGTATAATTACGGTCGTAGCTATTAGACCCGGGTCTTTAATTAAAAGGTAAATTACGAAATATAAAGTGAGTATATATTTGGAATTAAGCAATTTAATTACGTTATATATTATATATAAAACTATTTACGTTAATTAATAATATTAAAATACGTAAAATTAAGCTTTAAATTATTAATATACCGTTTATAGTTTAATGAATAAATCTTAACCGAACTAAAACATAATTTATAAAACGTCTTATATAGATTCAGTTATATCCTTTTTATTTATTACGTTTTTCCTTATATATAATATCTTATATAGATTCGTTATAAGCTTAAGTAATTAACGTTAAAATCTCTTAAATACTATATTAATAAAAGGCTTAACGGACGGTACGTTAATAACAGCCATTTTGGGAACGGCTACCAGCTTATAGAGGTATTACTTGAATATAATACCTTATAAAAGGGTACTTATATTACTTAGGATTAACCGGTATGATTTTATAAGTATAATAATACGGAATCTATTATTAAAGGCTACAACTTTAATACCGTTAAAATAACCGATCTTTTTAAGTTTAAACCGATCTGGTATAAATATAACTATAGTTATAAGTGGAATACGCTATCCTTAAGCTAATTAGCGTAATATTTCATTTAATATCTTAATTAAGGGTTATATAGATTATTTACGCTTAAATATTATTATTTAATCTTTAATATTTATAATTCTTTTTTTCTATAGATTATATAATAATTTTTAATAATTTACTTTATTAAAGGCTCCCGTAATTTTTAAAGAAAAAGGTTTATAATAAACTTCCTTTTATAATTTTGTACCGTATATACGCCGTTAATTAGACTTTTTAAGGCCGTTTTTATTTATTTTTATTCTAATATTTATTTATTAATTAAAAAAAAAACTTACATTTTTCTACGTGATTACTAAGGATTTTTACGATTATTAATTTTAAGGTTTTCTTTAACGTATAAAGGAATACGATTGGTTTATAATTTTTACTTTTAAGTAATCTGGCTTAACCAATCTCTTAAGGATAATTATTTTAATTTCTTTAAATTTATAAAAAAGATAATTAATCTTAAAATAAGCTTAAAAGAAATGAAGAAATTTTTTTTAAAATTATAATACTATTATTAATAAAAATCTATTTTAAAATTTATTTAAAAATTTATTTAATCTTAAAGTCTTATCCTCTTTTAATTTATTACCTATTTTAATTATTATTATTAAGGTTATCTTTTTATTAATAGTTAACGAATTAAAATATATAGTTCCTTTAATATCCGTTGAATTTATATTTAATAAAGGAGGGAAAAAGCTTTTTAAGAGTTTTAATGTTATTATTAAAAATATTAATTATTATATTATCAAGCCTTTTAAAAAACGGGAACTTGAAGATAAAATTTAACTTATTATTTTTTTTATTATATTTTATTATTTTTTATATTTTATAAAGGAAAACGGTTAAGTTTTAAATAACTAATTAAAAGTATATTTACTTAACTTTTTAATAATTTTTCCTTTTTTTTTAAAGTTTCCTTTAATTAAATAAATCTTTTTTATTTTTATATTTAATAATTTATTTAATTAACGTTTTTATTTTTATAGTTATTATTATATATTTTTCATTTTAATAAAGTTTAATTTTTTAAAACGGTTTTATTATAAAAATTATTATATTAAATATTTTATTTAAAGCTTTTATTATTTACTTTATGAAAAGGTTGATTTAATCTTTGTTATTTAAATAAGAAGGTTTTATCAATTAAGCTATTAAATTTTTAATTCTTATATATATATTAATTTCCTTAATTATTTTTTATATTTTTTTTATTAATATTAATAATATTATATTAATTAATTAATTTAAAGTTATTTATATTGATATATAATTTAAGGTATATTTTAGGTTTTTTTTAAAGGTTTATATACTATTATTATATTAATAATTTTTTCCGTACTAAATATTAAATTAATTATTATTTTGATTGATTGATTGATTGATTTATATTACGGATCTAGTTAAGTTAATTCCGGCGTTCCTTAATACGCGGCCTTTTAACCTTATTAATAACCGTAAAAACTTAATACTTATAACGTTAAAGTAAAAACCGGCGTTTATCAGGCCTTTACCCTTTATCTCTTAAAATAAAGAATATTAACGGTTATTTAGAGAATAATAATCTATTCATATATTTCCTATATTTTAATTCCCTTAAGAAAATCTATAATATTATAATTATATTCTTATAAAGGTTACCCTTAAACTTATTGTTTTTCCGTTCCTTTATATATTTATATTACCTTAATTTTATGTAACGCCTTTAAATATTTTTATTAATATTTATATATTTAATATATACCCTTTTTATATTATTATTACCGTTAACTCTTTTAAAGATTTTTAATAAACGTTTATTATTATATCCTTATGGCTATAAAAGATACTTTCTGGTTTATATAATTAATATAATCGGTTTCTACTTCTCTTTTTCTTTTTTAACCGGTAATAAACCTTTTCCGTAAAATCTTTAATAACCTTATTGATCTTTATAATAAAATTAAACTATAATAATAATTTAATAAATATTATAAATTTAACGATTACCCGGATATTTAATTTTATAAATAATATTTAATAATAATTATAAGTATTAACTTTTATAATAAGTTTTAATATAATTTCCGTAAATAAAAAATAAAAAATAAGGATATATATAACGTTTTATTTTCTTTATTTATACTTATATCCGGCGTTTATCCGATTTCCGGTATATATAATAAACAAGAAGTAAGTTAAACCGTTTTTATCCGTCCGGAGTTAAATTATTAATATATTATTACTTTTCCTTATAATATTATAACGGCGAAGATACTTATTAATAATCTTTTTATTATTAAGAATTAAATAATAATAACCTTAAAATATAAAGTCTTTATATTTTTATTAACGTTTAATTTACTTTATCGTAATCTATAAAATAATTATTATAATTTTTACTTTTTAAATTACTTTAATTTCAGTTTTTTTTACGCTTAATAAAAATTTATATACGTTTAAATTAATTTCCGGGATATTAATAAGATTAACTTTTTTTTTAATTTATTCCTATTTTATCTTAATAAAAAAAAGGATAAGTATTTTTAATTTACTCTTTTTAATTTAAGGTTTACTATAATTTTAGCGGATCCGTTTGTTTCTTATTATCGTAATTAAATATATATATCTTTTTAACTTTATTTAAATAATTATTTAATTTAATAAAACTTTAATTAATAATATAAAGACTTTAAATTTTAATATTAAAATAAAAGTTACTTTATAAGTACCGTTAATTATTCTTAAATATTAATTCTAGACTTTCTATAATATTTAAATAGGCTTTTTTTATATTTTAAAATATTTTTAAGTATATATTAAATAACTATAATATATATTATAATTAACTTTATTACGGTTTAATAAACGGTCCGGGCCTTTTATAACGTAACTTTTTATATCGATATAATAAAGTAAATAAGGTTTTTTTCCTATAAAGTTATTTTCTTTTAAATTTTTTTTATATAGTCCTTTTAATTAAGCTTCTTATTTATTTAAAGGTTAAGGACTTTAATATTAATATCCGGCTTTACCGTAATTTTACTTAAGTTTATTATAATTATTATATTATATAATTTCAGGCTCTTAATTATATAAATTAACTTATACTTATATAACGTAAATTAAGCTTTATAAGTTTTTACTTATTAAAAATAAACTTTATAAACTTATTTTAATTTTAAATAATTTATACGTATAAAAATACTATAAGTTAAAACGTAAACGTTATTAATAAAGCTTTTAATTTAAATCTTTTATTTTAACTTAATAAGCTTTTTAATTAATAAACCATTACAGAATAAAAATAATATTAAAAAAATAAATATCCTTAAAGAATCCTTATTATAGTGGGCTTTATCGGGCTTATTTTTTATTTTAAGTTAATTAACGTAGCTTAATTGTTTAAGAAACTTTTTATTTACTTAATTAAAAAAAGTAATATTCCCTTTTTCCTTAAGTTATATAATAATTTTTAATAATTTATTTTATTAAAAATATTTATAATATTAAGAAAAAAAGACTTATAATATATTTCTTCCTATAACTTTTTATTATATATATGCCGTTAATTAATCCTTTAAGGGTTATTTTTATTAATTAATTTCTTTTTATTCTTATTTATTAATCGGGGAAATGTCCGTAATTCTCTATATAATTATTAAGGATCTTTATTATTACCGTTTTTAAGGCCTTTTTTAACGTATAAAGGAATATAATAAATCTATAAGATTTTACCTTAAAATAATCCGGCTTAATAAATTTCTTAAAAATAATCGTTTTTATTTTTTTAAATTTATATAAATAATAATTAACGTTAAAATATATTTAAAAAAGGTAAATAAAAACCCTTTTAAACGGTAATATTATTATTAATAGGAATCTATTAAGGATCTTATTTGATCCTAAGGTTTTATTTTTCTTTAATTTATTAATCGCTTTTATTATTATATCTTATATTATTATTTTATTTATTAATACGGGTTCGGAATAAATAACGCCGTTAATATCGTTTAAATTAACTTTTAACGGAGGAAAAAAAAATATTCCTTTAAGGATTTTAATTTTATTATTAAAGGTATTAATTAATATATTATTAAGTTTCTTAAAAAGTAAGAATTTAAAAATAAACTTTAATTTCTTATTTTATTCTTTATTATACTTTATTAACTTTTAAATATTATTAGGTAAAACCGTTAAATTATATATTATAAATTAAAAATATATTTATTTAATTTTTTTAATAATTTTCTCTTTTTCTTCTTAAATAGTCCTTAATTAATTAAATATTTCTTAATTTTTATACTTAAAAGTTTACTTTATTAATTTTTTTATTTTTACAATTATAATTATATATCCTTTATTTTAATAAGTTTTAGCTTTTTAAGAAAGCTTTATTATCGGGATTATTTTATTAATTATTTTATTTAATATTTTTATTATTTGCTTTATAAAAAAATTAATTTAATTTTTATTATTTAATTAAGGGAGGTCCGTAAACTATATTATCTTTTTTTCCGTTTTTATATAAACCTTTATTATTTTAACCGTTTTTTACGTTTTCCTTACCGGTAATAATAAAATTATATTAATAATTTAATTTAAAATTATTTATATCGGTATATAATTTAAGTTATATTTTAAGTTTTTTTATAGCTTATATATTATAACCGCGCCGGCAATCTTTTCTATATTAAAAGCTAAATTAATTATTATTTTAAATTTATAACTTTTTTACGTAATAATCCCTTATAATATTAATAATAAAAGGTTAATTTAAATAATAATTATTAATAAATCATTTAATTTAATATAATTTATTATATGTCCTTTTTTATTTTATATATAATAATATAAATTAAAGTTTTTAAGTAATATATATTTATTTAAAGTAATTAAGACCTCTTTAAGTAATAATATCGTAAACGCCCCTTCTTTATTAATTAATGGTAAGTTATATATATTATAAATATTAAAATCGCCTTTTAAATCCCCTTTTTTATAATACGGAATATATAAAGGTTTCTATTATAATAAATAATATCTTAATTATTTACGTTAAGCTATTTATTTATAAAGAAGTATATTTTAATTATTTTATCCCCCTTAAAGGTTAAGTAAAACCTTTTCCTTAAGTTAATAAATAAATATATATACGGGCTATATAATAATTCTTATATTATTATAATATTAATATTTTTAACTTTTTTAAATTTAAATATTAATATTATTACTTTAATTCTTTTATTACGGATATTATATTATATTACTTTTAAAAGCGTTAATATATTATATATTAACTTTTATTAAGGCTTTTTTATTTATACCTATTTAAATTACGGACTTTTTATTAAAATTAAACGTTTTTTAATTTAATATTTTCTTAATTATTATTAAAAATATAAAACGGTTAACCCTTAAAGTTAAGATCGTAAAAAGCTTCTTTTTCTTTATTTTATTTATTATTATTATTTATTTTTTATTGTTTAATTAATTAAGTTTACGTTTTAAGGTTACTTTTAATTAACTTTTTAAATTAATTCTATATATATTATACCGTTAGATTTTTATAGTTATCCGGGTTTCTTTACGTTTAATCTCTTTAACTTTTATTATATATTTAGAATCTTATATTAAGTATCTTTTCTTATTATATATAACGTATTTAAGTACGTTTTTTATAAGTTTTTTAATTATTAACTTTATATATTTATAAGTATTATAGCTTTTAACGTAAATTATATATTTTATAATATTAAGGTATTTTATAATAATATATTTATAATTTTAATATTTAAAATATTAATAAATATCCGCCGCTTTATTTTATAATTAAGTTATTTTAAGTAATCCCTTTTTAATAATCTTTTTATTTAAAATATTATTATATATTTTTATTAACGTTATATTTAATATAATAATAAAATATTTCTCTATGCATTTTAAGAAATTAAGTCTTTTTATTATCGGAAAAAGCTTATAATTAATAATCTTAAACTTTAAATAAAAAATTATATTCTGTTTTTCTATATTTTTTAATATAATTTCTTTTTCAGTTTTTATGAAACGTAATAAGTATATTTTATTTATTATAATAATAAATAATTACCTTAAATTTTTAATTAATTTATATTTTCTTTTATTAACTTAAACCTTAAACTTCTTTAAGTTTTCTTTTATTTTTAATAACGTTATATTAAAAAGGATATTTTTACTTTATAGTTTATATATTATAATAATCTATTTTATTAATAATTCCGTCGTTATTTTAAAAGTTTCTATTAATTATAATAGATTTACTTCCGTAATTACGTTTTTTCCCTTATTATTAAATAAGCAGACCGTTATTATCCTTGTTTTCTTTAATACGGTTATTTTTTTTCCGTTATCCTTTTATTTTTTACCGCGGGTACCCTTTTTATTATTTTTATCGCCTAGCTTTTTTTTATTTAAAAGGTTACCGCTTTCGTACCCTCGCTTTATATTTTTAACCTTAAGTTTCCGTTTTTACCCTTTATTAACGCCCTTATTCCCGCCTTTTAAGAGCCCCGTAGGCGTTCCGTTTCCCTAATTTTATCCCTACTTTTATATAAAAGTCTTTTATACTTTTTAATTTAATCTATAATATTAATTAAATCTTTAACGTAATATCCTTTTACTTTATTATAAAAAGTCCTTTTAAAGTTTTTATTATTTCCCTTATTATTTTCTTACTTTTATTTATTAGGCGATATATTATTTCCTTTTTTTATTTTTAATTTTTTAAAATCTTATTTTCTTTATTAATTTTATTTCCTTTTATATACTTTTAATAATACTTTTATTGCGGTTTTCCCGTTTTTTCCTTCCGTTTATACCCTTTATTATTAATATTATACCGGCCTTCTTACCCCCTTATTTACTTATTATTTCTATATTATTATTATACGTTTTACGCGCTTTAATATATATATTTTATTAACTTTAATTTCCTTATTTATTTTAAGCGTTATCCGGCTTATTATTATTATATTACTTATACGCGTTATCGCCGTTTCTGTTAATATAAGTTATTTACCCGTTTACCACCTTATTCTTAACCATTACGTTACTTCTATTTATCATATTTAATATACTTCCCTTACTATTATTAAAGCTATACATATACGTATCGTTTTAGACCTCTAAGGTCCCTTTGTTCGTCGCCATTTCTTCCTAATTATTATTTTAAATCCTTAATTGTTTTACATTATAATACCTTAAAGTATTAATAATAAAAAGTTAAATATTATAATATTCAGTAATAGCTCTTTGATTTAATATAGTTAATTATATAACCTTTTTTATTTTATATATTATAATAAAGGTTAAAATCTTTTAATAGAATTCATTTATTAAGTAAAAATATAATATCCTCAAATAATAATATTATTAAAAGTTTTATTTTATTAATTAATAATGAATTATATTTATAATAAATATTTAAATTACTTTCTATATTCCCTTTTTATATAATTCGGAATACATATAAAATCTTATTATAATAAGTAATATTTTAGCTATTTACGTTTGACCTTTTATTTATAAAGAAATATATTTGGGTCGTTTTATTTCCCTTAAATATTAAATAGGATCTTTTACCCGGGTTAATTAAAAAGCATATATACGGATTATATAATGATTTTTATATTGTTATAATATTAATATTCTTTATTTCCCTAAACTTAGAGATTAATAAAATTGCCTTAATTGTTTTATTTTATATATTATATTATATTATATTATTTTTAATAATATAAATATATTATATATTGATTTCCGTTAAAGTTTTTCCATTAATTTTTATTTAAATTATTAATGCCCTATTAAAGTTAAACGTTATTTATCCCGGCTTCTTTATAATGATTATTATTACCTTAAAGCGGCCAAATTTAAAAATTAATATTATAATAAGCCTTTTTCTTCTTTACGTTATTTATTATAGTTTTTTACGGGTATTTATTTAGTTAACTTTCTTCCCATTTTACGATTATTTTTAATTACTTTACCGGTTTAATTGTATATATATTTTATTGTGAAACCTTAATTTTTTTTTTTCTATCTAATTTTTTAATTTTTATCAAGTATTTCGGGTTTTATATTAAATTTTTATCCTTCCTATATATTATATATTTATTTATGGTTTTAATAAGATTTTTATTTATTAAGTTTACGTATTTATATATATTATACCTGGTGGCAATAGCACACGTGTCGGTGAGGACATTCAGTGGTGCAATCGGAATTTTGAAATTTTAGCATTAAACAGACCCGTAAAGTGACGGAAAAGCAATAGGTTTAAGGGTAATCCTTAAGTGGATTCGGTCGTAATATTATAAGTTTTCTTGGAAAAAGTATATAAATAAATTCTTACTCTCTGGACGGCCGTAAATACTCTTAGCCCTTAAGACGTAAGTAGAGGCTAGGTAGATACCGGTTTTTATTCCTAACGTTATGGATATCGGGTTTTTTACGGTTACCAGTAAGGTTAAATAGCCGAGTATTAAGGAACGCCGGAATTAGCTTAACTAGATCCGTAGTATAAATCAATCAATCAATCAATCAATATATTATACCTTTTAATATATATTATATATTTTATATTATTAAAATATTTTATGATAATATATCTATAATTTTAATACTTAAAGCATTAATAAATATTTACTACTTTATTTTACGGCCGGATTAATTTAAGGGATCCTTCTTTAATAATCCTTTTACTCAGAATATTATTATATTTTTTATTCATATTACGCTTAATATATTCGTGAAGTACCTTTTTATCCGTTTTAAAGTATCCGGTTTTTTTATTATTAAAAAAATTTATAATTAACGATTTTTAATTTAAAGTAAAAGATTATACTCTCCTTCTTTACATGTTTTAAGGTAAGTTTTCTTTTTACTTTCGTAAAGTACGTTAAATATATTTTGTTTATTATAATAAAAAATAATTATTTTAATATCTTTATTATTTTAAATTTATTTTTATTAACTTACGTTTTTAACCTCTTTAAGCCTTTTTTTTTTTTTACCTATAAGGACGCTATAATAAAAAAAAATTTATACTTTATAATTTATATATAATAATAAGTTAATTTATTAATAATTTTCTCATTATTTCAAATACTTTACTAAGTTATAAAAGGTTTACTTTTATTATAAAATTCTTTTTTTCCTTAATTAATAAACGTATTATTATTAACTTTACTTTCCTTAATATTTTTACTTTCTTTTCAACTTATATTATTTCTTTTTAGTTATTACGTACTTTTTTTCGCGATTTTTAGTATTTAAGTTTCCTTTATTCATTAAGCTTTTATTCTTGCCTTTTTACTTTATATATTTATTTTTTAATTTTGATTTTTACTTTTTATTATTATTTTTATTATTGTTTTTTAAGCTTCCTTTAAATACTTTAATTTCTTTAATCCTGCCTTTATTCTTTTATAGAAATCCTTTACTTTTTATTACTTTGTTTTTAACATTAATTAGGTTTTTAATATAATAATTATCTATTCCTATAATTAGTTTATTTAAAGTTTTTATTATTTTATTTCCTATTTTAACTTCTTTATAATTTTAATATATTATTTTTCTTATTTTTATTTTTTAATAAATTATAACTTTATTACTTATATTATCTTTATCTTTATTTTATATAATTTTAATATTATAATTTTATATCCGTTTTATATACGCCCGTTATTATTCTTCTTTACCGTTATTGCTACTTTAACCTTTTTAACGCCCTTTTTTTTTTAAATTTTTTTACGTATTTTATATATCCCTTTATGTATATTCTATTAATTATAATTCCCTTATTTAATTTAACGACCGTTTATCACGTTATTATTACGTTATTTATATTATTTCCCGTTACTCTTATTAATATAAGCTACTTACCGTATATTCCCTTATTCTTAAACTATTATATTATTTATACTTATCGTAATTAAGATATTAACCTTATTATTACTTAAGCTATACTTATATATATCGTTTTAAACCTCTAGGGTCCCTTTATTTACCGCCATCCTTTTTATCTTTAAATATGACTTTCATTAAATTAAATATAATTTATAAAAAGAAGGATAATTAAAGTTTATTAATTTATATAAAGTTTACCATTTTTCTTTTATTATATTAATTTTTAATTTCTTATATATTTCTTATTATTATTTTTTTAAAGAAAAGATTAAAATTTAAAATTATAAAACGTAATTTAAAATTAAATTTTAAAAAATTATATTTCATATTTATTTTTTATATAAATTTAAAATAAAAAGTTTAATTTATTATATTTTTAATTCATTTATAAAGTATATTTTAAGTTAGCTTTATATCTATATAATAGGTTAAATTATTATAAAATCTATTATAAAATATGATTTTATATCTTTATTAAATAAAACCGGATTGAATAAAGCTAGTTTAAATTAAACCGCCATAAATTAAACCTTATTATATTTCTTACTTATTTTAATATTAATAAGGGTAGGAAATTTTTTAATAACTAAAGGAATAAGGATCCTTATACACTTAATTTTATAAATAGTATTATTATTTATACTATATAATTTTTATTTTATTTTTTAATTTTTTAAAATATTTAAAATAAAAATTTTATTAAATATATAATACCCTTTTATATTAATTGATTAAAAGAGTATTTTATTATTGATAATAGTATTCTTATGATTTCTTATATATAATATATAATTGTTAAGAATCTTTATAAAAAGTTCTTTTATTAAATTAAATTTTTTTTTATTATTAAATTCAAAAATTTCAAAATTAATATATAGAATAATAATATAAAAATTAATTATTAAAAATTAATAATTATTTTTGATATATATTTTATATTTCATAATATAATATAAATAGAATAATATATTAATAAATATTTAAATAATAAAAAGATTATATAATATATATAATATATATTATAAAATTTTAAAAATAAAAATAAAAATAAAATATTAATAAAAATATTAATAAAATTCCTTAATATATATTAAATAATTATTACGTTTATAGTATAATTAATAATAAATTGACATCATTAAAAAATCTTTTAATTTATATTTATATTAATTTTTAATAGTTTATAATTTATTAATTATATAAATAATATTAAAAATTAAGTTATATTATAAAACGGCGCATGCGCATATACATAGCATTACGGTCTATGGTAGATATAAGTATAGCGGGTAGCTCCCGGGGGTCTTGGCGCGTACACTTATATTCCGTACCCTTTATAGCTAGATAATTACTTAATCATATAATATATATATATTTTACTTATCATACTCTTAATAAGTTAATTAAGTAAAAATAGTATTTATAAATTTTTATTATTTTTTATCAAGTAATAAGAATTATAAGTTACCTTAAGAATAATTATATTATATATTATTATCATTTTTTTAAAAAATTTAGAAATTAATATATAAGTATTTTAAATAAAAGTAAATAAAAAATATAAAAATCTTTTATTTCCTTTTACTTAATCCTTAAATACTTATAAATATTTGATTTATTTAAAAATACTTATAAATTATTTATTTTGTTTACAAATTTTATATTTTTTTCATTTAAAGTTTTTTTATAAATTTAATTACCCCTTTTAATTATCCTCTTTTATTAAGGAAAAAATCGAAAAATAAATATTAGGGATAAAACAATAATTACTTGAATTATAATTATTAATAATATTATTAATTATAGAGATATATATATTAAAACGTTAAATTATTATGTTTATTAAGATTATAAATTATAATAAGATTTAACCTATTTATATCCTATATATAATAAGTGCTTATAAAAAAGAAAAAGCCAATGCTTATTTTATAATATTTATCATATAATATTATTATTATTAATATTCGCGGTAATAAAAGTGGCTTAAAGTAAACTTTAAATACTTATATAATATTATTTAAATCTATAGTTATTAAATAATAAAGTAAGGTAAACGGTAAAATTAACGAGAATGAAACAGGATTATAACCGGGGAAATAATCGTAGATTTTAAGTTATTGGATTTAAGTTAAATTATTTAAAAATATAATTTCTATGGTTTCATTAAAGAAGTAATTATCTTATACCCTTATTTATATCCTTTAATTTTACTTTTATTAATTAATTAATTAAAGTCGTAAGTATTATAGGATGACTTTACCGTTATAAAAGATATACTCCCTATCTAGTCTTTATATGAACCGTAAGGCTTATAAATATAATAAAGTCTTTATATTAACTCTTTAATATATAAATAATTTAAGGTTTTTATATTGACCTTATAGTTTATAGTAATAAGCTTATATATTAACCTTATAATATATAAGTTTTAGAGTTTTCTTTCTATTTATTATATTCAACTTACGTCCTTATTAACCTTTAATATAAAGTCTTTATTACTTATTATAAGTATTAAACATCCAGAGGTTGAATTAATGGTTAACTGCCATATTAACGGGTCTTTAAAATTAAGGAGCCATTATTAAAAGGAAAGCTTAATATCTATTGGTTTATTATGCTAATTAAGCTAAAGGGTACCGGAAAATTATAGTTTATTAAGTTAAGTATTTTGCGTACCATAGTCTAAGCCTGTCGGTAAAGGTATATCTATGGTCCTTCTTATATATAACGATATAAATAAAGTTAAAACTTAATTATTATTATTATTTAAAAAGGAAAAAGACGAAATATAAGTAGTAAAAATGGAGTAATAACTGCCTAAATTATAATTATAAATAATATTATTAAATATATAAGTATATATATATAGACGTTAAGTTACTATATTTATTAATACCGTAAACCATAATAAGATTTAATTTATTTCTATCCTATATAAAATACCCCTTTAAGGATAAATTATTAACTTTAAAGGTAACTTTTAATTAAATTAATTAAATCTATAATCTATTCTTGAAAACGTTAAATATTACGGTATATAAACGGGGTTACGGGTATAGCCGTTATTAAGAAAGCTTAAATATATTATAAAAAATAAACGCCTTTATTTTACCGTTTTAAACGTTTTTATTCTAATTTTTTTTTTTAACTGTTTAGGGCCGGTTAAAGTACTCGCAAGTTTTCCGGGATATTTATAAGTAATTAACGAGTGGTTTAAATGTATAAGTTTTCTTTTTTAATCTGAGTAAGTTATAGATTTATTAATATTAGCTTTTTTAAGTTTTACCTTTAATCCCTTAATTTCTATAAATAGATGTAATCTGGCCTTTTTATTCAATTAATTTTTATATTTAATGTAATTTATTATTTAAAAAAAAATTTAATTATTATTTATATTTCTATTTTTAATATCGTGCTATTTTCAATAATATAAGGTATTTCATTTTTAAGCCGGTTATTTCTTATTAAAGATTTTTATTTCTTTTTTCAATTATTTTTGAATTATTAATGATTTCTTTTATTATTTGGTTTGTTCCTTTAAATAAGTTAAATCATAAGAATAAAATTATAATTATTATAAATTTATTATTACTTTAATATCCCTTTTTTAAAAAAACTTTTTACGTATTTATTTATCATTATTCTCTTAATAAGGTAAGAATAAAGGTAAAAATATATATAATATATAATAAAGATATTCCGATAGTATAGTGGCGGACATTTTTAAAGGTAAAATCGAGGTTCTTAGGCGGGCTTTCTTCCTTCCTCCACCAGAGGTAGACTTAACGGATATTAAAGGAGTTATATATCCCAATCCGGTAATTATTAATAGGGAAATAATCTCAAAATGATAATTAAAGCGTTTAATAAGCCAAAGAAGGATAAATCCTTTAAATTAAATGGAATTCTGAATAAATTCTTATTAACAATAATATTTTTATTTAAGAAAATTCTTATTTATTTATTTTAAGTTTACCTTAAAATCGGTTATTATCCCCGTAAGTTCCCAGGAGATTAAAATATCTATCCTTAAGAGATTAATTAAGTTAAATATATAAAAATAAAAGTTTATAGGTCAATTACATCCCTTTATATATTAAGGAAAACCTTAAAAACGGTAATTATAAAAATTCTAAATAATTATATAGAAAAATACGGACTTTACTTTAATTAATAAAAAGAATAAAGAAAAAAATTGATAAAAATAGCCCTTAAAGGTTTATTAACAGTATATATAGATGTAAGGCAATAAGAAGAAATACGTAATCAGCCTTTTTCTTTAAAGATCGTTAAAGTTTTTAATAAAATAAATTATTAAAGATTATTATATAACCTATATAAAAAAAAAGGTATTTATTTTCTTTATAAATTAAATAGAAAGCTTTTCAAATAACCGGATATTATTAAGTAACCAAGTTAAAAAATAAATTTAATAATTAACAAAATTAATTATAACCGGAAAATTGTTAAATTTTAATTATTTTTCTGGTTTTATTCCTTTTCTTTTATAATCTTTTATTAAAAAAAGTAATAAAATTAAAATAGAAAAACTAAATAAAACACTTTATTTATAATATATATTTCCTGGCTTATAATATATTTATTTATATAAACTATTTTAAAGTTAAAATAAACTTATAAGGTTTATTCATAATAAATAAGGACATTTAATACTTAATTTACGCTATATAAATAAAACTTTATTTTATATAATTAAAAGTTTAAAGTTATATAATTCAATAGCTATAATAAACTTAAGTAAAATTATAGTTAAAACCGGAAGTTATATTAAAGTTCTTAACCTTTAAGTAAACAGAAAACTTAATTAAAAAGATTATGTAAAAAGGCTGTAAAGAAAACAATATTATAAGAAAAAGGCCCTATTTACCTTATAATATTAACTTAAAAAATTACCTTAGAAAAGGCTGAAACGGTTTATTGAATAATAATGAAGCCGGCTATAACGTATATAATAATTATTTAATACGTATTTAAAAATACCCTTAATTATAATAAAAAGCTTATTTAATAACTATAAAAGGTTTCAAACCGGTACTTAAAGATAATCGATAACGTTTATAAAACGATTTTTATCTTAATATTAAAGTTTAAGGTTTTTGTACCGTTAATTAAGTTATTTCTTAATTAAATAATCGCTTGAATAAAATTTTTAAAAAAGTATATATTTAATCATATTAATAAAGAACGAACGTATCCACTGAAACTAAGAACTTTTAAATAAAGAAAGGTAGAAAAACGACGTTAATCCTTTTTATTAAAATAAAGTTAAAATATGTTAATAAGGAAATTAATTATTCCGTGATTAAAAGGTTAATATAAATATATATAAACCGTTAATTAATATAAAGGAAATATAAACTAAAAGGGTTTTAAAAGTAAAACTAATAATAATTATTAAGTAAACTAAACTGCGGTAATTTAAATATTAAAGTGAATATAAGGAATTGACCCCTTAAAGGCGGTAATATCCGGTCCTAAATAGTAAAAAGATTATTAATATATAGCTTCGCCGCCATAGGATTATAAAAAAAGTAATAATATATTAATAAATTAACTCTAAATCAATAAAAACCACTTAACTTACTTCCTCCTTATTATATACGTTTATAACCGCATAGATATTAATTATAAGTGAAAATAAAAAAAGTAAAACGTTATATATGTATTTTTTTTTTATTTATAAAAATTAAGATAAAATTAATTAAAAAACGGAAATTAATATTTATTATCAAATACTAATCATAAGAACGGGTATTAAAACGGCTATTAAGTTTATAATATCTATAGGTTTTTTTTTTTATAATCTAATTTAATTAATAATATAAATAAAGTTATCAAAGACTTAACTAAGAAACCCCGTTATTAATCCCGGAATAAAAAAATGGCGGAAAGACTATACTTAATAAAGGTTTAAAACCGCTAACGTCGGGGCGATATAAGAAAGGTCGGTATAAAAAACAATAACGTTTATTATAAAAGATATTACGTATAAATAAATTATAGTAATATATATATCGGTAAAAGTATTAAAATTACGTTTCAAGATAATAATATAAAACCGACTTATAAAATAAAGGAAATGATATTAAATTGAGGGTAACCCTTAAGATAATTTAATTATAATATTCTAAACTTTCTTAAAAAAAAAAAGATTGTTCTTTAAACTGTTATAAATACTTTTAATCCTTTAAAACGAGAATAAAGGCTAAGTAAATACCGGGTTTTAATCTTAATACTATAGATATTAGGTTACAACGGTTACTATCAAGGCTTAATAATTAATTAATAAAGAACGCCGAAACTAACATAATTAGATCCGTAATATAAATTAATTAATTAATCGAAATAAAGATATATAAATCGTTGTATTTTCGTTATTTAAATTTATAGTTCTTATTATTAAGTTTCTTCCGTAAATAATATAAAGGAAATAAATAAACCCTTATTATCCGTTTCAAACAAAATTATTAACCCGTTATCTTTTTTCTTTATTTTTTAATTTTATTGAAGAGATATATATAACTTAATATCCTTATTAATTAACGGATATTATCGGTATAATAAGTTTATAATTAAATATTCCCTTTATTATATTATTTATTATTAAGTTATTTATAAATATATTATTAAGCTTTTTATTTTAATAACTTTTATTAACTTTAAGGTTATAATTATTTTTATAATATTTCATTATATCTTTATTATATTTATTTTAATATTTATTTTAGATTCGATTTATTTAAATTCAATTATAATAAAGGTTTAATTTAGAATATAACTTTATTTAATTC
This sequence comes from Niebla homalea, assembly GCA_019925105.1. Classification (NCBI taxonomy): domain Eukaryota; kingdom Fungi; phylum Ascomycota; class Lecanoromycetes; order Lecanorales; family Ramalinaceae; genus Niebla; species Niebla homalea. Next base: position 943,244 of record JAHGAU010000022.1, read on the forward strand.
TTTAATATCTTTAGAATTCCGTTTTATTAATATATTATAAAGCGATACTTAATACTTTTATATTTTACTTATAGTTTTACTTATAATAAGCTCAAAATTATCGTAAATAAAATAAAGAGCTTAAGATATAAATAAACGCTTTATCCGTATAAAATTATACTTAAGACTTCTATACTTTTATAATTACTATTTAAATATATTGTAATTTAAATAATTAATATTAAATTTATATATTACCCTTACCTTAATAAGCCATTTATTATTTACCCATTATATTTAAAGCGACGTTTACTTCTTATATACTCCTATTATAATAGGTTAAAGGTACCGTAATTCCTTGAAAAACTTTACCTTAAAGGTAAAGGTATTTATTATTTATCCTTTATACTTAAAGTAATATATTTTTTTTATATACTTTTATCATAATAGGCTAAAGATACGGTAATTACTTTAAAGATTTTACCTTATAAGTAAGTTTTTATTATTTATACTTTTTATTTATAATGACGTATACTTTTTATATACTCTGGAAAGGGGAAAACCAAGGAAGACATAAAACTTGCGGTGGAGTGCATGAAGGAATAAAAACACTAAAAGGGCTAATTAAGGGTAAAATCACTTCGTATATACTTTGAAAAAGGAGAGTAAGATGAATTATTATAGCATAGTTTATATACTTTACTTATTTATATAGGGGCTGCGGTTTATCTTCAATTATACTTCATTGCTTTATACTATTTTATTACTTTTACTCTTTTATTATCTCCTATTTTTTTTAATAGTCTTGAGAAAGCCTTTATTTACTTATATATATTAAGGAATTCAGTTTAATTATACGATTTAATCGTAAATAGTTTACTATACCTTTTCCTTAATTGACGGTAAAGAAAATTACGGAGATATTATAAAAGACTAATTATTATTATTATTATATTATATATATATAACAAGAATAATAGTTTATTAATTTATATATATTTATAGAATATTCTTAATTATTATATATTTATTGAATAAATATTAAAATAAAAACAAAATAAAAGTATTCGACCAACCCCCTTTAAGTACCCCCATTCGGATATTCTTATTATTATATTCGATTAATACGGGGACCCCGTTTATACGTATCGGTAAAGTATTATTAATATTTATTAATAAACTATTGGTTATTAGAAATTAAAAAGTAAAGAAATATAATAATAACCCTGAAACGCTTTAATTATTAAAGCGTAATAATCCCCTTTATATCGATAACGGGCTTAAACCTTAGTTAGGAAATAATCGTATATATTACCAGATGTTCTAGACTACTACTAAGGAAACCACGACTTATATATTAATATAAGACGCCTTTTCGAAACGGAAAAAATTGAAGTAATTGAAAAAAAAAAAATAGAAAAAATCAGCCACCTTAAACAACGTAAAATTACTACTTAATAATTAACGACTGCAATAACCAACTTGTAAGACTCGTTAAATTAATCCGAGTAACTGAATCCGACCGATCTGTAAGTCTTATTAAACCATTCCGAGCGACCGAACCGTATATTACAAGTAAGACTCTTTGATTGAGTTTGGAGCTTTATATATATTCCTGGAAACGTAAAGTTAATCTTAAAGACTATTTTATATCGGGTAGGCGATCTCTTAAGACCCGTTAAATGATTCCGGGTACTTTAATATTAATAAATATATAAGATTCCTTAATAATTATCGGAATAACTAAATTAAACTATATATCTTAACGATAAGGGTAATAAAAATAAGATTCCTTAATAAGGCTTAAATAATTATATATATTTTTTAAAGAAATATTTTTTATTAAAACGTAGATTACTAAGTTAAAAGTTATTTAAGTAATAATTAAATTCTAAATTATTTATAAAGGTTTAAATTAATCTCTCGAATTCCTAAGAAATAACCGTAGGCTATATAATACGTTAATAAAACGTAATAAGCCCTTTATTTTAAGTTATAAATTAAGCAATTAAAAATTAAAAAACCAGAAAGCAAATTAAAAGAGTAAATAATAAGAAATAATAATAAGACCGATCGAGAGAATTAATAAAGGAATATAAAGAAATAAATAGATTTATAATATTAATTATACTATATATATATTAAGAATATTAATAGTAGTTTATAGTAGGTATTAACGTAAATCTTACCTTATTTAATGGTACCCTTTTTAAGGCTTTCCCGGATAGAAAATAAAAAAGATTAAAATAGGTATCCAGAACTTATTTTGACCTAAAGAAAAATACAGATTTATAGCAAGATATACTTTATATATACTTATATAATAACTTAAGAGACCAGAGGGACCCTTAATAACGTTACGTAGTTGCGTATTAACTTAACCCTTCCCTTTATAAAAAAAAAAAAAAAAACATAAAAAATATAAAAATAAAATATAGTTGCTCAGAGTAACCGTAAACCTTTTTACTTAAAACACCTTTATTAATAATAGTAGTATATTAACGATCGTATATTTTATTTCGTATATATTTTAATACCTTTAAATTAGAAAAAATAAAGTTAGATATTATTACGTTAAATATAGGATTAAGTATAATATTATTATTCCCTTTATTATTATTTTATTTTTTTTATTAAAAAAAGTATATGCCTTTTTACTTTATATTAAATGAAAAATAAAGAAGATTAAGATAGATTAATATAAACTACGGGACTATTCCGTATTTATTAGTAATTATAGGTATTATTAAAGATTATTTCAATATAAACCTTATTAGCTTTTCTTTAAAAAATAATAAAGTATTATTAAGAATCTTTTAATCCTTTAAATTTAAAGGGGAATTAATTAATATATAAAAAGCAAAAGAAACAATTAAATAGTTCTAAATATCCTCTTTAATAATAGTAATAAAACCGGATATAAAAGAAGATTTAATAATATTATTAATAATCTTTGTTTTTACTTTAAAATCATCGGAAACTTTATAATAAAAAATTATAATATAATTTAAGATTAAAACTTTATTCTATAGATTAAAAGAATTAATAAAGCAAAAAAACAGACTGAATAATATATAAAAATAGATCCGTAATATATAAAAAAAGATAAAAAGAAATACTTTTTTTAACTAATAAATAAACGTAATAAATATAAGATTTAAAGGAAACGTAATTTATTAAGTAAAATAACCGGAGATTAAATTATTATTTACGGATAAAGGGATAAACGACGCTATAAAGGAAGATATAAAGAACTTTTAAAAGTTATTAAATTAAAAATTCCTCAAATTAAATCCCGATAACCTTATAAAATAAGTAATAAATAATATTAAAGTATTATCTTAAGGAACCGATTCTATTTTAGACTATTATAAATATATATTCCGTATTATATATAATTCAAAAGGAAAGGATATTAAACTTAGAAAACCGGAAAATATAATAGATAGAATAATAAAATATATACTAAAGGACGTAATTAACCGTTTTAAGAACGACTTAACGCATATAAAGTTCCGTAAATACTTAATAAAAAACGTATATAAAGAACTTAATTTTTATAAAGTATACTTTAAAATAAAGTAAATTATAAACGGGATAAAAAAAGTAAAAACTTAAAAAGGAAAAAAAAGATAAAGAGGTAAATTTAAAAGCTTAAATATTTATAAATTAACTAAATTATATAAATAGAGATTTCTAAGAAGTTACGTTAAGGGTAAATTTAATATACGTTGATTATAACGGAATCATTCGAATATTATAAGTAAAAGGACCGTAATAAACCCGATACCCTTAAAATCGTATAAATGAAAGGTTTTAAGACGTCTTAACGATATAAATAGCGTTTATATAACCTTTATAAATAGGATTATTTTAACAATTTAAATATTAAAACCGACCGTAAAATCCATCCTAATAGAATATTAATAATTAAGCGGTAAATATAACTTGAAGGCTATAGAATTATTAATAGAATTTATATATTAATTAAAATATTAAAAAAAGCAATTAATTTATTTTAAAATTATTTAATTTAATTAAGTTAAGAAACCTTTATGTTAATAACTTTAAATTATTTAATATAAAATTATACTTTATATATTATAAATACTATAAGATATTCTTAATAAAAGAGTATCTAAGTTTTAAGTAAGGATATAATAAAGGTAATATAAGCTTTAATAAAAAGAAATACATATAAAAAAAGATTAAGACCGTAAAAACGGGTACCGCGATAAAAATTATTAATTACCCTTATTATTTATAACCGCACCGCTTCACGAGTAATTAAATATATTAATTTATATAGTAAGTATTACCTTAACTATATAGGGAAAAGGAAATGTTTTTAATAACGTCGATAATAAAAAAGTAATCGATAACTTCGGTCATAAAGCCATTACCGTAAAAGAAGGACATCTTTTTGATAATAACGTTAATTGTGAAGTAAACGTAGTAATAAATACGGCCGCGAAACGACGACGGGTTAAAGACAACAGTTTAAAAGAAGGAGTTAAGCTTATATAAACTAATAAGTGAATTAAAGGAAAGTTAAAAGGGAAAATAAGGATTAAAAGGAAAAAAGAACTTTAATAAATTATCGGACTATTAATGGAATAAGCCTTAGATATTAAGAAAATTTTATTAATTAATAATATCGTACTCTTTACGATATATTTAATATAACTTTTATTATATTTTAAAAAGGAAATAAGCCGCCTTATAAAGAACGTATTAAACCTTAACTATATACGTCGTAAGAAGATTATAATTATTAAAGAAATACCCGAGAATAACGGAAAAAATATATAAAAGATAATTTAGAATAAACGACTTAAGATTAATAATGTTACCGTCGCCGGCTTAAAATGAAACCTTAAAATTATACTTAATAAGAATAAGTAAGTATATTTTTTAAAAATAATGATTATTTATTAACCGGAATAAATAAGTAAATTATTAAGAATAAAAGCTGATTAAGAATTAAATATTATTATAATTAACCCGATTATAATAATAGAATTACAAATAAAGGAAAAGCCCTTAAAGTTGCTTAAAGTTAATTATTTAAATATATTAATAATAAATAAGGACTATATATTATTTTATATATAAATTATATTTAGTATTTAAGTCGTAAAGATTACTAGATCGGTATAAATATTCGTAATATTAAAAGATAATTTGAATTATAATATTTTTTTGGGGCTTTTATAGTTAAAGTTAATTATAGTTAACTTTGAGATTTAAATAAAAATATTAAAGATTAAAAATATTATTTGCAAAAAAAATATTTAATTACTTAAACTATAAATACGTCCGTTAAATAAGATACGTTAGAAACCGGTATATAAAAAATTATATTATAAGGATTCGATAATATTAAAAAAGAAATTAAAATAAACTTATTTAAATACGAAAATAAGGAAAAAAAACTTAAAAATAAAATTAAAAGATAAAGAAAATAATGAAGATTTATAAGCTTTAAGAAAAAAAGAAGTTTAAAGAATAAGGTTAACTTTAAAGGTATATATTCTAATAATTAATTAATAAAAAGAAAGGAATATACTTATATATATAGGGAGAAATAAAAGTATATAGGAGATATTCGAAATAAGTAGGGGAAGATTAAGAGTAAATTGGAGTAATAAGAAAAGGTAATAGAAATAAGGTAAATAAGAAGTAAATATGATTAACTAAGTAAGGGTTTAAAAGGATCGGGGAGTTAAGACGGTATTAAGGGCACTTAGGAGGAAAAGAAGAAGCTAAGAAACATTAGGGAAACGACGGGGAAGCCGGGGAGATATTATAGATAATATAAATAATAATTTTAAAACGGAAATAAGTTTTATTTTACGTTAATAATAGCCCACCGAATAGAAGCAGAAGATAATTAGGTTTATAAGTTTATTACCTAATAAAATAAATAAGGAAATAATATAATACTTAAAGTTATTATCGATTACGAAAATAACGTTAAACGGTATAAAGAATATATAGCGCATAGAGAAGAAGCAATATTAATTAAATTAATAATACCTATAATAATAAAGACGAATAATCGTATGTATTAAAAGAATAACCAATAACTTAAGAAAATAAATAATAAAAAGAAAAAGGTTATATATTAAAGTAATATAAAAAAGAAAATAAAAGGAATAAAAGGTAAAGATAATAAAAACTATTTATTTATAATAAAAAATATAATCCTAAGAATTAAATAACTTAATAATATAATAACTTATTAAGGACTATTAAAATATAGATATAATACCTGCTGGATATACTTAAAATACGTATATAAAGTAATAAATAAGTTAATTATAAAACTATAAAATAAAGAAATAAATATTAAAACGGAATTATTATAAATTATATTTCCGATAAATAAGAAAATAATAAGAAGAAAGATTAATATTTTAAAGTTATATAAAGAATTATAAGCTTAAATAAAAGATAAAAGTATTATATTAAGTAACGTTATTTTGAATAATTAAGTATAACTTAAGGTGCTTTAAATATTATAAATATATAAAATTATAAATATAAAGGAATTATACGAGATATTAATAATGGACTTACTTTTATATAAAGTAATATTAAGATTAAAGATTAAGCTATATAAAGGTATTATTAAAAGGTTATTAAATAATAAAAAGTAATAACTTAAAATAATCGTATAATAAGGAATTAAGTTAAATATATATAAAAATATATATAAAAAAACGGATAAGTAAATATATAGAATATATTCCCCGTATTTATAAAGAAAAAGGGTAAAGCTAAACCACGACTTATGTTTAATTATTACTTTATATATAAAGTATTACCTATATTTTATATAAAATTAACAGAGAAAATATATAATTTATTAAGGATTTTATTATATAAAACTTTCTTTTAAATAGATATAAAGTATAAATATTAAATAGTAAAAGTATACTTGAATAACCGATATTATTTTACCTTTAACGTATTAAGTATTAAATAACTATAATTAATAAGGATGCTTTAAAGAATATATATATTATTATTTATTTTTATTAAACTTATAAATATTATATTAAAAGCTATCTTTAAATTGAATTTAAAGTTATTTTTCCTTATACTTAAAAAGGAATATAATATTATTAACTTAATTTTTTATTTAAATTTTATTTTTAAAGTATATAGAATATAAAAAGAGTAATTTACGTTCTTAAGAAATTATTTCTTCCCGTAAATTCTATAGTTAAAGTTAAAGCTTTTATTTAATAAACTAAAAATTAATATAATAAAAATTAAAGTTCTAAAAGAAGATTATAAAATAAAAGGACGTATATAAATTAAACTTAAAAAGAGCGAGAAAATCCTTAATTAATTTATACTGTAAAATATAAGAGACGTTAAAGGATTCTTAAGTATTATTAATATAGTAAGAAAATGGATTAAGGGCTTCGCAGAAGTAATACGGCCGTTTATCCGTTTAACCAGAAACATAGAATAAAGGTGGGAAAAGTCAGAAAATATATCCTTTTAACTCGTATAAAATATGGTAATAAAGGTTAAAGCTTTATTTAAATAAAACCCAAAAATACCGGTCCACATATATATTAATGTTTCCGGATATAAAGCCGGATATTATATTACTTAAATCCAAAATAGTTATACTGTCCTATTTATTTATAATTTATATACGATAAATAAAGTAAAGCTTAATTACAATATTTATAAGTAAAAATTAATAATTATTATTACGTTTAAGGAGAAATTCTTTTATATATTAAATATAAAAAAGGTTTTAATTATTGATTGATTGATTGATTTATACTACGGATCTAGCTAAGCTAATTCCGGTATTCCTTAATACTCGGTTATTTAGCCTTATTAATAACCGCAAAAAACCCGATATCTATAATGTTAAGAATAAAAACCGGTATCCACCCAGCCTTTACTTATATCTTAAGGGTTAAAAGTATTTACGGCCGTTTAAAAAGTAAGAATTTATTTATACGTTTTTTTTAAGAAAACCTATAATATTATAACCGAGTTTACTTAAGGGTTATTTTTAAATTTATTATTTTTCCGTTACTTTACGGGTCTATTTAATATTAAAATTTTAAAATTCCGATTATATTATTAAATATCCTTACCGATATATATATTATTATTATTTTATTTATATAACTTTATTAACCAATATAATATCGCTTTTTATACCGCTCCGGTATTTATAGCCCTTTTAACCCCTATTAAGTATAGTTTTTCCGCCGTTACTTTTTACCCTTAAGTTAACGGTAAGGTTTCTTAATTAAATCTTTAATTATTTCCTTTATTTCCTTGGTTAAACTGAATTATAATAATAAGCCCGTAATTATTATAAATTTAACGGCCGCCTTAATACCCTTTTTATTAATAAAGATTTAATAATAATTATTAATCTTCATTCTTTTAATTAATCCCGGTTTAAGCTCCTTAAATAATAAATAAAAGATTAATATATATACGGCGTTTTACTTTTATTATTTATATTTATAATTAACATTAATCCGGTTACCAATATATATAATAAAAAAGGAAATAAATTAAACCGTTCTTACTTATCCGGAATTAAATTATTAACGCGTTATTACTTTTCTTTATAATCTTATAATGCCGGAAATACTTATTAATAACCTCGTCGTTATTTAGCGCCGGGTATTATCGCCCTTAAAGGATTAATTTTTTATATTTACGTTAACGGTTTATTTATTTCCCTATAATCTATAGGGTAATTACTATTAACTTCGTCTTCATTATTTTCTTTTTTTCTATCGTTTTTATTTTAAGTAAAAGTTTATATACTTTTATATTAGCTTCTTAAATATAAGTTAAATTAACCTTTTTTTTAACTTACTTTAATTTAACTTCTATAGGGGGGGTAAATACCTTTTTTCTACGCTTTTTTATTTAAAATTTCTTATAGTTTTAATAAATACGTTTATTTTTTATTAACGTAATTAAGTTCATACCCCTTTTAAGCCTCATTTAAGTAATTATTTAATTTAAAGCCAGTTTTATTAATAATATAAAAACCTCGGATTCTAATATTGGGACGGGAGTCGCTTTATATACTTTATTTATTACTTTTAAGTATCGGTTTTAAACCTTCTATAGTTACCGGACGGGCTTTTTTTTATATTTAAATATATCCTTAAGTATATATTAAATAGCTACCGCGTACGTTATTATAGGTTTTATAATTACCTAATAAACGGTTTTAATTTTCTATAAAGTAGCTCTTTACGTTAACGCTATAAAATAAATAAAGTTCCTTTCTTATAAAATTTTTTTTAAACCTTTCTTATATAATTTTTTTAATTTAGTTTCTTATTAACTTATAAGTTAAATACCTTAATATTAACTTCCGGTTTTATTATTATATTACTTAAGTTTATTATAGCTATTATATTATATAACTTTAAGCTTTTTATTATATAAATAAATTTATATTTATATAAGGCGAATTAAGCTTTATATATTTTTACTTATTATAAATAAACTTTATAAGTTTATTTTAACTTTAAATAGTTTTTATAAGTAAACGTATTATAAATTAAAAGGTAAATATCGTTAATAAAGCTTTTTATTTAAATTTTCTATTTTAATTTTATTAAGTCTTTAATAAACGGGTTATTAAAGAATAGAAATAAGATTAAAAAAATAAATAATTTTTAAGGAATCCTTATTATCGCGGGCTCTATTATATTTATTTTTTATTCTAGGCTGATTAATATTGTTCAGTTACTTAAGAAATTCTTTATTTAATTTATAAAGAAAGGTAAAACCTTTTTCTTTTATAAATTATATAATAGTTTTTGGTAATTTACTTTATTAAATGCCTTTATAATATTTAAGGAAAAAAAACTTATAACGTATTTTTTTTTATAACTTTATATTATATATAAGTTATTAATTAAGCCTTTAAAAGTTATCTTTATTAACCGTTTTCTTTTTATCCTTATTTATTAATTAAGGAATAACCTATATTTTTTTACGTAATTACTTAAGATCTTTATAATTATCGTCTTTAAAGCCTTTTTTAATATATAAAGGAATACTATAAATTTATATGACTTTCCCTTTAAGTAATTTAACTTAACCGGTTTCTTAAAGATAATCGTTTTAATTTCCTTAAATTTATAAAGGTAATATTTTATATTAAGGTAAACTTAAAATAAATAAATAAAGACCTCTTTAAATAACGACGTTATTATGGATAAAAATTTATTTAATATATTATTAAATTTAAAAGCCTTATTTTTCTTTGGTTTATTAATTATTTTAATTATTATCTTTTAAGTTATTATTTTATTTATTATTATTAATTTAAAATATACCGTATCATTAATATCTATTAAGTTAACTTCTGGTAATAAAGGAAAGAACGCTTTTTTAAGAATTTTAATTTTACCGTTAAAGGTATTTATTACCGTACTATTTGATTTTTTTAAGGGTAAAAACTTAAAAATAAAAATAAATTTCTTATTTTATTCTTTACCGTATTTTATTAACTTTTAAATATTATGAAAGGAAACCGTTAAATTATATATTATAACCCGGAAATATATTTACTTAATTTTCCGGATAATTCTTTCCTTTTCTTTTTAAACTTTTTTTAATTATTAAAACGTCTCTTAATTTCTATATTTAATAGTTTATTTTATAAGCGCTTTTACCTTTATAGTCGCCTTTATATATTTTTTATTTTAATAAGTTTTAACTTTTTAAGACGGCTTTATTATTAAGATTATAGTGTTAATTATTTCGTTTAAAGCCTTTATTATTTACTTTATAAAATGGTTAATTTATTCCTTATTATTAAATTAAGGAAGCTTTATTAATTAAAATATTATTTTTATTATTTTTATAAATATTTTAACTTCCTTAACCGTCTTTTACGTTCGTTTAAACGGTAAAAACGGAGTTATATTAACGGATTAATTTAAGGTTATTTATATTGGGACGTAATCTAAACCGTATTTTAAGTCCTCTTAAGGTCCGTATATTATAATTAAGTTAATAATATTTTTAAGCCGAACATTAAGTTAATTATAATTTTAAGTTTACGGCTTTCTTATATAATAACCTTTTTTAATATTAATAACGTAAGATTAAATTATATAATAATTATTAATAACTCCTTGAATTCAATATAATTAATTATATAACTATCCTCGTTTTATTAAATATAATAAAGATTAAAGTCCTTTATTAAGAGGTATTTATTAAATATAACTATAATATCCTTAAGTAACGGGATCGTAAAGGGTTTCTTCTTATTAATTAATAGCGGATTATATATATTATAAATATTTAAATTACCCTTAATATCCTTTTTTTATATAATCCGGAATATATATAAATTCTTTCTATAATAAATAACGTCTTAATTATCTATATTTAACTTCTTATTAATAAAGAAATACGTTTATGTTATTTTATTACCCTTAAAAACCAAGTAAAAACTATCTTTTAAATTAATTAAAAAATAAATATACAGATTATATAACGGTTTTTATATTATTATAATATTAATATCCTTTATCTCCTTAAATCTGAATATTGGTATTACGGCTTTAGTTATTTTTCCGTATACGTTATATTATATTACTTTTAAAAACGTAAAAATATTAAATATTAATATTTATTAAGCTTTTTTTATTGATTTTTATTTATATAAACGGTTTCTTTTTAAAATTAAATGTTATTTATTTTAATTTTTTCGTTATAATAGTAATCCTGGTTAGGTGGCCGGCCTTAAAGGTTAATATTATTATAAGCTTCCTCTTTTTTACGTTATTAATTACCGCGGTTTACCCTTTTCCGTTTAATAAACTTTATTTACGTCTTAAGACTATTTTTAATTACTTCGCCGATTTAAGTTTATATAAGTTATAACGTTAAACCTTAATTATTATCCTAATTTCCTTATATTAGATTTTTTTTATTTTTACCGTATATTATAAGTTTTACGCTGAATAGTTATTATTATTATATACCGCGTATTTTAACGCGTTTTTTATTAAGCTTTTTATTATTAAGCTAATATATTTATACGTTTTATATTTTTAAAATATACCGTATACTTTATATTATTAAGGTACCTCGTAATAATATATTTATACCTTTAATATTTAAAGTATTAATAAATATTTATTACCCGGTCTTAAGGTCTTATTAATTTAAAGGATTTACCCTTTATTACCTTTTTATTAAGGATATTATTATATATCCTTATTAACGTTATACTTAGGATAATTATAAAGTATTTCTTTATACAATTAAAAACGTTTAACCTTTTTATTATAAAAAAGAGATTATAATTAATAATCTTTAGCTTAAAATAAAAAACCATATTCTCCTTTTTTATCTATTTTAGAATAATTTCCTTTTCCTTTTTTATAAACCTTATTAAATATATCCTGTTTACCGTAATAATGAAGGATTACCTTAATACTTTTATTATTTTATACCCTTTTTATCAGTTTATTTTTTTAATTTCTTTAGTTTTTCTTTCGCTTTTAATAAGACTATATTAAGAAGGATATCCTTACTTTATAATTTACGTATTATAATAATTTATTTTATTAATAACTTTTTTATAACTTTAAATGCCTTTATTAATTATAATAAGTTTATTTTTACTATTATATTCCTTTCCTTTTTACTTAATAGTTATATAATTATTATCTTTACCTTCTTTAATACCGTTATTTTCTTTTTTACTTTTATTTCTTTTATTATTAACGTTAACGCCGCCTTTATAGTCCTTATTATTTAACTTATTCCCGCTTTTTTCTTTAAAGCTTCCCCGTCGCTTTTTCACTTTATATATATCCTTTTTATTTTTTTTTTTACCTTTGTTTACCGGCGTTTTTACTATTATTTTTTAAATTCCATATAGCCTCTTTAATTTCCTTAAACTTTTCTCTGTATTTACGTAAAAGTTTCTTATTCCCCGTAACCCAATTTATAGTATCGGCCAGGTTTTTAACGTAATATCCTTTTATATAATTATAAGGAGGTTTTTTAACGCTTTTATTATTTCCTTTTTTTTGTTTTTCCCCGCGTATTTAATAATTACCTTTTTTTATAGTTTATTCTTATTTATTTAATATTTTTTATCTTTATTTAACTTTCTTTTAATTTATATATACTTAATAAGGCCTTTTACGCCTCCGCTTACCTTTTATCCGTCCCTGCGTACCGTCTTTATCCCCTCCGTTTTTTATTTATTACCCCTTATAATAATACCTTTATACGTTATATACGTCCCTTTACGTATATCTTATTAATTATAAACTCCCTATTTAATTTAAAACCTTTTTATCTTATATTTATTACGTTATTTATACGACTTATTATTATTCTTATTAATTTAAGCCGTTTACTTTTCTTCCCTCTTTATTTTTATTATTATTCCGCTTCTGCTTATCGTATTTAAAATACTATTCTTATTATTATTTAAGCTATATACGCGTGTATCGTTTCTGACCTCTGGGGTCCCGTTGTTCGTCGCCATTTTGACCTTCCTAAATAAATATAGGTTTTAATTATATATACGGATTATAAGCTACTTATAAGGTTTATAAATATAAATTATTATAAGGATATCTTCACGAAATAAATAATAAAGCTAAGAAGGTTATATATTGAAATTAAATATATTAAAGGAGAAATTAATAAAGCTATAAATAACTTATTAAAAGTATTATTTAATAATTTAAATTACGTATTTGATAAAATAATAAAGAAAATAACCTTTAAGGTATAAAAGAATAAGAATAATACGGTATAATTCTAAAAGAATAATAAAAAAGGATATTACGTTATATTAAAGGATTTCTTTAAGGAAATAAGGAAGGATAGAATTAGCGCTTATAATAATATATAAATTATAATATTAAAATTAAAAGGTTAACTGATTTAAGACGTAAAAGGAAAGTCGATAAAGAAGAGCGTAAATAGAAAGAAGAAAGTAAACATAAAAGAATTATAGCTATAAAAGATAACTGATAATAAGCCGGTACGGATATATAGTATAAAACTAGACAGTAATTATAAAGCGGAATATATATAAATTAATTATGAATTTATAGAATTATTAAAATTTAAAAAACTGCTTTATTATAAAGACGATAATTAATATATTAATATTATTAAATGCCTTAAAATAAGGGTAAAGTTAAAGGGGAGAAATACGGTATGATAAGTTAAATTTAATAAGTAATTTATAAATTATAGATTTAATTTAATTAAGAATAAATTACTTTATTAATACAGAAAGCGTTAAGTAATATATTTAATAAAGGAAAAGATAATGTAAATATTTAAAAAGGTTTATAATAATACGGGATACTTTTTATTAAAAATTATATTAAAGAAATTACGATATTATTATTAATAATTAAATATAATAAAAGATATCGTTAAATATATATAAGGGTACTTAACGTATATAAAGTGGGTATATAGGAGCCGTACGATTCTATTAAATCCAATTAAAGTAAAAGCTCCTTTTAACCTATTTAACGTAAACTTTATTAACCCGTTTAAATAAATATAAGGCGGTGTTTATTATATATTTAATATAATAAATTATTTTTTACGATTTATATAATTATTTTATATTAAATCGATTAATATAAAAGATATAATCGCTGCATTAAAAGAATATATAAATTATTACTTAAAACCTATTACAATATATATGGATATCGGGAAGGTATTTATAAATAAGAAAATAAAGAGATTTTTTTAGTTAAACGATATTCAGTTTATCCCGGTATTAAGTGCTCTATATAAGGTAATAAGTATAATAGAGTTTAATAACTAGGTCTCGTAGGACGTAATAAGGAAAACGTAAATTTAATAAAAATATAATTAAGTATAAGCGGGAAGATTAATAATACCGGGTATTAACTTAAAAATATTGAATATTTAAGGTACGTTTTTATTAATATCCTCTTTAAGGTTAAGTTAAAAATAATATATAAACGGAACGTAATTAAGCTAAAAGTTGAAATATATATTATAGAAAGAATAATATTGTTATCGGAAAAAGTAATATATAAAGTTATTTAAGGATTTATAATAAGCAAAGTAAATATTAAGGATAAATTATAGAAAGAGTTAGATAAAATAAAAGACCGGCAAAAATAACGTTATAATAAAAGAATATAAAATTAAAACCTATTAAAAAAAAAGCAATTAATTATATAATAAGATCTTACCTTAAATCTTGGAAAATTTAAGCCTTATTAAATCGGGTTATTTATTATTAAAAGCTTTATAAAGGAGTATAAAGCTTCGTATAAATTAAGAAAAATAAATAGAACTTTTATACCCAACTTATTCTATAGTAATTATCTTAGAATATTTATACCGCGTACCGGGTATTTTAAACCCTTTATTAAACCGGAGTTAAAGGTAATAAAGAGAATTTAAATATAACGGGCGTTAATAAAAAACGCTTTAATCCTTTAGAAATTATTATAATTATTATCGGCATAAATTAAAAAGAGAAAGTATATATAAATAATATAACGCCGTTTCCTTTATATTTTATTTTAATTACTTTTATATTTTAATACATTAAAAGATTTCAGAAAAATATGGATTTAAAGAAAAGGGGAGTAACCGGTTACTTAAGCAAATATAGTCAGAAAAGAAAAATTAAAAAGAAGGGAGGTAAGAATACTATAAAAAATAAAAGGAAATAAGTATAAATAAGGGGGTATTAAGTATTTACTTTTTATTTATTATATTATAAGTAAAGTTATTAAAAGTTCATAGTTATTTATAATTAAATATTTCTTTAAAAAGAAAAAAAAGAATATATTAAAGGTAATATATAAATAAAAGTAAAGTTAAGCATTAAGGTTATATATTAAAAATCTTATTTAAGAAAAACGCGCCTTTTATAACTTAAAAATCTAAATATTAAACCTATTATAAACTTTACGTTAAGGATACGGGTAAATTATATTATTAATATATATGAAAAAACTATTTTAAACGGTAAAAGGCCGAAACCTTAACTATACCCTTAAAATAGGAGATTAAACCTAAGTTTAACTTATATTATAATAGTTATAAGGTATAAATTTATATTAACTATCTTACCTTAAAAGCGGAGGAAAAAATAAAATAGGGAAACTTATATATATATAAAGACGTAACTTAAAATAAAAATAACTTATTATTAAGTAAATAACTTTACGGGTAAACCTCAATAACACAATTAAGAAAGTTAATAAAATTAAAGTGGTCGGAAAACCGGCTAAGGCTTTAACCCGTAAATAACTATATACGTATTTTTAGGAGGGCGTATATTAAGGATATAATTATAATAGTATGAATAATAACTTTAATTTAAAAAGAAACCCGACCAACATAGGTTACGGGTAATTAATTCTAGGACTATCTAGAATAAAGGGTTTATTAAGGTAAGTAATATTAAATCCGAAAGGGTGATAAATTTTTTAGAAATATAAATATATTATCGGATATAATATTAGCCGGAAACGATTTATAAATTAAGTATATATTAAGGGGGTAGTAAGTTATCGTATAATTAATAACGGTATAAAAAGAGAGGATTATTAAGGTAAAAATGTTTATAAAGAGGCGGGTAAGGGTTACTACGTATAAGCAGCCCGAACAGCGGATCTAGGAGGAAGGGGAATTAATAAAGGGGCCCGGGAAAACTTATTATTTAAAATAGAAAATTAATTAATAATTACTTTATATATAAAAGGGAGAGATAACTTATTAAAATTAAAGTGAATAAAATTTAAATCAGAAAAGTTTTTAATTAAGTTTAAGTTAAGTAAACGGTATTACTTTTTTTAGGTAACCGCTTATAAAACTCCGTTATGAAATTAATCCCCGGAAAGGACGGGCTATACTTAATATAAACTTTATTATGTTAAGCGGACTTATATGACCGAAATAGTTTTATAATTCCGGTAAAACCGGATTAACGTAATAATAAAAAGACCATTTAAACCGAAAAAGATACTTAAGTTAATAAGCGAAAAGTAGGTATTATAGATAATTAAATAAGTTAAGCGGATAAGATAGTAAATAATAAATAAGTAAAGTATATTAAAATAAATAAGTAGCGGAGCTAGATAATTAAAATTTAAAAGTAAACTATAATAGTAACGGATAAGTATTAGAAGCAGCGGATATAATAAGAGATATTTATTAAAACTATAATTATTAAGCTAATTAAGAAATATAATTAATTATAAAGTGGATACGCCTTTTTATATCAGATTTATGATAAGTATCGGGATTAAAAAAGTATAACGTATTAAAGAAAAAGTATTTATTTAAACTACGTTTTTATATTAAAAGTCTATAAAAAGGGATTAACGATAGTTAATTAAAAGCGGATCAATTTATATATACTTGGATTGAAACTGTAATTACCGGGCCTATGCCTGAAAACATAGTTTAAATACGCGTTATTAAATAAATTATCAATATAATAATAATTAATAAAGGTAAAATAATAACCTTTATTAATTTACTAGCACCGGGTATACGCCTAAACATTTCTACGTATATAAAAGGCGTAAACCTAAATATATACTATTAAAAGCTTTTAAAAGTAAGAAAATTAAAATAGGTTAAGATTACGAGAAATTAACGGATATAGTTTTAAATAAATTATTTAATTGGCACTTAAATAAACCTTAATAATCATAAGGATACGTTTATTTAGTTTAATGAGATTAATAATTAAAGTACGCCTTTTAAAATATAAGGATATAATAAGGGTAATTTTAATTAATATAATTTAAATTAAAAATTCCGAATAAATTATAAGGAGATTAATATAAATATAGAGTAAACAATTAATATTAAGGTTATAAATTTATATATATTCTTAAAGGGATAATTAATAATTAAATATAAGATTAAATTAAAATTAAAATAAGTTAATTAAAGTATAAAAAAAATTAAAGATTAAAAAAGTTAAAGAAATAAGAGAATTTAAAGAAATAGGAAGAAATAAGAAAAATAAATAAATAAGAAGGATAAAATAAACGATTACGCGGTACGATTATTAAATAAGTAAATAATTAAACGTTATTTTTAACGTTTTACTCGCCGATAAAACCGGTTAAGACGGAATTTAATAAAGATAATACGTAATATTATTATATTTAGAAGGAACCTTTTTTAATATATTTTTTTAAATATATTTTAATCGGGATAATCGTATATAGAATATTTAGGGAATATAAGAATATATTTATTTATATACGGAGATAACCCTAAAGGTACCTAATATATTAATTAATTCACGGAAAAGCATATAAGTAAATAAAGATAAATATTGAAAGTTATAATAAGGGATATACCTTTATAAAATATGATTAAGTATAATATTAAGCTTTAAAGAAGTTTATATAAAAGTTAAAGAATTACTTTAAGATTAATAAACAATTACTCCATTATTTTCTTTCTCCTTTTTTTTTTTTATACCGTAATACGTAAATAGTAATAACCAGGATAAAATATTATACCCTTTAATTTAATACTTTCTTAAGATTAATATAATAAATTAATATAAAGATAATATTAATTGATAAATATAAACCGTATAATTAAATATAATACCTTTTTAAGTATATTAATGAGAATAATAATAAAATTTATAAGATAAAATTCAAACAAAGTTTATTTAATAGCTTCCTTAAGACGTATTTAACGTTATATAATAAGCTTATTTAAGATATACTTAAGAGTAACGAAATTAAAAGAATAAAAAAAGATACCGGAAGTATATAAAATAAAGAAAAGGGTAAAAAGTAAACGGTTATAAGTTCCGATCCTTATAAGGGGCGGTATTTATAATCTTTTAATAAGCGGAATAAAGTACGTTATATCCTTAAGCGAATTAAGCATATTCTACTTTAAGAAAATATAAATATAAATAGCTTAAGCCCTAAGATAACTAGAGATAAAGTATTATATTCGCTATTATTAAAATCATCAGAATATAAGAAAAAATCGCCCTTAAAAATTAGTCTTAATATATTTATCCGTTATTATTAAATATAACTTAAAAGTAAGGTTATAGGAGGAGTAAATAGATACGTATATAAATAATATTAAAGGATAAAAATTACTTACTATAATATTTAATATTAAAGGAATAACTTTATTATAAAGGGAGCCGGGATAAATTATTATTAAATTAATACTTTTTTAACTTTTATACTTATAGTTATTTAAAATATACGAAAGATATTATTAATTATCAAATATATAATTAAGATATATATAAACGGGCATAATATAATTTAAAGTATAAAAATACTATAAGTAATATTTCATTATAAGGGGAGTTAAAAAGGGGAAAATTAAGGAAGATATAAAACTTACGGTAAAATATATAAAGGAATAAAAACATTAAAAGGGCTAATTAAAGGTAAAATCATTTTATATATACTTTGAAAAAGGAGAATGAAACGAATTATTATATTATAATTCATATACCTCACTTACTTATATAGGGGCTCCGGCCCATCTTCAATTGCACTCTATTGCTTTATGCTATTTCATCACTTTTACTCTTTTATTACTTCCCATCTTTTCTTACTCTTATTATGATAGGTTAAAGATACCGTAATTACTTTAAAGACTTTACCTTATTAATAAGGGTTTTTATTGTTTACCCTTTATTTTATACTTAAAGCGACGTATACTTCTTATATACTCCCATTATAATAGGCTAAAGATTTCGTAGTTATAGGTAAAGGTTATTATTATTGATTATTTATACTTAAAGCGACCTATACTTCCTATATACTCCTACTATAATAGGCTAAAGATACCGTAATTACTTTAAAAATCTTACCTTATAGGTAAGGGCCTTTATCGTTTACCCTTTATAATTTAAGCGATATATACTTCTTATATACTCCTATTATAAAAGGCCAAAGATACCGTAATTGCTTTAAAGACCCTACCTTATAGATAAAGGTTTTTATCGTTGACTTTTTATACTTAAAGCGACGTATACTTCTTATATACTCCTACTCCGACCGGCCAAAAACACTGCAGTTACACTGGAGACCTCAGCTTGCAGGCAGGGTCTTCATCGCTCACACTTTGTATTTGAAGCGACGTATGCTCCTACCGCATAAGCTCAAAAACACGGCGATGTCTATGGAAAATCTGAGGGCTAAGCAGGGCCTCCCTGCAGCTAAAGTAACGCCTGCTCCTCATATGCTCCCACTGCGACAAGCTAAAAACACCGCAATTGCGATGAAGAACCTGGGACATGAGCAGACGCTTCCATGCAGTTGAAGCTATGCCTACTACCCATATGCTCTTATAGCAACCAGCCAAAACCACCGCGATGTCCACGGAGAACTTGAGAGCTTCGCAAGGACCCCGTCCAGCTGAGGCCTTGCATGCTTGACCCTCGTATGCTCCCATGGCTACCACCCAAAGATACCGTGTCCATGTTTTAATTGGAGAATCTGAATACTAAGCACCAACACGTCCACACCCAGCTCAGGACCGCCGAGGTGGTCGTACCCTAGTGTGCTGATCCCACGGCATGTACGGAGCAATCTTCCACTTATTTTGCCTCTCACTTGCGACTTACATTACCCGTTTTATAGTCTTGTATAGTATTCTGCTCGCCGTCGTAAGCACTGACGGCGGAGGACCGATGGACCGATGGCTGACTGCCGTGTCCAAGGTCTTCTTATAGGTGCGGCGAGATCTGTCGAGACAGCGCGTCGTCCGAATTCGTAAGCCCAGCGATTGATCCGCAAGATCTAGGTGTTATGCCTACGGGTGACTGGATATACCTGCTTGAAGACGCATCTAATATACAGTGCATTCATGAGCAGAATAAGCAATAGTTCCAGCCGTTACTTTCGCTTGCCAGGGAAAAGTTATAACCTTCAAGGGAAAGAACAATTCTTACTTCTCGCGCCAGAATAGATAGCGGATGGTTTCGCTCCGGGGTTTTCCCGTTCCGGGGATTTCCCGTTACTTGTACCAATCTTCTGTAAACAATCATCTTTCCGTCTTTTACCACCCGCGACACGCGATTGTTCATTGTCCATTAACAGCGGCCCGAAGTATTTATGATACTGGCTACTGGCATGCTCCGACCTACCAGCCGCTGCGTTGACGATCCCGTTCGCGGTCTCTGGAGACAGGAGCTGCGACTGCGCGCGAAAGAGGGCGAGACTTGTACGGACCGCGAGTCAATAGTCCGAGGTTGGCTGGACGGTGTTGAGGAAGTCCGGCGAGAAGGAGAAGGGAGTGGACTCAGAACGGGTCTCGCAGTCGCAGGCTTAGGCTTAGGTACGGTGACTTTATTCCGCTATTCCCCTCTCCTGCTTCTATGTCTATGATCCAATGAAGCATAATGAAGGATGGGCTAACAGAGATCTTGAGTCGCGTTATAGACCCCTTACCTCCTTATCTTAAGCTACTGAGATCGCGATCGCGATCCGCTTTACTGCCCGTACCATCAGCTCAACTCAATAGCATCAACAATAACGAGCCCTCGCCCCCTACATCGAAGCGCAAGCGCAAACGCGGAGCCAGTTCAGAAAGCGTGGATCTCGAACCTCCAAGACCAACCAGACATTGCAAGAAGACCCTTCCGCCCAAGCCACATCCACATACACTCAGCATGCCCGTCAAAAAGCCTGCCAAAGCAGAGAAGAGCCGGGAACCTATAGAGAAGGCGTCCCAGATCTGGCTGAGAGGGAGAGAACCCACTCCAGAGCTAGGGCAACTAGGGAGCGCGCGCACAAGGGCAGGTGCGAGAAGCGCAGGAAAAGTATGTCGTTGAAGAGTCATAAGCATGCGATGAGCATGCCGACTAAAGGGCAGACGCTGAATGCTGAATATCCGCAGTCCAAATCAAGATCTCCCGTCAAGGAAGCCACCAAATCCGCATCCACAGCTTCCAAGCATCTGTCCAGGCGGGAATCCATGGCCTTGCTCCATCCCGCCGTCAAGTTTCACGAAATCTCGAGAATCGGCCATGCAGATGTCTCAGCAATGGCGCAAGGCCTCTTCAAGGAGACGCTACAATATGGGCGTCCAATGCCGTGCATTCCCCTCGGTATCAAGGTATCTATCTCCTCAGCCCTGAGCCGTATTACCTATCACCTTGCCTTTGCTCACTGATCACTGATCATCTTGTAGGCACTTCTTCCAGCCGCGACGCCCATGCGAACAAAAGAATTATCCGATCATCTCTTCACCGAGGTCACTGGTTTCGACGAAGCCGATTACTCGCGCATCTATGGGACCCTTCAGGAGATTGTCGCCGACGCCACCGAGGTTCGGTCGTTGGGCGCGCCGGAGTCACAGTTGATCTCCACTGTAATCATGCCGATGCTCAACCTCGCCTGCCGCCTGCTCCCCTTCAAAGAACAAGGCAAACAGGTCCAACGTTATGATTTGTGAGTATCGTCTGGTCTGATATTGCTGATTCCTGATTCTCGGTTTGAGACTAAGATGGACCACCAGGACCACAACGCAGATCAGCCCGCCCGACCTATGCTCCTACGCCGACCAAGATGAATTCAAAGACCTAGCCAAGAGGATCGACGCCGCCCTCGGCCTCTGCCTCGACGAAGACGAGACCGAACAGCTCGAGCGGGGGCGGTACACCGGGTCGGGCAGCAGCATCAACCAGACCCAAAGCTTCGTCAACCTCGTCCCCCTCTTCCTCAACATCGAGGTCAAACGGCGGCACCAGGACGTCGACCCCCTTATCCAGCTGGGCGCCTGGATCGCCGCCGAGTTCGAGAAGCGCCGGATCGAGGAGTACCCCCTCGATATGCCCACCCTCGCCCTTGAGATCAATGGTGACTTCTGGGAGCTGCATATCGTTAACGCCGTCCCGTTCAAGAACAAACTGCTGCCAGACGATTATAAGTTGCAGTTCCTGGGTCCCATCGATGTGGGCACGACCAGGGATCTCGCCGGTGCCTTTAAGATCCTGGATACTCTCCGCCGCTGCATCGAGTGGGGGAATGGCCCCTTTCGGGAGTGGGTGGGCAAGAATATTATCTCTCAGTATAGGCGGGATTGGTAAGCGTATACGATTATTAGCGCGGTAATTAGCGCGGTAATTACGTTAGATCCCTAGTTAATTTATAATTATTATCACCGACCCTTTTATAATATTTAACTTAGGAATCCGCACATTAAAGCTTGCCGTATACGCTTCCAACGCGGTTTCTTCTACGGTTATAAGACCGTAACCGCCCGGAACGTTTTATTATAATAACTCTCCCCCAGCGTAAAAATAATTTAAATTAATACCGTTATTAAACCTCCTTCCTTACCCTATATTATATTAATCCCTAGCGGACACCGCTTAAAAGTTAATTAAACGCCCTTAAATTAACGGTTATAATAATCTATTTAATATTTAAATTAAAGGCTATATAAATTATTTACGTTTAAGTATAATTACCCGATATTTTATTCTGGTTATATCGTTTTTTAAAAACTTTTTACCTTCTTAAATTTATCTTAAGAAAAAAGTGATATTCCCGAGGTCGGTTATTAATAATAATATTTTTTATAATCTTTTTATTAAAATTAATATCGTATTTATACGTTTAATATAGCCTTTACGTTATAAAGCTTATTCTTTCTTATAATAGAAAAGGTAAAATTTTTGCTTATTAAAACTTAGTTATTTAAATAATATTCTATAGGCTTTATTTAAGCTGGTATAATTTAATATTATTTCATATAAACCTGTTTAGTTTAAGCCGGTTTAATTTAAATTGGTATGCATTAATTCTCGAACGGCGGGGCCGATCGGGCGAAGCCTCCACGCGATCACGGGCGCCGGGGGATCCCCGGCTCTTTAGTGGATCACGGACTATTACCTAGTAGTAATTCTTTCTACCCTCCAAAGAGTCATTTGCCCTCCCGGCCCTAACTCGGCCTTCTCGGACTTAACTTTTTAAAGAGTTATTTTTACGGATAACTCTTTTAAGGGTAGAACCGGCCCGGATTTATTAACTTTATATATAAAAGGTATAAATCTTAATACGGTTTATTAATCCCGATACTTCCGAGATTTATTTAAATAATAGTTATTTAATTATCGATTTTATTAACTTTCGGAATTTAAAAGGTAAAAGTTTAAGTTTATTTTCCGGCGTTAATTATTATTTTTTAATCGGTTATTCCTCGGGAAAAAGTGGTAATTTAACTTTTTTTATATAATTTTTCGCTTTTTAATAATATCGGAAAAATAAAAATTTATTTATTAACGGTTATAATAATATTAATTAATAAGGTTTAATTAATAATTCCTTAAGGTTTTATAAT
Source organism: Niebla homalea (assembly GCA_019925105.1). Classification (NCBI taxonomy): domain Eukaryota; kingdom Fungi; phylum Ascomycota; class Lecanoromycetes; order Lecanorales; family Ramalinaceae; genus Niebla; species Niebla homalea. Next base: position 967,601 of record JAHGAU010000022.1, read on the forward strand.
ATATCCGGTTTATTTTTAATTTTTTATAATAATTATTAAATTTAAAAAGTAATCGGAAAAAAGGATTTTATAATAATACCGGAATAACTTTAATTTATATTTTATTAAGGATAAATTATTAAAGCTTAAATAAAAAAAATTATTTATTTTATTTATAATATTTTATTAATAATATAAAGGTCTTAATATTTCTTAATATAGGGTAATAGTTAACGTTATTTCCTTATATTAAGGTATTAAGACTTAGCCTTAATATTTATCTGAATATAAGAATAATTTATAAATAAATTTTTATTTTTAAATTATTATATTATTATTTAAATTATTATATTATTATTATTAATAATAATTAATTTAGTTATTTTTATATTATTAAGGTTTTTAATTATTTAAGCCTGGTTTTAACTTTATTTAAGCTTTATAATTTATAATTCTTTTAATAAAGGCTTGGTTAATAATTTATCTATATAATTACCCTTCCCCCCTTAAATTTCTGTTTTTCTTATTATACTTAAATCACTTAATTTATTTAATACCTAAATAAACTAAATACCCTTTATTTTTTACCCTTTACCTTTTACCCTTTACCCTTTACCCTTTACTATTACTTATACCTTTACCTTACCTTTACTTTACCTTTATTTTTATTTTTACCTTTATCTTTACCTATTTTTACCTTTATTTACCTTTATTTTTATCTACCTTTACCTTTATCCTCCTTTACCTTTATTTACTTTTACCTTTACTTACTTCCACCTTTAATCACCTTTATTTTTACCTTTACCTTTACCTTTACCTTTACCTACCATCTAGTTTTGAATGGTTATAGCCTCCACCCATTCATTCCCTCCGCCAGGGGGAATTCCGCTTTACCCCTGCTGCACCCTCAAATTATTCATTTTTAAAAATGAATGGTTTAAGGTATTTTCCAGACCGGATCCCTTAACTTTATATGGTAAAGGTATAGAGCTTAGCACGGGCTATAAAACGAGCCCCGTTTGACCCGGATCGGGTAAGGGGCGATTTAATTATCGATTTTATTAAGTATGGGAATTCTGGAGGTTTAAGTTTAAGTTCGCTTCCCGGCGTTAAAACTTACTTTTTCCCCCGCCGTTCCCCGTTAAAATATAATAATTGAACTTTTTAGCCTAAAATTAAGGCTTTTTAACGGTATCGGAAAAATAAAATTCCGTTTATTAATACTTATAATAATATTAAGGTAAATATTTTTCCGTTTAATTTTTAAGATTTAATAAGGTATATTTAGGTTATTTTTAATTATTAATTATATTTATTAAATTTAAAAAGATTTTTATTAAAATAGTATTAATTTAGCCCGGATATATTATAATCCGGGTATTATTAATACTTATATTATTGAATATTTTATTAAATATTCTAACACTATTAATGTCTGGACTTCATATGAAGTACGGATAGCTGACCAATAGGAAAGGCTGTATACAGTAAGTCATCTGCCAAGTCTTGGATCTAAACTTTATATGAAGTACGGATACTTCATCTTAGTGCATTTTGAAAATTAAGTACTTAATTTATTAACTTTCTATATGAAAGTTATAGAGGAAAGCAAGCGCATTTAAACGAGCCTCTATTGACAAAATTTTATAAAGCCGTTATTAAGGAAATATTGTTCGCAATATTTCTCACCTAAGATACGGAAAGCGACTCCATATAATTTAACTTAAGTCCTTAGGGCTGAATTTATATAAGGTGTTATAAACTGTTTCTTCCAGTATATATTCCTTGCAATTATACCCTATATACTTAGACTATATCCGGTTTACTTTAACTTTTATAGATTATATCTATTTATTCCCTTTATTTTCTTACGATATGGAGAACGTTAGGTTACGGTACCTCCCCTAGTATAAAGTAATCCTTTATACAGAGTATCAGTATTGTATTATAGTTAAAAATATTAAGCGATATCTCTGGGATTAGCATATAGTTAAAGGGCGTTAAGTTCAAGATGCAATGAATAAGATTGCCCCTCTTAAGCTTTCCTTTCCCTCGGATATAATACTTCCTCCACCATACAGTCCGTCGATTGAAGGCCTTTAAGTTAAGGAGTTTTTCAGGTGTACTTTACCGTATTGTAATAGTAAGGCGACTACATATAATCAAGCAAGAGAGAAAGTCGTGAAATATATCTTTAAAACGCATAAGGTTGGACTTAAGAAAAAGGTAAAGCCAATCGAAGGAATGATCGAAGTGATTAACATACAGTTATTCTTTTAATATCCACTGTATCAATGGTTTGAAGTTAGTCCTATTATAGTGACTGTTCCCCCTGCCTCCCAGCAGTAGACTGTATACGTCAGCGTTTGAATAATTCCTATCAATAAAGTCAATACAATTGGGAAGAACAGTTTGAAAGACTTGATCCAGATCTTCAGCTCCATGAAGCTCAGACCCCTCCCTGGCTGTCCTAACACTATTAATGTCTGGACTTCATGTGAAGTACGGATAGCTGACCAATAGGAGAGGCTGCATGCAGTGAGTCATCTGCCAAGTCTTGGATCTGAACTTCATGTGAAGTACGGATACTTCATCTTAGTGCATCTTTAGAGTTATCTACGTAATCCATTAACTTTATATATAAGAGTTGTAGAGTGAAGTAAGCGCATTTAAACAAGCCTCTGTTGATAAAATTTTATAGGGTGGTTGTTGAGAAATAAAAGGATTAAGATTTTACCACCAAAGGTGATCCACCCTCACCTGCAGCCTCACCACCACCCTCACCACCACCCTCACCTGCACCCTTACCTGCACCCTCACCTGCACCCTCACCTGCACCCTTACCTGCACCCTCACCTGCACCCTCACCTGCAAGTGCACCACTACCCTTACCACCACCCTCACCTGCACCCTTACTTGCACCCTCACCTATAAGTGCACCTGCAAGTGCACTACTACCCTCACCACCACCCTCACTTACACCCTCACTACCACCCTCACCTGCACCCTCACCACCACCCTCACCACCACCCTCACCACCACCCTCATTTGAACCCTCACCTGCACCCTCACCTACACCCTCACCTGCACCCTCACCTGCACCCTCACCTGCAAGTACACCACTACCCTCACCACCACCCTCACTTGCACCCTTACCTGCAAGTGCACCACCACCCTCACTACCACCCTTACCACCACCCTTACCACCACCCTCACATGCACCCTCACCTGCAAGTGCACCACTACCCTCACCTGCAAGTGCACCACTACCCTCACCTGCAAGTGCACCACTACCCTCACCACCACCCTTACTTACACCCGCACCTGCACCCCCAGCAAACCCTTTACTAAGCCCTTTACCAGGCCCTTTACCAGGCCTCTCAGCAAGCACTTCACCGGGTGCCCCCACCGTAACAGGCCCAAAAACACCGTGATTTACATGGAGATTCCGAGAGCTGAGTAAAGCCCTTTACCTGCACCCTTACTTTACCCTTAATAAGACCTTTATTAAGCCTTTTATTAAGCCCTTTTTTAAGCCCTAAATTAAGCCCTTTATTAAGCTTTTTATTAAATTATTTAATTAAAAATTAAAGATTAATTAAAAAGTAAATAATTAATTAAATAAAAAGAAAAAAAGAATTAATTAAAAAAAAAAAAAGGAAATAATAATTAAATAATAAAAAGTAAATAATTAAATAAAAAATTAAGGGAAAATAATTAATTAAATATTAAAGGGTTAATAATTAATTAAATAATATATAATAAATAATTAATTAAATAATAAAAAATAAAATTAAATAATAAAAAATAAATAATAACTTAAATAATAAAGGGTAAATAATAGCTATAATAATAAAAGGAAAATAATAACTATAATAATAAAGGGAAAACAATAAATTAAATAATAAAAAATAAATAATAAATAAATTAAATAATAAAAAGTAAATAATTAATAAATTAATAAAAAGTTAATAATTAATTAAATTATAAATAGGAAATGAATTAATTAAGCAATAAAAAGTAAATGGTTATTTAAATAATATAAGGTAAAAAATTAATTAAGTAATAAAAGGTTAATAAATAAATAATAGAAAGTAATTATTAAATTGAATAATAAAGGGTTAATAAGTAATTAAATAAAAAAGAATATATATTTAAATAAATAATAAAAAGTTAAATAAAAAATAAAGGATAAATAATTATTTAAATAATAAAAAGTAAATAATAAGATAAATAATAAATATAAAATATTTAATTAAATAATAAAAGTTAATTAATTAATTAATTAAATAATAAAGGGTAAATAATTAATAATAAAATAATTAAAAAATAATTAAAAATTAAATAAATAATATTAAGTAAATAAATAATAAAATAAGAAAAAATAATTAATTAATTTAATAAAAAAGGATTAAGAGTTAATTAAAAAATAAAATATAAATATATAAATAATAAAAAATAAATATTTAATTAAATAATAAAAAGTAAATATTTAAATATATAATAAAAAATTTAAATAAATAATAAAAGTTAAATAATAAAAGTTAAATAATAAAAGTTAAATAATAAAAGTTAAATAATAAAAGTTAAATAATAAAAAGTAAAAAATTAATAAAATAATAAAAAATATTTAATAAATAATAAAGAATAAACGGTTAATTAAATAATAAAGGGTTAAAAAGTAATTAAAATTAAAAAAGGGGATATTAATTAAATAATTAAAAATAAAGAATTAAGTAAATAATAAGATATAAATAATTAATTAAACTACTATTTAATTATTATTTACTTAACCCTTTAATAAATTATTTCCTTACCCGGGGGGAATTCCGCGATATACCGTTAAATTTTTTAATAAATTATTTTTTTAAGTGATTTATTAAAGGGGGTTTTTTTTATAGAATCCTTAATTTTCTATATAAAAGGTATAAATTTTAATATAGACTTTAAAATAAGCCTTATTTAGCTTTAAACGGTTAACGGATAATTTACTTATTAATTTTATTACGTTTTAGAATTTTAAAAATTTAAGTTTAAGTTCGCTTCTTAATATTAAAGCTTACTTTTTAATCCGTTATTCCTTTATAAAATTTAATAATTTAACTTTATAGCTTAAGTTAAAAGCTTTTTAACGATATTAAAAAAATAAAAATCCGTTTATTATTATTTATTATAATATTAAGCTATATATTTAATAGTTTTAATTTTACGGTTTTTTAAGTATATCCGAGTATTATTAATCCTTTTTATTTACATTTTAATTTAAAAAAATAATATAAAAAATAATAATTATAATAATACCGGAATTATTATAATCCGGGATATATTAATAAAGTTATTATTAACTTAATAATAATAATTATTTCTTTTCCCTTATTAATTTTTTATTTAATTAATTACTTAAATATCTTAATATAGGATAGTTATTAATATCGCCTTTTTATATTAAGACTTTTAATAAAATCTTTACTTAATTTAACCCTTATTATTTATAACCTTCAACCGGTAAAAACCTTTTTATATTAAGAAGATTATTAATTATTTAACTATTAAGGCCCTACTTTAATAAGGATGATAAAGGGTAAATAATAAAGGGTAAATACTTAATAAAATTAAAAAGGGTAAATAAGTGATTAAATAATAAAGGGTAAATAATTAATTAAATTATAAAGGGTAAATAATAAACTAAATAATAAACGGTAAATAATTAATTGAATAATAAAGGGTAAATAAAATAATTAATAAAAGGTAAATAAATAATTAATTAATAAAGGTAAATAATTAAATAAATAATAAACGTTAAATAATCAAATATAATTAATATAAAGTAAAGAATAACTTAAAATAATAAAGGGTAATTATTTAAATAATAAACTATAAATAATTAATTAAATAAAGAAAAGGAAAAAATTAAAATAAAAAAAAAAAACAGAAAATAATAATTAAATAATAAAAGGTAAAGAATTAAATAAAGTAAAAAAGGGTTAATAATTAATTAAATAAAAAATAATAATTAATTAAATAAATAATAAGGGATAAACTTAAATAATAAAAGTAAGTAATTACTTAAATAATAATAAGTAAATAATTAATTAAATAATAAAATATAAATAGTTAATTAAATTATAAAGGGTAAATAATCAGTTAAATTATAAAAATAAAAACTTAATTAAATAATAAAAGGTAAGTAATTAATTAAATAATAAAAGTTAAATAAATAATTAAATAATAAAGCAGAAAGTAAATAGTTAAGAAAATAATAAAAAGTAATTAAATAAATAATAAAAAGTAAAAAGTTAATTAAATATAAAGGATAAAAAAATAAATTATAAAAGAAAAATAAATTATAGAAAAAAAACAATAATAATTAAAGAATAAATAATTAAATAAATAATTAAATAAATAATAAAGAGTAAATAAATAATTAAATAATAAATAATAAATAATTAATTAAATAATAAGAAATATAATTTAATAATAAAGGGTAAGTAATTACTTTAATAATAAAGGGTAAATAATTGATTAAATAATAAAACGTAAATAGTTAATATAATAAATAAAGTATAAATAATTAATATATTAATAAAAGGTAAATTAATAATTAAATATTAAAAGGTAAAGAATTAATTAAATAAAAAAGGGTAAATAGTTTCTTAAATAATAAAGGATAAATAGTTAAATAAATAATAAAGGATAAATAATTAAATAAAAAATAAAGGATAAAGGATAAATTAAATAATAAAAATTAAAGAATTAATTAAATAATAAAAAGTAAATATTAAAGGGTTTAAATAAATAATAAAAGATTAAAAAATAAAATATTAATATTATTAAATAAAGATTTAATAAAATAATAAAAATTAAATAATTAATTAAATAAATAAATATAAATTATTAATTAAATAAAAACGTTTAAATAAATATTAAAGGATAAATAATTATTTAATTAATAAAGGGTAAATAATTTAATAAATAATAAATAATAGTAATAAAAAATTAATTAAATAATAAAGCATAAATAAATAATTAATTTTTTAAATAAATATATAAAAAAAATAATAAAAAATTTAAATAAATAATAACAGTTAAGTATTAAAAAATAAATAATATAAAATATATAATAAAAAGTAAAAAGTAAAGAGTAAAAAGTAAAAAATAAAGGTAAATATAATAAAAAAAAAAGATAAATATAAATAAATAATAAAAAAATTTAAATAAGTTTATTTAATAAAGATTAAAAGAAATAATAAGAAAAAAAAAAAAAATAATAAAAAGAAAAAGTTAATTAAAAAATAAAAAGTAAAATAAAAATATTAATAAATAAAGTTAAATATTAAAAAGTAAATAAAAAAAATTTAAAGGATAAAATTAAATATAAAATTTAATAAGTTAATTAAATAAAAAAAGTAAATTAAAAAAAGAATATAGCGGAAAATTAAATAATAAAAAGTAAATAATAAAATTAAAAAAAAAAATATAAAATTATATAATTAATAATAATAATAAGTATAAAAAAGCTTAATACTTAATCTTAAAGGGATTAAAACTGTATTCCTTCCGGGACTATAAGGAAGGATAGGGCTGAGATCAATAGGGTATCCTTAATCTTTTCCGGGCTTTAACTTAAAAAACATAGGGTAAAACCTTATTGAATTTATTAACTTTATATATAAAAGTTATAAAGTTAATTAAGCCCTATAAAACGAACTTTTATTCACTTAAATCCGATAACTTTTTATTTAATTATAGATTTTAGAACTTTTAAAATTTTTAATATTCTTAATTAACTTTATTTCTTAACGTTAAATCTCATTTTTTAACCCGTTATTCCTTTTTAAAATTTAATGATTTAATTTTTTAACTTTAAATAAACGGTTTTTAATAATATCGGAAAAATAAAAATCCGTTTATTTTTACTTATTATAATATTAGGTTATATATCTTATAATTTTATTTTACGGTTTTTTCAGGTATATCCGGAGTATTATTAATCTTTTTTATTTACTTTTTAACTTAATTAAGAAAGTTAAAAAAAAGGGCTATAATAGTACCGGAGTTACTATAATCCGGAATAAATTAATAAATATATTATTTACTTAATAATAATAATTATTTCTTTTCTTTTATTAATTTTTTTATTTAATTATTTCTTTAAATATCTTAATATAGGATGGCCGTTAACGTCGCCTTTTATGTTAAGACTTTTAATAAAGTCTATATTTAATTTAACTCTTATTATTTATAACCTTTAATCGGTAAAAACCCCTTTATATTAATAAGATTATTAAATATTTATTTATTAAAACCTTACTTTAATAAGGATTAAAGGGTAAATAATTAATTAAATAATAAACAGTAAATAATTAATTAAATAATAATCGGTAAAAAAATATATAATAAAGTATAAATAATTAATTAAAAAAGAAAGGATAAAAAATAATTAAATAACGGCAAGTAAATAATTAAATAAATAATAAAAAATTTAAATAAGTAATAAAGGTTAAATTATAAAAAATAAATAATATAAAGTAATAAATTAATTAAATAATAAAAAATAACTAATTAATTAAAAAAAAAAAAAATATAAGTAATTAATTAAGAAATAAAATATTAAATAAATAATAAAAGATAAATTATTATTTAAATAATAACGGGTAAATCACTAAGTAAATAATAAAGGGTAAAGTATTAATTAAATAATAAAAAATAAATAATTAATTAAATATTAAAAAATAAATATATAAATAAATAATAAAGATTTAAATAAATAATAAAGGTTAAGCAATAAAAAATATATAATATAAAATATATAATAAATGGTAAAAAGTAAATTATAAAGGGTAAAAGTAAATAAAATAAGTAAAAAAAGGATAAATATAGAAAAAAGTTAAAAAGGTTTTAATAAGTTTAATTAAAAAAGGCGAATAAAAAAAAGATAAAATAAAAAAAAAAAAATATAAAAGGGAAAAAGTTAATTAAATTATAAAAAATAAATAAAGAATAATTATAAATAAGGTTAAAAATTAAAGGATAAATAGTTTATTGAATAATAAAGCGTAAATAATTACTTAAATAATAAAATGTAAATAAATAATTAAATAGTATAGGGTAAATAGTTAAATAAATAATAAAGGGTAAGTAATTAATTAAATAATAAAAGGAAAATACTTAATTAAATAATAAAAGTTAAATAATTAATTAAAGAATAAAGAGTTAAAATAAATAATAAAGGTTAAATATTAAAAGTTAAATAATAAAGGATAAAGTCTTAATTAAATAACTAAAGGTAATTAATTAAATAATAAAGGATAAAAGATTAATTAAATAATAAAAGGTAAAGAATTAATTAAATAAAAAAAAACAATAATAATTAAATAATAAAAGGTAAAAGGTTAAATAAATAATAAATAATAATTAAAGAATTAAATATTATTACCTAAATAATTAAATATTATTACGTAAATAATTAATTAAATAATAAGGCATAAAATTGAATAATAAAGGGTAATTAATTACTTAAATAAGAAATTTAAATATTTAAGTAAAAAGAAAGTATAAAAAGTTAATATAATAATAAAGGGTAAATAATTAATTAAATAATAAAGGGTAAATTATTAATTAAATAATAAAGTATAAATTATTTATTAAAATAATAAAAAGTAAATAACTAATTAAATAATAAAGGGAAAATAATTAATTAAATAATAAAGGATAAATAAATAAATAGTATAGGGTAAATCATTAATTAATTAATAAAGGATAAATAAATAAATAATAAAAAGTAAATCATTAATTAATTAATAAAGGGTAAATAGATAAATAAAAAAAAGGTAAATAATTAATAAAATAATAAAAGGTAAATAAATAATTAAATAATAGGAAGTAAATATTTATATAAATAATAAAACGTTTAAATAGATAATAAAAATTAAATATTAAAAAGTTAATAATTAAATAAAGAAAAATATTTAAATATATAATAAAGGTTAAGTAATAAAAAAATAAATTAAAAAGGGTAAAGAACTAATTAAATAATATAAGGTAAGAAATTAATTGAATAATAAAAGGTAAATATTTAATTAAATAGTAAAAAGTAAATAATTAATAAAATAATAAGGTAAACGTAATTAATTAAATAATAAAAAGATTAAATAAATAATAAATAATAAATAATTAATAAAATCATAAAATAAAAGTAATTAATTAAGTAATAAAGAGTTTAAAGAGGTAATAAAAAAATAAATAATTATTTATATAATAAAAGGTTAAAAATTAAATAAATAATAAAAAGTAAAAAAATAAATAAAATAATAAAAGATAAATAAATAATTAAATAATGAATGGTAAATATAAAATTAAATAATAAAAGGTTTTAATAAATAATAAATAATAAATAAAAGGTTAATAAGAGGTTAATTAAAGGTAAATAAAGGGTAAATAAAGGTAAATAAAAAAGGTAAATATAAAAAGTAAATAAATATAAATATAAAGTAAATATAAAGTAAATATAAAGTAAATATAAAGTAAATATAAAGGGTATATAAAGGGTGAATAAAGGGTGAATAAAGGGTGAATAAAGGGTAAATAAAGGGTAAATAAAGGGTAAATAAAGGGTAAATAAAGGGTAAATAAAGGGTAAATAAAGGGTAAATAATAAAATAATAATAAATAAAGTAAATTAAATAATAAATATAAAGGTTAAATATAAAGGATAAAGGGTAAAAAGGTTAATTAAATATAAAGGATAAAGAATAATATTAATT